>OX451736.1:664571669-665114169 GCA_948472305.1 Vicia faba | reverse complement strand
TAATTATTTTGCATCAAACAACATCCATCATTACCTACTGACCAGGATCAGATGTTGCACTATACACATGTTGGAATATCGTGTTACACATATTGTAAAAGAACATCCAAATTAACTTTCTTCATAGATCTTCTTTGTAGTGTGAATCTTGGACAAAATAAGTCTGAACTAATACTGCAATAACATCTAACTTTAATCAGAGACTAGATGTTGCAACACATATGTTAGAACATCGTTTTCCACATGTGTTTATTTTGCACCAGAAACAACTTGAACATACTCCATATTGTTTTTTCATAATGCAGCCAATCAAAAGGAATAATGATCTCCCCCTTTGGAAATGTTTTGCAAAATAACTCTTCAAGCAGAAACACAACGGAGTACTAAGATATCTCATACTCAGAACAAACATTATCAACAGTAGAAGAACATCCATTTGAGCATACATCATCAGCAGAAGAAGAATAAGATTAGCACAATTTAGTAGCATAGAAGTTGCTACACATTAGTTATTTGACACATAATGCTCCTATAAATAGCTAACAAATGCAATCATTTGTGATAGGTTAGTCATGCAGGCACATATAGTTACTACTTTGTAGACAAAGGTCAGGAGCTACTACTAACACAAATATATCAACACACAATCACACAAGGTTGAGAGCCAGATGCCAGGCCATATGCTTTAGCATGTGTGCACATAGATATCAACATATATCAGTTCCTCGTAGTCAGTAGTTAGTAGTCAGAAAAACGATCCCTTACACTTCATTACTCCCCCTTTTTACCATAATTTGGTAAAGGTGTTCCTGAAAGAAATCATTTAGTCAACACAGGGGTTAGTATGTTATCACATACATACATCAGATTGGAAGTAGAAAAATTATCAATAATAACCATGAGCACATATGTTAAACAGAAAGCCATAACTTCAAAATATCAAGATTGAATCTAAGACATAAAAAAAAGCTATAATATCTCCTTAGGAAACAAAACAAAACTAGTTTTAATCATCATATGAGTAAGTTTATCTTCATAATCAGTTGTTTCTGAAGGCTTCTTCTTCAATACAAACCCAATCTTCCATTCAAAGCAACTACAACAGAAACTTATATTTGAAACAAATCTGAAGTGCATGAGAATTCAACCAGTATAGCACGCACGCCAAGATTTCACACAACATGTTCCAGACATATTTCTTTCGTTTTTTCCTATAAGACAATCAAAGAAATTCAATTATCTTTTAGGCAAATCAAATATTAAACACTTCTTCAATATTGCACCATAAATAGTGCATGAGAGACAGAGATTATCAGAAAACATTATCAAAGAAGTGTGCTCTTTTCTTTTTAGCCCCCTATTTTCCTAAAAAGAGACAAAGGGCATAGGAGCACCTTCAAACAAACAACCTAGAAGTAGATCCAACTGATAGAGATGATACTACACATATTCTTCCAATAATTCTTTAGATTAGATTATCAGAGTGCATCAAAACACACTATGTTCTAGATACATCACCACCATAAGCATGGGCTTACAGATAACACTATCACATATCTTCATCATTTCTTGAAAACATAAAATCATCATCTCCCACAAACTCGCAGTAGCAGCAACAACAGGTTAAGATGAAACAACACAAAATTTCTTCATCAAAAACTAGACCAGTTTGATCAACAGGTGCACAAATGTTGGACCTAATGTTTGAGACATTTTTCCAAACATTCTACTTGAAACTGAAATTCAGCAACCCATGACATCATTGTTAACCATAAATTCCTTCAACAACTTAGGATAGCAAGCTACAACATTCAACATTATCTTCAATAACTGAGCATCACTACGAATCTCCATACTTCCATTATACTTCAGTGCTTTAACATACTGTTCTTTATCATCCTCATTTGCAGTTTCCTCCTTCAGTTCCCCTTTCCTTCGTCAATCTTGTCAATAGAGGGAAGCCTGCTTCTGCCTAATTAATTAATAATTGAAGGTGAAAGCCTCACAAAATCTTCTCTATCATGCACCATCCTCATGTTTAAGAAGATTGAACAGGGGAAGCTGTTGTACCCAAAAAATTTCCCTCTCATATTTCTCAATACATTTCAAGTGAGATCCTCAAATTGCTCAAGGAAGTCCAAGGGTTGACCAGACAAACTCTCTTCTAAGGCAGTCTACCCCAAATTAGGGTTTCATGTTGCATATAGATACTTGATTCCAAGGGATCCCAAATGCTAAATATTGTCCTAATATGTTCTCAAGAACATCCATGTCAAATTTCAAGCCCTACAGAGAAAGTTTGCTCAGTCAATTGCTCAAAGGCCTGAAAATCGATTGTACTAGGGCAAAAGTCAATTGTGGCCCACATGCATTCAAACTTCAATATTTTTGGTCAACATCCTCATTTTTAAGTATTATTCATCATTTGATCAAGGGTTAATCATTATTCCTTAAGGATTACTCACAATTCATCAAAACCCAAAAGTTGCTAAATTAGGGTTTTGTAGGAAAAGTCAACCCAATTTTTACCAAGCATAACTTTCTCATACTTTATTATAAATGATCCATACAAAGCTAATTTTTAAGAGGATGTAATTACCTATAATTCATCTTCATCTCCCAAGTTCAAAATATGCACTCACAAGAAGTTATGAATTTGGACATTATAGGTCATTTTGAAAAGTCAACAAAAACACCTTTTTTGTCAAAGATTCATACATGAACATGGAAGACCCAATTGATATGATAACAAAAGGGTTGCTTAGAGGACATCTTGATATTTTTAAAAAGTCCAAGAACACCTTCAAAGAGTCAAAATTGAGGAAGTTATGCATTCGTGAAGTTGACCTTTTTTGCAAAATTGCCAAAAGTCAAAAGTACCTCAAATTGCAATTTTTGTCAAATGGGCCTAACTTTTTGCACTTGTTTCGAGTTGGTAGCATGGCCCACGAGCCCTAGCCCTCTCCACTTTCCTTTATTTTATTTTTACCATTTATTTTGATTTTTTATTTTAATTAAATCAATTTAAATCAAAATAAATCTTGAAAATATCCAAACCATTTAAGTCTTGAGATTTGGTGCATGTTTCAGGTCCCATATACAACTAGCAAGTGAATCAAATCGTGCAAGGCCTATGTGTGCATGAAAAGATTGGTTTTGGCCTATTTTTGGAAAGAATTTCATGGAAATCAAATCAAGATCAAAAGCCATAATTGATAAAGATTGAGAGCACAATTGTAACCCTAATTCAATCAGTGGTATATAGTGGACAATTGCAGACGAAAAAGACAAGGTTTTGAGGCGTGGAGAGGCAGAACCAAACTTGAAAAAATTCAAAGAAAGTGTTGATCTGATTTTATACTTCCAGGCGTTTTCAAGATTCCTAAGCCATCCCATTCGCATCCTGGACATACAAGGAAGCTGTACCAATCAGAAACAAGCATCCTCGTGCTCAGAATTCATCTCCACGACCCTCACGGTTTGGTTCTTTTTTTAAAATTGTATACCCTTATTCTTGCATATTTATCATGTTTCAATAGCATATTCTGAATCCCTAACATGTTTGCAAGCTTATGGTGGAAATCAATTGTATTTTTTTTTGCTATATCAGAATCCACCATTGCTAGGGTTCTTTGTCTCGATTTAGGATCTTTTTATACAGGTGAAATTGGTCCACAAGAAGGTCACCATGATGCTCAATAGGCCAAGGCGATTTGGTTCACACCATTAAATTTCGTTTATCATGCCTATATGTGATTTTGAGATATGCAGGGTTTGTAGTGACGAACGTTTGTCCGTGGGTAAAAGTCTTTGACTTTTACCAACGGAGAGAGGTTGGGGATGATGACGTGGCACTCTCCCATTTGACCATTTAAATTCCGGCGCGCATGTTTTTGTTTGTCTCCCACTAACTTGCATTATTATATATTATCAATTATTGTTATTTTGTATACAACAAAAGCGCGTGACTCAGTTGGTAATGATGCAGGTGGAAAAGGCCTTAGGACCTGGGTTCGAATCCCAGGTCCCCCCATGTTTCATATTATTTTCATTTGCTTAATTAGGCATGCACAGAAGGCGTGGAGACCACCATGTACCCTCAGGATTCAACCTTTGGATCTCCAGAAGGCCAGATCTGAAGGCCATCACATGAAGGACCATGATGCACCCTGGTCAATGCACAACGCTGGATCAGAAAAGTCAATATGGGTCAGAATTGTTTGGGCCCAGAATTGCTATTGACACACCCTCCAATTGCTATTTCACAGGCCCATTTTCTTTTTCTTTTCTTTTATATTTTCTTAATTAATTCATTTAATTATTTTTACACACACAATATTAATTCTTTTTTTTATCAAAAAATCATAAAAAAATAATTTGTCATCCAATTAGATTTAGTTTATTTTTTATCAAAAAAATTAATTTAATTAGTTTATTTAATTTATTAGGTAACTTTAATTCCTTTTGTAAATAAATTAAAAATAATTAGAAAATTAGGGTTTTAGTTTAATTTAATCCCTATTTTTTTTCTTAAAAAATAACCAAAAACACAAAAATAGGTCAAATTTAATATCTTCTTAATTTAATTTAATTAGTAATTAGGTTTTTGTATATTTAATTTAAAACCTTTTTTTTCTTAAAATAATCAAAAACAAACAAAAAATATTTTTCTTTCAATTAGGTTAGACGGGGTCAAAACCCTAATTTCCTTTCGTTCTCTATTCGTCTCGCGTTTATTTATTTTACAATATTGATGTAATTGCTCATGGGATGTAATAGATTAATTAGGACTTTTTTCTTTTCATTTATCGTTATGACGGGTTTTTTGGCTATGTAATTAATACCCGAAGCCTTGTAATAGCGTAGCTTTACTTTCCGTATTTTAATTTCCGCAAAATATTAACTGTTAGATGTATGATATTAGGATTGCATGACAAGACTGTATGTAAAATTTTAAAACAGTTAGCAAACCCTAAATGTGCAAAGATAATAAACTTGAAATTGAATCACTCGCACATGCACACTCCTAGAGTATACTCCCACTTCGGTTGCCTTCGGTAAACGGTCATTAAGTATAGGATATTTTAGTGGTCGCTCTCTTGTCTAAAAGATTAAATGTCCCGTTCGGAAAGGTTGCCTCAGAAATGTTGCCTCGAATATTGATCTTAAGACATTAGGGTTATTATTAAGACATCCTAACATTGCTTCAGTGATCGTACGTCCCTTTCGAATTGACCCTTACAACTCCAACGATGGTGCTACCTACTCACTAATAGTAGGATAGTGCTGTCTAAAGGAAATGAACATAGAACAATTCTTTTTTCGAGTAGGTAGATGCTAGTAGGTATTTGCTCAAAACAAACTTTTTCCACACTTACACTCTTTTCAAACAAAGTTTTCAAAACAACTTCGTAACACCCTTGAAGACAGAAGCAAGGGTTAAATCGAAGTAAAAACAATTTTTTTTTTCAAAACACACAAACACGGAAGAAATTTTGAAAATGATGAGCAAGTACCTAAGAGCCCATAGAAAACTACGGATAGAAAGGGTGCTAATACCTTCCCTTTCTATAATCTACCCCCCGTACTCAAAATCTCGAAAAAGGAATTTTTCTGTGCTTTTTTCCTTTCCAGTTGGATAAAATAAAAGTCGGTGGTGATTCTTGCTTACCGCGACATTTTGCGAATAAAAAATGCAAAACACAAACCAGCATTTAAACAGTTCCGGTTCTGCCACCGTATCACACATGTCTTGAGTAGAATGAGAGGGAAAATTTTGGGGTACAACAGTATTCTTTTATGAGGAATCAGAGTCCTAATTCGTAGTTTGCAGTTGGTTGGTGTTTTTTATGAATTACGAAGATGTTTTGAATTTCCCATGTACTAAGTCTAGATGTGTGAATAGCGGAGTTGTTAGACAAAGTCCACAGTCGATTAAAATATTTTCGTAATCCTTTTTGAAAACTGTTTTAAATAATTTAAGTTATTAAAAAAATATTTAGTGTTGGTTAAGTATTTTCTAAATGTGTTAATATATAAAACATCTTATTAATGCATGGTTTAAAATAATTTTAATGCAATAAATAAATACTTGGATGAGTTAGAAAATAGATATTTGATTTTTAGTAATAATAGTAAAATAATATTAGAATTTTACAAATATATTAAATTATAAAAATAATAATTATAAATAATAAAAGAAATTTAAAAAAATGCAGGGGGTGTATTTTGTATTGAGATAGTAAAACAGGATATAGGTAGTAGGGCCCTGAATTTAGATGTTGAATTCAGGCCCAAATGCGAAGGGGGTTAGTCATTGCACATGTTAGTTAAAATAGAGGGGTTTAGTCAACAGAGGCCCAAGTCTAGATGTTGGAATTGGCCCATTAGTGTTAGGGGTGAGAATTAAGTTGGCTTAGCAAACACAACCAAACTGGGGGGTGTGAAAATCACGGGCTTAAGCCCAAACAACCTGGGATTCGTTTAGGTAACATGTGGGAGGGATCATGGTGTTACAATGGGCATGTGAATCAGGAGTGTTTGATGATGATCTAAAGGTTGTGGTGGGAAGTACATGGTAAGGGTTCTAGATGCGCGAACACAGAATCAAGGAGGGGTTATATATTCCATCCTTTGTCATTTTTCTCATTTTTTCTCTTCCCGTCCATGTCTCTACAATTCCCTCTCTTCACTAACAAAACCTAGAGAGAGAGACTCTGACCTCTCTCTAGAATTCCGGAGGCCGGAAATCGTCCTGGCCGCATCGTCCACCTTCTGCCACCACCTACCACCTCTCTTCCCCAGTTTTCTGGTTGATACTCAACCAAAAACTTCAAACATTCAAACCCTCCGCCGTGAATCTTCATCTGTGTTCGTAGAACCCTAAGGGTTCATGATGAACCCTAACTGTCCCAAAAACCCAGAACACCCAACAATGAAGAACCCTAACCCTAATCTTCAAACAACCCTAAGAACCCTAACCCTAGGATCTAAGAACCCTAACCCTAGGTTAGAATTCTACCCCTAAAAAACCCAAAATTTCCAAAAACACAACATTCTAACATCAATCATGCAAATATCACAACAATGATTAAGAGCCCTAAAGCTAAGTGATTTGTGTTTATCTATCCTGCCGTGATATTGGTCGTATATTTGATTTCCTGAATCCTCCTTTTGATCTCTTACTTCTTCTTTTTTTGTTTGTAGGTACTAGAGTGGTGGCGGTGTAGCGGCGAAGAACTTTAGGGTTTCAAATATTGAAGCCCTAAACTTATTTTCTTCTCCTTTCTGTCAAATGCGTTCATATAGGCTTAGATTAGAGATAAATTAGGTAAATGTTTTATGATTATCGTTACTTTTGTAATTGACTTAGGGTAGATTGATTTTGTTAGGGATTAGAAGATTTAATTTGATTGTAATTGATTCGGTTATGTTTTTAGAAGGTTTTGTACAAATTGTTATGTAAAGATTTGATTGAAAATGATTTAATTTCGTTTTAGTTTTGTGTGTGTTACTCTGTTTGGATCTAAATAGTAGGTGTTTGTGGGCTTAGGTTAATTAAGGATGAAGGGCTTAGCAAGAACAGGGCGCCGCTGAGAGCTTAGGTTGAAAACCCTAGCTTTGTTTTGGTTGTCTTTAGTCAATGTTTCAGACAATAAAATAAATAATATACTTCTTAATAAAATAATAAAATAATAATGTTATTAATAAATAATTAATAAATATTTGATTATGGTAATTTTATAAATAAATAAATGAATAAAAACGTTGACTCCAGTCAATAGTCTTAGCATAAAGGGTTTCATAAAGAAAATGGGCCAGCAATTCAATGGGCCTGTCCAATAAAATCGAAGCAACAAAAAATGTGTGCACCCCTTCCTTAAATCTTACGAAACAGTTTTAATGGACCATCAAATTTTGATGGCCCAAAATGCTACACCCCCTATATTGTAATATACCTCTCACTTATATCTTGTAATGGATTAAATTTTTTTAATAAACCCCCTAAAACACATAAAAACGCCAAAATGGGCCTTACCCCTTTAATGGGCCTGAAACGTATATACCTCATAGTGAGCTTAGAAACTAAATACACCTCTTTCTTTATTTGTACAAACCAACGAGTGGATTATCAACCCCACACGGCCTTTCTGATTTAGAAAGCCCACAATCTCTTTTAAAACACACTCCCCTTTTATCAACATACACCCCACGATAATTTGTCAATAATAAAAAAAAACATTAATGAGGAATTATTTTTAGAAATCCATAGGGAAATTTTGGGGTATGACAAACTCGTCTTGGTTTTAATCGCGTGCTTACGTATCTCCTCATGAAGAATCAGAGTCTAATTTCGTAAGTCGAATGTGTTTGGTTAGTTTTTTTTTATGGATTGTGGAAATAGTTGAATTCTCCTTGAACCTTGTCTGGGTTTGAAAATAGCATAGTCGTAGACGTAGTTCGCAGTTAATATAAAATATCCACAATCCTTTTTGAAAATAAGTTGAATTTGAATTAAGTTAGAAAAAAACGTTAATATTTGATGTGTTAGCTGTCTTAGAATTTATGATGTAATATGTATAAAAAAGAATTTGCATGATGAAAATATTTGATAAATAGAAAGAAAATAATGTGGTTAGTATTTTAGAAAATAATCAATAAATAACTATTTTCGTATCATTAAAAATATATTAAATATTTTTAATATTAATCCAATATTTATTTATTAATGATTTTTATGATAAAATGAAAAAAATAAAATAACTAAATAAACAAAACAAATTATTTAAATAAATTAATTAAATTTACACACGGGAGGAGTAAAAATTAAATACGAAGGTGCAAATATGAAGGGGTTCATGCCCAAAATAAATCTGAGCCCAAATGCGCAGGGGGTGAGAATTGTAACTGGCTAGTAAAATGTGAGGTGTAGTTAGAATAGGGCTTGGCCTAAAAGCTTGTGCAAAGGCCCAAAATGAATGTTGGGTTCATTTGGGTGTGATGTGGGAGCACATGCATTATGATGAGGCAATAAGATCTCGTGCGTTGATTTCATCCAACAGCCCCCAAGATCCAGTCCTGGAGCGTGGGATTCTTGGTAATCATAATGGATAGTTGAGGTTCAAAGTTGACTGAGGGAGTATTGTACGAGGAGCACATGTGACTAGTCAACAATCACCTCATCTAGGGGCTCTCAAGGAGCCACCTGGCGTGTATCCGGAGACGGAGGGAGTATTATATAAACAGAAAGCTGAGCCTTGGGCTCATTTTTCTCCATCACTTCTCTGTCTAGCCCAAATGAAACAAAACCCTAGTTATAATTCTAGAGAGAGAGGCTCTACCTTCTCTCTAGAATTCCAGCGATCAGAAATCTCCCTGCCTAGGGCGCCACCGGCAAAAATCGCTTCCGCCGGCGACAACTCCAGGGCACCACCAGCTTCAAGGTTAACTACCATCCACCTTCATCCATAACCTTTATCTTGAGGAAGATCTTCAACCCATCTTAAACCAAAAACCCAGATCTTCATATCTTCATCTGGGTTCACGAGAATCCTATGAAGATCAAACCTAATCCTAACAACTTCATCCAAACCTAACCCTACTTCCAAACCCTAACCAAATCATAAAAACCTATCATGTTCCTATCCTACTCCTAACCTAATCACCAAACCCTAACATGTTTCACCTTAACCCTATCCCCAAATTAAAATCAAAAACCCATAAACCCCAATTCTAACCCAAAATTCAGAAAAGTAACAATCATCAAACACCAATCAATATCATCAAATCATAAACCCTTAGCTAAGTACTAGAGTTACCGTCTGATGCAGTGAATCTTTTCGTATAATTTCCTCTTCTAGTTATCTTCTTCTCCTTTTAATCTCCTTCTCTTTTCTTTATCGCAAGTACCGTGATGGAGGCTAAGCTCTAAAGGACTTAGGGTTTCGGTCGGGAAACCCAAGTCTTCTACTGAGAAGAGCTTTGGTGAATGGTGTAGGGTTTCAGAAACATCAATTCAGAATCTCTAAGGGTTGTGGTGTTCGTCCTGATTCCAATAACATAGAGCTCCTTTTATAATATTAGGATTTTACCAGTTTGTTAAGTCCAATTAGTTACACCCGCTATATACACTCCTTTTAAACAAAAATTTAACATTAACATGAATACAAGTTAGTAAAAGTTAAAATATAATAACACCAATAATGGAATAAAAAATGATTAGTTCTAGTAAATTAATAGTTAATATTAATAGACTAAATTTAGGATATGACAGCTAGAAGTTCTAATTGATAGTTTTTTTGAGTTTAATAGAATCAATTTTATATTTATTATATATTATTTCTTAACTCTTTTTAATTTTCCTTCATTACCCTCTTTAATTGTCATCAATTAGTTCTTTTCTTTTTTATTTATATTATAATTTATTATCATTCTTTTCATTATACAATTCAAAATCAATTTTGTCCACAGACAATCTAAATATACCCTTAAAGTAATTAACGTAATTGATGTAGACATAGCATAAGTTTTTACATTATAAAATGATCAAACAAATCTCTATTTGTAATATGCATGCAAATTTGAAAAAGCATGGCTAAAACTCTCAATTCCCTCTATGCTATCTTCCTCTTTCTTTTTCTATTTGCTATTGCTAATGAAGTCAAAGGTAAGAGTTTTTTTTTCTTATAATTTTCTTTTTTTATCTTATACACAATTTTTTTTTTCAATTTCAATGACACTTCTTCATTCTTGATTTGCTTAACAGCATTTTTCGAATCCTGCAACTTGAGTTCTGATTGTTATCCAAATGATTGGTGCCATTCTCCTAGTAATGCAACCTGCTACTTGGGTCATTGTTTCTGCGTATAGTTACTTGCTCTTATCTATTTTTCATAACTACAAAAGCATATTCAATATATCTACCAAGAACTATAATTATAATGTTTAATTAAAATTATGATTAAATGTATTTTTGATCTTTTTAAATATTTTATGTAACTTTTAATTCTTTCAAAATTTTCTTTTAAAAAGTGTTTTTTTTATTTATTTTAATTTAGATTTTTAGTCTCTTCTGACCGTTTTTACAATTTAATGACACAATTAATAATAATTTTAGTGACGATTTTTTATATAATAGAAATTTTAACAACGGTTTTAATATGAGAGAACAAAAATTAAAATTAAAATTTTTAGATAAATCATTCTTTAAAGAAAATTTTCAAAAAATTAAAATTAAATATAAAATATTTAGGAGGATAAAAATATATTTAATCTTTAAAATTATTTATATAAAAAAATAAATGGAAATGATCTTGTTAAGTATTTATATATTTATTTTATTTTATACGTTTAATATAGGAATGACATGTGCAATATAAAAAAGAACAAATATTATTGTGTGTTTAAAGATGCTAAGTTATTATTGGCAAATAAAAAAATCAGATTTTGCTATGAGAAACTTTTGCCATAGATGAAAGCATATTGAGATCCCAACGACTAACGGTAACACCTAAAAGTAACTAAACTAGCTTGTATTGCATTTTTTAATCATATGCTAAGTAAAAGATTTTATTATAATTAGATGGAAACCTACGTGAAACTCTCATAGCTAGATGAGTTTTTTTTGATTTATTTTTAAATGGAAAATTAATATTAATTAAAGGCCAAAATAATCTGGAAAATACAAATAGAAACTGGAGACAGAAGAAGTGTCAAAACAATAGGATAAAAGTATAAAAATGTCACATAAAAAACAAAAGCAAAACACACTATAGAAGAATATCGAAATCAACTAAAAAGAAGACAAGAAAGTCTAAGAAGCTACAACACAACAGAGAGTCACCAACAGGAACCATGTTAGAGCTCAGGGAAAAGACTCACCTACACCAAAACAAGCACGCACGAAACACCAACAAACAATTGGGCAATAAAGAGACGGGCCAACACTCATGATTTGCTATTGATTCAAATACATGATAGGATTATGAAACCAGACGAAGAAAGAGTAAGAGTTCACATAAGATCTATTAATGAATTAATTCTAAACCAATAAAATATTATGATCCACAACCTCTTTCACATTTGTTGATAATAAATACATTATACCAGATTGATAGGATATCAAACCACAAACTAGATGTGCTCGTGTGAAGCCTCCATCTCTATTTAGAAATAAGGGCTAGATTTACCATCCATAGATTTTTAACATCTAGTCCCCCATCCGTCTTAGATTTAAAAACATTAGACCACATAACTCAATATATTTTGGAGTCCTTTCACTCCACCCCAGAAGAACCTCCTTTGAATCTTGACTAACTTCTTCCACACTTTCACAGGCATCTTAAGAAAGGAGAGGAAGAAAACAAGAATAACATTACGCATAGTTAAAAAGGGTTACATCGTCTTCTAATCTAACATATCTATGAGACCAAGAGTGAAGTTGTTAGACGACAACGACTTATCTATAGGAGGGGTGAATAGATCACCAAACCAAAATACCAATTAAAATTAGAGTTTAAAAATTTATTTGAAAACACTGCAAGCAGGAGGTTTTAATATAGATCGATAAAAATCGTCTATACGAACCTAGTTATTGGAACTCGGATATGCAAAGAACCTTATAGAATAAGTGAAACAATAAAATAAATTTAAACACTTGAAACAAGCAAAACAATATTATTCATTTATAGAAAATTACTAGTAATCTATTTCCAATGAAATTTAGCAAAAATAATGAACAGTGCAATTTGTCAAACACTTGGTGTGCGAACGAATTTTTAGAGTTTTTCTTTGAGTTGTGTTGATATAAAAAAACACTTATATTCAAAGTTGTTATAAGCTAATTGTTGTACCTCAAAATTTTCTCTCCCATTTTCAAGACAAATTAATTCAAGATACTTCCTCATGCTCATGAATGTCTCAAATATTCAAGACTACTCAAGGGTTGACCAGATAAATCCTCCTCCTAAGCAGTAACCTACAACTAGGGTTTTGTTTTTCTCAAAGAAAATTGGACTTCTAATGCCTCAAGTGGATTTCATGGTTTCTCATATGCTTCAAAGAATCCTCATATCAAGTTTCAAATCTTACATCACAAATTTGCTCAGTTAATTGTTCAGATGATTGAAAATGAATTGTATTGGGTAAAAAGTCAATTGTGGTCAACTTATAGTCAAACATCAAGATTTATGTTCAACATTAACATTTTAAACTCACATTCATCATTTGATCAAAAGTTGACCATGATTCATCAAGAAGACTCAAGATTCATCAAAAGTCAAAAGTTGCTAAATTAGGATTTTCTTTAGGAGAAGTCAACTGAACTTTGACCAAGCATAACTTTCACATGCTTTATCATAAAATTCTCAACCAAATCCCATTTTGAAGGAAATTCAATTATCTACAACTTTATCTCTCTAAACTCAAGTCTAATAAATGCTTCATTTGAGAGATATGAGTCAAAACATTATAGGTCATTTCAAAAGTCAACAAAAAGAAACTTTTTATCAAAGCAATTTACATCAAGATAAATTCTTCAAATTGAAAAATGACCAATATAGATATTGTAGAGGACATCTTGAACTTTCCAAAAAGTTAAACATCACCTTCATATGATAAAAATTGAGAGACTTACGATTGATGCAAGTTGGGTAATTTTGAGAAAATGCATGAAACATAAATTGAGCAAGTTTGAATTTTTGCGCTAATGAGCTTATCTTTTAAGGTTCAAACGTGTTCCTGACCTCATAATAGACTCCTAAATACATTCATTTATTTTTATGGTTTTTATTTATTTTTATTTTGATTTTTATTCATTTAAAAGCAAAATAAATCAAATAAAATATCAAATAAATGATACAAGGTGTGGGGATCTATTTTGAATCAAATCATGAGTCCAATATCACATAATCATGCTAAAAAATAGTGAGAGATCATGAAGATTGGATTTGGCTCAAGATTGAGCTCACAAAGATATATTTCCATGCAAAAAAATCAAATCAAATATTTTGTCATGAAATACAAAGATTTGATTCATGTTTGTTGACCTAATTCATGACCTATAAATAGAGAACACGTTCATACAAGGGGATCACAAAATTGTCTCCAAAAAAAGTCTCAAGAAGAACCCTAAAAAATCTCAAAATCTCAACTTTTATCAAAACTAGGGCAAACTTAAAATCAAAGATTCATCCATCTTCAAGGCCAAGCGACCATTCAAATCAATTCTTGAGGTACCATATAATAAGTTGGGATCATTCTTGATGATCAAAAGTGTTTGAAACCTACATTTCATGCATCGCCGGTTTCATGTTTTTTGTGAAATTCATATTTTAATATTCATTATGCTTTGATTGAAACTAACAATTCTAATGTATTCCTGAGATGAATTGATGCAGGTTTCACATATATTATGCAGCGCCTATTCTCAAACACCAACAAACACCTGACTTAGTGGCAAGCGATGCAGTAAAAAGCCAGGAGGGGGTGGGTTCAACACTCACCCCATGCAGCTTTTTTTTCCTATTTTTGTCTTAACCTAATTTATTTCCTTTTTCTCTT
The DNA here is from genome assembly GCA_948472305.1 of Vicia faba. NCBI lineage: Eukaryota > Viridiplantae > Streptophyta > Magnoliopsida > Fabales > Fabaceae > Vicia > Vicia faba. The sequence goes on along the minus strand of OX451736.1, from coordinate 665,099,610 downwards.
TTCTAACCCTATTATTTTTTAATTAACCAATTATTAAACTAACCTAAATTTTTTACTAATAAATTAGGATTAGGTATTTTTAACTAATGTTTAATTTTCATGATATATTTAATTAATTAACTTTTTATATATTAAAATCAATTAGAATTTAGGTTTTATTAATTATTATCATCTAAATTATTTTCCATAAAAAATTCATAAAAACATTTCAACTTTCTTTTTTCTATTTTCTTATTTCTTTTCTATTTAATTTTCCTAGATCAAGTGTATAGGACACATTCCCTATGTAATAGCATACATTTATTTTCGTATTTTTCTATTATGTAACTGCTCACAAGATGTAATAGCATAAGTTTACTTTTCTGTATTTTTTATACTTATGTACCTCTCCCAAAGCCATGTAATAGCTTAGGACTTTACATTCTGCACTTTATTTTTCTGTACATATTTAACTGCTAGTAACTAGGGTTTGTATAGCAAGTCTAATAATTCAACTTAGAAAACCCTAATTTTCAAAGATAAATAACTGAAAACAATACACTCTTCACACATGCACCTCTAGGATACCCTCTCTTGTTACCTTACGAAATATTGGTCACGTCCCTCAAAAGTAAGGATACTTTAGCAAAAGACCCTCGATCAAATCATTATCATACAAAAGATCATAGTCCCTCAATGTCCCTCGAGTTGCCTAGGGAAAAATGATCTAGTCCCTCGAGTTGCCTACAAATAATATGATGACAGTCCCTTACGAAATTTCTAAAGTATCCTTACATGTTGCCTTCGATGACCCTACGCATGTACCTTCACATCCAATATATAAGGCTACCTACCAACTAATGGTATGGATAATACTATCTCTAAATAAGAAGGAAAAGTACAAGAACAACCTTGAGTGGGTAGAATTATTAATCGCTTGCTCACAAATTTCTCAAAAAAACAAAACATTTTACACAAACACTTTCAAAGATATTTTTAAAACACTTTGTACGCATTCTTGTGGACTGATACAAGAACCATTACAAATTTAGCCGTACTTTGGCTTTTCAAAATGTTTTTCAAAACACTTACACAAAAAAGAAATTTTCGAAAGCCAGCTAGCGATTAAGAGCCCGTAGATAACTACGGATGAAAAGGGTGCTAACACCTTCCCTTTTCATAACTTATTCCCCGAACTCAAAATCTATCAAAGGTTTTTCCTGTTCTTTTCACCTTTCCTAAATATTGCATAAAAGAAAAGTTGGTGGCGAATCTTGCCATCCGCACATTTGGATAAAACCAAAAAAGTTAATTCTCCCACCGTATTACAGAACTGGAGACTCTGCTGGGAAGACTTAAAAAGAGGGGTTACCTTAGAGTTATATCACTTTTACTTGCTTTAAATTGTTTGCATTGTTTACTTCAAATTTAAGGGTTGTTTGAGTTTATATTACTTGTAATATTCTATACCCGGATCTAGGGATGCCTTAGGCAAGTAGCAATAGATCACAAAAACTGTATGGCGTAGACCGATATGGTTGAAATGATGGCTACATTAGTTTGACACTTTGGTTTGTACTGGTGTTCCTTGAGTCAGTCGAGGATAAAACTAGGCTGCCGCGTGGTGTCATAAGAACTAACTGACCTTTAGAACATTAATTAACCCATCTTGTCCATTAGAAGGTAGTGAGATAATCGGCTTTGGTGCAGTCCAAGGTTGGTTGATATTCGATGTTACACTCATTGAGATTCGACTCTCAGAATATTTTGGTGGCAAGTTAGTTGTTGTGCTAAAATAAAACCTGCGAGAAAGATCGGTGATATGAGATTCCTAGAACCCGATTACTATATTAGGACAGGTTGAACCAACTTAACTTCAATAGAAAAGGGTACTTACCTATGGACCTCATACAAGCCTTTAAACCTAAGGCTCTTGTGCGATTTGTTTGTGTGTGCTATTTGTTTAAACATGACACCATGACATCATATCATCATGACATGGAATTTTCACTAACCATTTCAAGGATCTTAGGGACCTTTGGTGCAGGTTTATCATGAACCATACTTCTAGCAAGGGGAAAGAGGATTTATTTTCCTCTTACCAGATGCTGCCAAAGATCAAAGTACGTTCCCTTGAGTCAGAGGTTATGACCCACTTAGTATGGTGAGCTTGATTCTTATAGAAGGACGCTCAAAGATGAAGACTCAAAGCTCTTCAAACAAAGCTACAACCAGATTCAATTTCTAATATTTCAAATTTAAATCCCACGAGATCCTTGAAAACATTGCATACACATCTACATGTCATACATATCATCGCATAACAGTTTTCTAAGACAGGTTTCTCATCTTCCTACTGTTTATTTCAGCAAAAATGGCTCTCGAACAAATAGTCAAAGATCTCCAGGCTCAAAATGCTCAGTTCCAAGAGACGTTTCTAAGCTTAGCCAAGAGGAATGAAGGATTGAAAGCACTCCTCGTCAAGAACATGACCGAGAAAAATCTTGAAGGCAACAAGGTTGACTGGTTGGAACAACTGCAAGCTGAGATAACAGAGATGAGAATTCAGATGATTGGTCAGATGGCACTTATCTAAAATTTAGCTCAGGGGAAAGAAGAGTTAAGAATCCTTATCAACAAGCTTTATCAGGTCAGATACAACCGTATGGGACGAACTTCTAGAATTGGAGATTCAATCACTAACCAGCCTCCAATGAGACATGAAACTGACTTAGTTGACATTGTTAATCCTTCAGTTAATGGAAAAGGGCCTTTCCAGATTGTTACTACATCACAAGCTCAACAACGACCTCACCAACAACAACAGGGTGATAAGAGTAAGCAGGATACATCTAAAAGACAATTTACCAAAATCAACATGTCATTGTCTCGAGCATTGCAACACATATTGAAGATAGAGTTGATTACATTGAAAGAACCTCCCCGGAATCCCAATAGTTCCTCTCCTATTTATGATCCTAATTCAAGGTGTGCATATCACTCCAACAGTCCTGGACATGACACTAATAGTTGTTGGATGTTGAAATGTAAGATTCAGGACCTGATTGATGAAGGAGTTTTCAAGTTCACACAAGATGGTCAAATTGAGTTTTTCTATCATCCCTCAAACATCGAAACGGCAAGGCACACCATCTGAAGTAACAAGTTTAGGAGGAGAAGATTTAAGATCATTTGAATTTCTATTTGTAATTTCTTTTGTTTTTTTTTCCAAACAATTGTTGTCATGTCAAACTTTGGTTTTTCCTATTAATGCATTGCATATGTATGTCTTGAATTAATCCATTCGTTTCACTATATTTAAACTGTGCTTTTTTTACTTCCTTTTTATGATATTCAACTCTTCTTAAAATTATAAGCCTTTAGAGGGAGGATGACGAAAACGATACCATAATCTCATACATTATGCTTTTGAACAGACCTTGCTGACGATGTACAGGCGTTGCTTCAATTCCTAAATAGTGGAGATATAAGGAAGTTAATCCCTAGTCAACCTCTTTGAGCCTAAGAAGTCGGAGTTTTCTTTTTCACGCAAATTGAAACCCTCAATCATAACCCGCGACAGGGTTGTCTCTCAGTCAATTCAATTGTGCATTCAATCGTAAGCTTTTCCTTCATACACAAACAGGTAGTATTAGAGACATCCATCCAAATCAAAACTCATTGATGGTTCCCCGTAATCATCAAGTCGGGCAGTCATTATCTTTCAAAAGAAAAGCCCTCTAAGTCGAAACCTATGAAGGAGACTTAGGAAAAACTAGGGCATCCCACTGACTGTAATCTCAAACAAAATAGTTCAGACAAAATTTAGGGATAATAAATTTAAAAAGAGGTCGCTACAAATCCTCAACAAAAGAAAGATGTTACAAGAAAAAATGATTTCCTTCTCAAATAAACTTTTGGTTTCTGAACCATCACCAAGTTTCAGTGCTATAATTCCAAAATCTATTGGAACCTAAATGCATAATTAACTGAGTATGGGACTGAAGGGAATCATGGAGAACGGGTTGGGTACAAATAAACTTTGAGCCTTTATCCTTTGTTTCTTAAACCGTGAACCAGGACACGCTATAACCCTTCAAAGTCCTAACTAAAGCATGGGTTAGTTCGAAAACATATTGTTACAAAAAGGTATCCTGACTCCTGTAAGGCTTACTATAAATCTTGAGTTGATATCTGTAATACAGTGGGAGAACTGACTTGAGGTTTTGCGTTTGTGTTCGCATTTGTGCGGATAGCAAGAGTCGCCACCAAATTTTATTTTATCCAAAAGGAAATAGAGACATAGAGAGAGAAAATAGAGAGTTTTGTTGAGCAGAAAAACAATATTCTGTGCAACCTTGACTCATTTGAAAAACAAAAGAACTGCTCTTGTTCAGAACAGAAGCTTGGGCAATTTTGGTGCAATTTTGGTGCAATTTTGGGGCTGTTGTGGTGCAGGCTTGGGCAGACTGCATAGAGCAGTTTTTTAATTGTATTGGACAGCATGCATACTTTGGATGTAGCATGGCACAAGCTTTCTTGCAGGGCAGTATGGGGGTGTTGTGGCAATGTGATATATCATATTTTCTTCAACTTTGGACATCATAGTTTGTAACATGTCACAAATTTGGTCTTGTGCACATTATGTCAAAGGCAAAAATATTGTGACAAGGTTTTAATCAAGACATAGTTTTAGAATTTGTAATTTTGCAAAATGTTAATTTGTAATAACTTTAATTACTTGCATCATCTTGAATTATTTGGAGTTGTAGTAAAATGCCATGAAGCAAATGAAATTAACCAAGTATAGAAAATACTTAGAAAAATCTCAAAGTCTTGCAAAGATGGATTTTTGATTCTCTTGACTTCTTAATGATCAAGCTTGATATTTTTTAATGTCTTGATGAGATTTGATCTTTGGGTTGTAATGTTGACCAAAAAGTCAAAGTTTGACTTTCTAGTATGCAATTGACCATTTTGCCCTTGTGCCAATTTCAAGCCTAAATTGATGTATCAGTGCTGCAAACTTGACATCTTAGAATATCTTGTGAGCAAATACTTGAAAAATAAGAGGGCAAATTTTGGGGTACAACAACTGCCCCTGTTCAATCTTCTTAAACCTGAAGAGTTAGATTGGCGAGTTTTGCCATTCGTGACTCGAAGGTGGAAGATGATTGGACACTAGAGTGCCCAAAAATTTGCACTCGGTGATGCGATGATATGAGGAATGGGCTTAAAGATGCCATTTGGAGAGGTAATGGATAGTTTGTTGGAGATGGGCTTAAAGATGCCATCCAGAAATGATCGCTTGCATGGTAATTTGTAAGCTGAAAGAATGAGCATCAGAATGGCGTCCGTGTCTGGAGCGTATCTGAACTGTATCTGAATGAGTATTTGAATGTGAGTCTGAATGAGTATAAAAATGGCGTCTGTGTCCGGAGCGTATCTGAACTATATCTGAATAAGTATTTGAATGTGAGTCTGAATGAGTATTTGAATGTGAGTCTGAATGAGTATCAGAATGGCGTTTGTGTCCGGTGTGTATCTAAACTGTATCAAAAGGTGAATCTGAATGAGTATCAGGATGGCATCCATATCTGGAGCGTATCTGAACTGTATCAGGAAGTTGAATCTGAATGAGTATCAAGATGGCATCCGTATCTAGAGCGTATCTGAACTGTATCAAAAGGTGAATCTGAATGAGTATCAGGATGGTATCCGTATCTGGAGCGTATCTGAACTGTATCAGGAAGTTGAATCTGAATGAGTATCAGGATGGAATCCGTATCTGGAGCGTATCTGAACTATATCAAAAGGTGAATCTGAATGAGTATCAGGATGGCATCCGTATTTGGTGCGTATCTGAACTGTATCTGAAGACTGAAACTGAATGAGTATCAGCATGGCATTCGTATCTGGAGCGTATTTGAAATGTATCTGAAAGATGTCTTTGAATGAGTATCAGGATGGCATCCGTATCTGGTGCGTATCTGAACTGTATCTGAAAGCTGTCTTTGAATGAGTATCAGGATGGCATCCGTATCTGGTGTGTATCTGAACTGTATCTGAAAGCTGTCTTTGAATGAGTATCAGGATGGCATCTGTATCTGGTACGTATCTGAACCGTATCTGAAAGCTGTCTTTGAATGAGTATCAGGATGGCATCTGTATCTGGAGCGTATCTGAACTGTATCTGAAAGCTGTCTTTGAATGAGTATCAGGATGGCATCCGTATCTGGTGCGTATCTGAACTGTATATGAAAGCTGTCTTTGAATGAGTATCAGGATGGCATCCGTATCTGGTGCGTATCTGAACTGTATCTGAAAGCTGTCTTTGAATGAGTATCAGGATGACATCTGTATCTGGTGCGTATCTAAACTGTATCTGAAAGCTGTTTTTGAATGAGTATCAGGATGGCATCCATATCTGGTGCGTATCTGAACTGTATCTGAAAGCTGTCTTCAAATGAGTATCAGGATGGCATCCGTATCTGGTGCGTATCTGAACTATATCAAAAGGTTGAATCTGAATGAGTATCAGGATGGCATCCGTATCTGGAGCGTATATGAACTGTATCAAAATGTGTCTTTGAATGAGTATCAGGATGGCATCCGTAATTGGTGCGTATCTGAACTGTATCAAAAGGTTGGATCGTTTGAGCTGGTCGAGTAGATATTTGTCTTGTCTGGTTTCAGGTATTAATCTCTGACCTGAGAAAGAAAGATAGTTTTCCTGGCTTGCTACAGGTATTAATCTTCAATCTCTTCATGTAGATAGTTTTCCTGGCTTGTTACAGGTATCAATCTGGAACTTGAAAAGGTTGGTCGATGAGATAGTCGTCCTGTCTGGTTTCAGATATTAATCTCTGACCTGAGAAAGAAAGATAGTTTTCCTGGCTTGCTACAGGTATTAATCTTCAATCTCTTCATATAGATAGTTTTCCTGGATTGTTACAGGTATTAATCTACAATCAGTCGTCCACAGATAGTTTTCCTGGCTTGCTACAGGTATCAATCTGGAACTTGAAAAGGTTGGTCAACGGGATAGTTATCCTATCTGGTTTCAGATATTAATCTCTGACCTGAGAAAGAAAGATAGTTTTCCTGGCTTGCTACATGTATTAATCTTCAATCTCTTCATGTAGATAGTTTTCCTGGCTTGTTACAGGTATTAATCTACAATTATTCGTCCACAAATAGTTTTCCTGGCTTGCTACAGGTATTAATCTGGAACTTGAAAAGGTTGATGGTAGCCATCTGTTGATTGACCTTTTCCTGAAAAGGTAAAACGTTAGTTGTATGCAATGTCATGATGCATGAAATACATGATGTCATGATATTCTCAAAATAAATGAGATTGTGTCGTATGCACTTTATCATGTATGTAAATAGGAGGTATGAAATGTGAAATGTTAAAGAATGTATTTTTGTCTGGGAAAATAAATCCTTGACAAATGTCGGGGAGTTTGTTAAATCCCGGACTGCTATTGAAGAGTATGTGTGACTTCAAACTTTGCTTAGAATGTTTCCACCGAGGGTTCATGTTTTGTTGTTTGAGGAGAACTCCGCTGGGGGATATTGAAAACTCTGTGGGGAGAATTTTTATTCCTGCTTGGGAAAAGAATTCTGGAGTCTTAGTCGTCCGTTGCTCTACTGGGGAGTCGAAGTTGAACTGATATCTGGTCGGGTCCAGGTTTCGCAGTAACTTGCTGGGGATTGTAGAGTAGTCTACTGGGGAAGAGGATTTGTGATCCTTTGATTTGTAATAGTCGGAGAGGCCACCTCAAGCTGGGGAATCTGTATTTTGTTGGGGAAATAAACCCTGTTATCGGTCTGCTAGAGAGGCAGCGACTTCACTGGCAGAAATCCTCGAGGATTCTTGAAGTCGACTCAGTTGGGGAGAGGTTTTCAGAGGTTAAACTCTTGCTGTGAAATTATCCTATGAGAAGGACTTTGGGGAGACTTGTCATTTCCCCTAGCAGCAAATGTTTGTGGTATTGCCAAGAATGTTTGATTGTACGTAACCCTTTGCTGAGATTGACGTTCAATGCCTCAAGTGACGGAGATGGAGACCTTCCCCTGGTTACTCTGCACTTCTTGAGAGGTTTCCTGGAATCTTGACTGGACTGCCCCAGGTGTGCTGGATAGTGACATGTCATGTCCCCTTGTTGATAGGAGATTTGTCAATGGAAGTGTCATCCTTCTTGAATTGATTTTGTTTACTGAGAGAGCTTTCGTTCACTGGATATTCGTTGTGTGAATTTCTCCGCTGTCAAATAAATAGCCATATGCAAACAATGATATTCAAATAAATGCAAAGTTTATGCCTGTCTTGAAGTTTTGAAAAATGCGTTTTTATCAATTAAAGAAATTTTGTAAGAAAAATTCAAACTCAAAATTTAGAGTAAAGCCTTACAGGAGTCAGGATACCTTTTGTAACAGTATGCTTTCAAACTAACCCATGCTTCAATTAGGACTTTTGAAGGGTTGTAACGTGGCTTGGTTCACGGTTTAAGAAACAAAGGATAAAGGTGTTGTACCCCAAAATTTGCCCTCCCATATTCTTCAAGAAATTGTCAAGCCAAGCTGCAAAATTCCCCAAGGGTTGCACAGTGCAAGGGTCTCCTAAACAGTCAAAATTAGGGTTTTGCTTCTGATCAGGAAAATGAAGTTTCAAAGGGCCCAATCAAGTCTCACATGCCTACAAATATGGTCAAGCATCCTCATATCAAGTTTCAAGGCATTCAGCACAAAATTGCACAGTCAAAAACCCTAATTGCACTACAGTCAACTGTAGGGGCAAAATGGTCATTTGACAGTCAAAAGTTCAAATTTTTGGTCAACATGTCATTTTGAAGCCACAAACATCATTTGATCAATGCTTGATCATGATTCTCAAAACTTGGCTCAAAAATCATCAAGATGCAAAAGTTTCTATTTTTGGACAGCTGAAAAAGTCAACTGAAATTGACCAGGGCATAACTTTCACATGGATTATCAGAAAAATTCCATCCAAAGCTCATTTTGAAGAGAAAGACATTTCCTACAACTCATCTTCATACTTCAAGTCCAAGAAATGCTCTCACAAAAAGTTATCAATTTCAACATTATAGGTCATTTTCAAAAGTCAACAAAAAGGGACTTTAAGTCAAAGACCATAACTTGAGATTGGTAAATCAAAATGACATGGGACAAAAGGCATTGGTTAGAGGACTCAAAAACCTTTCCAAAATGTCCAAGAACATGAGCAAATCTTAAAAATTGAGTAAGTTATGCATTAGAGAAGTTGGGAAATTTTTGTGAAATGGCCAAAATCATTTATCCTTGAAATCTCATTTTTGACAAAAGGGGCCCACTTTTTCCACTTGAATTAACTTGGCCATGCCCCCCACGTGTCCCACCTTTTATTTCATATTTTTTAATTAATTTTTTTCATTTTTTATTGATTTTATTGGATTTAATTAAGTTTAAATCTTTTAAAATCAAGAAAAATCAAAAAGTTTGATTAAATGAAATATTTGGCCTTAACTAGCCTTGAAACATCATTATGTGCCTACCAAAATTCGTGCAAGGGAGTAAACAAGGCAAGAATTCAAAATGAGGCAAAAAATGGAAAGTGTGATAATGGTGGTTTATGTGAAAATCCAAAACATCAATGCAAGGCTTTATTGGCTATAATTCTCATTCATACACATTGCCTAAGAGATATACAAATGATCAGAAACCATTTTGAACAGGAGGCTGCGCAGGAACCTTGAACACAAACTCACACTTTTACAAGAAAATCTCAAATCTGAAAACCAACTTGCAGGAGGTTTCAGGCCACGATTGCTATCTCATTAGCTTCCTCAAGCATCATTGGACGATTCCCAATCAAAAACAGTCCTCCAAACCTCAAGAATCGCTGTACAGAATCCAAATTTTTCTCATAAAATTGCATACTCGTATCTTAACTTTGAGGCATTTTCATGACGTTTAATTTATATATTCTTATTCAATGATGCATTCTGGTGCTTACCATGTGAACTAATTGCGTTTTTATGTGTTATATGCGAAGATGCCATTCTTGATATTTAGGGTTCTTCAACCTTAAAATTAGGGCTTTTGAAATAAGGTAAAATTAGAGGCTGAGACCAAGACCATTGGATTCAACACGTTTGGACGAAGGGAAGCCAACACTCGCGATCAATTTATGAGGCCTTATGGCCTATTCGTTATTTTTTCATATGGTACCTTCTGCAACGGTGTGAAAACTGTTGCTTATGTTGTTTATCTTTCAGGAACATGAAGAAGATGATGTGTTGGCAAATGGTGATAGGCCAGTTCAAAAATTCGCGCGCTGAAGACATTAAGGAATTGTTTTATATTATAATGTTTGTTTGCTATAGGATATACAAGAAATACGCGTGGTTCAGCTGGCAAGTGATAGTGGTGGCAAAGCACATGACCTGGGTTCGAGCCCCAGGTCTTCACAATTCCAATATTATTTTCCAGTTCACGTTCACATGCAGCATCAATTATGAATACCATGGTACACCTTCAGAACCCAGTGTACACGCGTCCTGGGAGATCAAATCAAAGGCATAGATCTAAAGAACACGTTGCACCCTGGTCCACGCTTCAGCATGCTACTCAAAAAAGTCAAACGGATCAAGCTTATTGGGCCAGATTTCTCAATCCAAACCTCCAAATTAGGGGCTTCACCCCCTTAGGTTTTTTTTTTGCAATTTTCTTTCTTTTCTTTGTTCTTTTTATTATTTTTATATTTTTTTAATTGTTGCTTTATTTTAATTAATTAATATTTTCAAAATATAAAAAACATATAAAAATCAGAAAAAAGAGAAAAAATAATAAAATATTTTATTTTAAGTATTTTCATAAATAAATTTGTATGTAATTAATTTAGATTTAATTTTAGGTTATAATTTAATTCTTTTTTCACAATAAACCAAAAATAACAAAAATAGGCCTTTAGCACTTTTTTATCTTTTTTTTAATTAATTAAATATTTTTATTATAAATATCATTAACCATTAAATTTGTAAATAAATTTTATAATTAATTAGTTTTAATTCTAGGTTTTAACTTTAATGCATTTTCTTTAATAAATTAAAAAACAATTAGAATTAGAATTAATTACTTGACTTTAAATTAATTTAATTTTATTTAATGTCATAAATACAAAAAACATAAAAAATAAGTTCTTTTTTTATTTAATTATTTTAACTTAATTATCTTAATTCCTTCAAAGGGTTCAACGCCCTCGCATTCGATTATGTTTTTTTTGCTCGCGCGTTTTATTTATTTCTTTTGTGAATATAATGTATTTGTTCCAAAGCCATGTAATAGCTATTAGACATTTATTTTCTGCACTTTAGTTTAATCGGGTCTGGATTCATTTGGCGTTGTAGACCCGCGCCCTTTGTAATAGCGTAGGACCTTTATTTTTTCCGCACTTTAAATTCCCGCACCTTTAACTGTTAAACAATAACATGAAAGAATGAATGCCCAAAAATAAAATCAAAGTGTAGATCACCAATGCATGACAAGACAAACAATAAACTGAAAATGACACACAATTCACACACCACCCCTAGGGTACGTTTCCTTGTTGCCTTGCCCCTCGAAAGGTGGTCGTCGAGTAGAGGATGTCTTAGTAAGTCCTCATGATCCGGGAACCTGGCATGAGGGTAGCTTCTAAGGTGTCTTCCCATTGCTCTGGTGATCACCATGTCCCTAAAATCAAATTGACCCGAACACCTCCAACGGTGGTGCTACCTACCTCTCAATGGTGGGACGGCACTACTTTAAAGGACATTTACACAGACGAATTCCTTAGGGTAGGTAGATGACTCGTAGATACTTGCTCTAATTCAAAACAAATCCAAAACTTCTTTTCACACCAACACTTTGCAAAAAAGCTTTCAAAAACAACTTTTCAAACACTCTTGAGGACTGATACAAGAGTCGACCTGAAACTTTCAAAGAAACTTTTTCAAAACCCACTCACTTTGAAAAGCAAACAAACATTTTGAAAACACAATGAGCAAGTATCTAAGAGCCCATGGATAACCATGGATAGAAAGGGTGCTAACACCTTCCCTTTCTATAATCTACCTCCCGAACCGAGAGCAATCTCTATAAGGAATTTTTCTGTGCTTTTGTCCTTTCCATTTGGAGAAAATAAAAGACGGTGGCGACTCTTGCTTACCGTGACATTTCGCAAAACCAGCTTAAAAACAGTCAGTTCCTGATCCACCGATCACAGAACTGGCGACTCTGCTAGGGAATACTCTTTATAAGTGAGGTGTACCTTAGGACTAAGATCACTGTGTTTTCAATTGCTTTGACTTGTTTGCTTTAAATTGTGGGACTGTCTCGGGAGTTCTATAGATCCTAACCCGGATCTGGGGATACCTTCTTAGAAAGTAGCAACAAGGCTGTGAGGGAACTGTGTGGGGTATACCGACATGGTTGAAACAGTCTGCTACGTTGATGTGGCACTTTAGTGTGTACCGGTAACCCTTGAGTCAATCAAGGAGAGTATGGGGCCTCCATGTGGTGTCGTGAAGCATCAATAGACCTTAGGAACCTTAATTGAACCATCTTGGCCTCTTTAGGATAGTGAGATAACTACTTTGGTGTACTCCGAAGTCGGTTGATACTCGATACTACACTCAATTGAGGGTTGTTTTCTTGGGATATTTTGATCGCCAGTCAGTGGCTAAATCGAAACGATGAACAATGAAAGCAATCCAATGATATTGAGATCCTTAGAACCCGGTTACTTTGATAGGACAGGTTTGAGCCCACCAACTTCAAGAGGGTAATACCCAGACCCCATGCTGGCCTAAACTCTAAGGGTTTCTCTTGTGTGACTTGTGTGCCTTTGTACTTGCCTATTTGCATGCTTGTTAGCTGACACATGAACTACTTGCAGGTTTTGTTTATAGTCCTTAATTAGGACTCATAACAAGGTTTACCGAGTTTCTTGCAGGTTTTGTTTTAGTCCTTAATTGGGACTCATGACAGTTTTTACTTGAGCTTCTTGCAGGTTTTGTTTATAGTCCTTAATCGTGACTCATAACAAGAGTGTACTAAGTTTCTTACAGGTTTTGGTTTGCAGTCCTTAATTGGGACTCATAACAGGGCTACTCATATTACCCCATGCATACCATAACATCATACCATTGCATACATCCTAACCCATTTCAAGGATCTCAAGGGTCTGTGGTGCAGATCATGATGAATCAAACATCTAGCAAGGGGCAAAGAGGATTTATTTTCCTCTAGCCAAGGTTGTCAGGGGCTATGACCCACTTGATATGGTGAGCTTTGACTCTTGAAGAAGGTTCCCTTAACCAAGGTTGTTTGGAAATCAAAACCAGACATGATGACTAAAGTCAGAGGCTATGACCCACTGGATATGGTGAGCCTTTGACCCTGGGAAGAAAGATTCCCAACAAACATGAAGCTCTTTCAATCAAGCTACCGGATCCAAATGCTAACAAATTTTCTTGTTTATCCCGCGAGGTCCTTGAAAACATTACATGCATGTCATACATATCATTGCATAACAGGTACCCTTGTTGCAGGTTACTTACCCTTCCCGCTGTTTATTTCAGCAATGGCTTTCCAACCAGACAACCAGGATCTTCTGGCTCAAGAGACTCGGTTCGGGGAAATCCTCCTGAATTTATCTAAGGGGCAGGAGGAGCTAAGGACACTTCTCATGGGGACCTTTGTCAGGAACGGTGCTGAGGATGAAAGGCTGAAACACCTACAAGCTGAGGTGGATGCATTGAAAGCCCAAATGCTGGGGCAGAGGAATGCCATTCAAGGTTTAGCTCAAAGACAAGATGAGCTCCGATTTCTCGTCAACCAACTGCTTCAGGGTAACCAACTGGGGCAAACATCTAAGGGTAAAAAGCCAGCCATCGTTCGACCGTCTTTGAGACAAAGAAGCAAGGAGAAAGTTCCTCATATGGCCCCAGTATCACCAATTCAGTATCAACCTCACCAGCTTCAGCCAGACGAGCCCAAAAGACAATTCACCCAGCTCAACACGTCGCTGTCCCAAGCTTTGCAACACCTGTTGAAGTTGAATCTGGTGACGTTGATAGGACCTCACCCTAATCCTAAGACTTCTTCACCCAACTATAATCCTGAGGCCAGGTGCGCATACCATTCTAACAGCCCGGGGCATGATACTGATGACTGTTGGAAGTTGAGGTACAAAATCCAAAGCCTGATTGATGAAGGAGCTGTGGAATTCACCCCAGATGGTCAGGTCGAGTTCTTCTACTATCCCTGCGAGGTTCACCATTTGAAGTAACAAGCCCTGAGGCTAGAAGACTTCTGTTTATTAGAATTTTCAAGTTGTAATTTTCTTTTGATTGTTCAAACATTTACTCATTGCTAAAACATCGTTATTTCATTAATGCATCGCTTATGTCTATTTTGAATCAATATATTCGTATTCACTATACGCAAATTATTTTCATATTTTTTCTGATGATCAACTCTCAATCAATAATTCTAAGCCTCTTGAGGGAGGATGACGAAAACGATACCACAATCTACAGTATGCTTTTGAACAGACCCCGCTGATGAGGTACAGGCATTGTTTCAATCCCTAAACACTGGAGTTATAAGGAAGATAATCCCTCATCAACCCCTTTGAGCCAAAGAAGTAGGAGTTTTTCTTTTCGAAAATTAAAACCCTTAATCATAACCTGGGGCAGGGTAGTTCTCTCAGTTGATCCAAGTGCATAACGAATGGCACCAAAGAGGTCCTTACAAAACAAAGAAAGACAGTGATGGTTCCGAATAATCAATAAAGAAAGGCAGTCATTATCTTTCAAAATAAGAACCCATTAAGTCAAAACCTAGGAAGGAGACTTACAAAACTGGGGCATCCCGCTGACTGTAATCACAAAAGAACAGCTCAGGCAAAAAGAAAGGGATAACAAAAATCCGAAAAAGAAAGAGGTCTTACAAACCCTCGACAAAAAATGACTTCCTATTCAAAATAAGTTATCAACATCCGAATCATCACCGAAAAATCAGAGCAAAGACTCAAACAAGGTCTAATGTATGATCAACTGAGTTTAGGTTTGGAGAACATCACGAAGAGCGGGTGGGTACAAATAAAATTTGAGCCTTTATCCTTTGTTTCTTAAACCGTGAACCAGGCCACGTTATAACCCTTAAAAGTCCTAGCTGAAGCATGGGTTAGTTCAAAAGCATACTATTACGAAAGGTATCCTGACTCCTTAAGGCCTACGGTAAATACGGAGTAGACATCACGTTTTACAAACATTCACTTGTTTTATGAAAAAGAATGCATTTTCAAAATCTTCAAGACAAACATAAGCTTTGCATTTTTGACATAACTTTGTTTGCATATGACTTTTTGTTTGAACAGCAGAAGTTCGCACGACGAATGCCTAATGAACAGAAGTACCTCCAATCAAGGGGCAGACATGACCATGGTCCATTATCTGGGGCAATCCAATCAAGATTCGGAGAATCTCTCAAAGGCCAAATAGCCTGGGGAAAATCTCCGCCTGAGTCACTTGAGGCATTTCAACAACGAATCTTGCACGATCAGACATCTTCTGGTAACATGGCAACATAAACAGCCAGGGGCACCTCCCTGCATTCTAAGAACATGGACATAGTCGAAAGAATACTACGCATAATCAAAGACCCGCTAGGTTGACATACCTAGGCAAAAATTAGGGCTTCCCGGCGAACCAAAAGGGTTCGGGAAAAAATAAGGGATGAAATGAAAAAAATCTGTACACCCGGCGAGTCGAAAACCTGAAAAGGCGGCTTGGGCAAAAATGGGTATCCCGGTAGACTAAAAACCCGAAAGGGCGGTCCAGGCAAAAGTTAGGGATTAAAGCATACGACTATGTCCCGGCATCTTGTCACTTGCCTACCAGAAGAAGGTTTGACCCTCAACAATTATCAGCATCCCACAAGTGCCTCCCCCATGGAAACAGGGGCAACAAAGATTGGTCTAAGCAATCTGATTGTTTCTATCCTCCAAGGTACCAAGGTAGGTTCGGCTAAAGAACATAACCAGATATCCTAATTCCCCAGAGAGTGAGCCAGCAAGTCAGTGCATTCTTCTCCAAGCAGAGTTATCAAATCTCAAGGAAGTTGAGTATCCTCCAATAGATCTCAATACTTCCCCAGCAGCATATATTCTTAACAAGCATCCCCGGCAGTCTTGGTCTAAAGATTTGTTCCCCGGCGATATATCAAACATTCAGTGGTGTCACTTCCCCCGATACATCTCAAAACTTCCCGAGGAGAATCCAATCCAGTCTCCCCCGGAAAGTTGGAATCCATCTCCCCAAGCAGTAAGCTTATCCCCAGTAGATTCTGGAAGCTTATCCCCTCGCAGAGCACGAACGCGTCGTCCGACTTTATTTAAAGAGTTATTTCCTTAACAGGATATAACTGGGTTATCCTCAGCCAAAAGCCACGGAAAGAGCGTCCTCGACGAAGTCTTCTTACCCCAGCGAATTCCATCAACACTTCCAACAACAAGGGTATCCCCAGCAAATTATTATCAACACTCAGCAAGGCATCCCTCTTCCCACAGAGTATTGCTTCCCAGCATGGTCACTAGAGTATCTTTTCTCCCTGCAGAATCCTCCATTTGCCAAGTCTATTCCTCAACGGAGTCATCTTCTCCTACCGGTATTCTTGCAGTTATCATCCCCAACGGAAGCAAAATCTATTCTCAAACATCAGCCCAGGATATGACTTCCCGGCACCCGTCAAGGATTTAATTTCCTAGACGAAAACATACATTCATAAAACATCACATACATCATTATAGCATGCATAGACGCATTATATCATACAAATCTCATTTATGTTGAGAACATCATTGCTTGATCCATATCATGCATTGCATATGACTGACCTCTATTCTTTCAGGAAAGTTTCAGCTAAATTCTCAATCATATTTCAAGACCTAGACCGGTTCAGTTAATCGACCCCAAAGATTTCTTATCCAGTCCAAGGCTTTCTCTAGTCCAGCTAAATCGACTCCCAACAGATTTTTCTGATGAAGACTCAGTAGAAGTTATCAAAGGTTTTTCTCAGACGCCCGCTTTTGAGATTATAATTTCCTATGGTTCTCTCCCGACGTTGTGGAGATGATAATTCCATTCTAGGTTTTTCTCAAACGCCCGCTTTTGAGATTATAATTTCCTATGGTTTCCTCTCCGATGGTGCGTGAGGCGATAATTCCTTTTCAGATGGTTCCCTCTCCGACGGTGAGTGAGGTAATAATTCCTTCTCAGATGGTTCCCTCTCCGATGGTGCGTGAGGCGATAATTCCTTTTCTATGGTTCCCTCTCCGACGGTGAGTGAGGTGATAATTCCTTCTCAGATGGTTCCCTCTCCGATGGTGCGTGAGGCGATAATTCCTTTTCTATGGTTCCCTCTCCGACGGTGAGTGAGGTGATAATTCCTTTTCAGATGGTTCCCTCTCCGACGATGAGTGAGGTGACAACTCCTTTTTTATGGTTCCCTCTCCGACGGTGAGTGAGGTGATAATTCCTTCTCAGATGGTTCCCTCTCCGATGGTGCGTGAGGCGATAATTCCTTTTCTATGGTTCCCTCTCCGACGGTGAGTGAGGTGATAATTCCTTTTCAGATGGTTCCCTCTCCGACGGTGAGTGAGGTGATAATTCCTTTTTTATGGTTCCCTCTCCGACGGTGAGTGAGGTGATAATTCCTTCTCAGATAGTTCCCTCTCCGACGGTGAGTGAGGTGGTAAGTCCTTTTCAGATGTTTCCCTCTCCGACGGTGAGTGAGGTGATAGTCTCTCATGGTTCCCTCTCCGACGGTGAGTGAGGTGGTAAGTCCTTTTCAGATGTTTCCCTCTCCGACGGTGAGTGAGGTGATAGTCTCCTATGGTTCCCTCTCCGACGGTGAGTGAGGTGGTAAGTCCTTTTCAGATGTTTCCCTCTCCGACGGTGAGTGAGGTGATAGTCTCCCATGGTTCCCTCTCCGACGGTGAGTGAGGTGGTAAGTCCTTTTCAGATGTTTCCCTCTCCGACGGTGAGTGAGGTGATAGTCTCCTATGGTTCCCTCTCCGACGGTGAGTGAGGTGGTAAGTCCTTTTCAGATGTTTCCCTCTCCGACGGTGAGTGAGGTGATAGTCTCCCATGGTTCCCTCTCCGACGGTGAGTGAGGTGGTAATTCCTTTTCAGATGTTTCCCTCTCCGACGATGAGTGAGGTGTTAGTCTCCTATGGTTCCCTCTCCGACGGTGAGTGAGGTGATAATTCCTTTTCAGATGGTTCCCTCTCCGACGGTGAGTGAGGTGATAGTTCCTTTCCAGATAGTTCCCTCTCCGACGGTGAGTGAGGTGATTCCCTTTCAGATTATAATTTCCTATGGTTCTCTTCCCGATACTGCGAAGACGGTAAGTGCCACCAAGATTTTCTCAACGAGCGTTGTTGAAGTTAAAATCACCCAAGGTTCTCTTACCATTCATGCAAGTTAGTAACCATCCCTGGTTCATTCATCATCATTTGAAGCTCCAGACTCAGCTCCTGTAACCAGTCAGGACACCTCTATACCAAGCATCTGAAAACCAGCTCCTGCAACGTGTCAGGTACTCTTTTTTTCTTTTGCAGGTATGCAGGTTCTCGCTAAGGAATCTCTTATGCGATCAGTATCCAGATGGCATCTATAAGCCCATCATCCTATCCAGCAACCTCTAAATGGCATCTATAAGCCCATTCCACATCACTGCTACTATGTGAGCGCAAATTTCTGGGCACTCTAGTGTCCAATCACCTTCTACCCTCGGATTACGAAAGGCACGTCAGCCAATCTGCATCCTCAGGTCTAAGGAGATTGAACAGGGGCAACTGTTGTACCCCAAAATTTGCCCTCCCATATTCTTCAAGAAATTGTCAAGCCAAGCTGCAAAATTCCCCAAGGGTTGCACAGTGCAAGGGTCTCCTAAACAGTCAAAATTAGGGTTTTGCTTCTGATCAGGAAAATGAAGTTTCAAAGGGCCCAATCAAGTCTCACATGCCTACAAATATGGTCAAGCATCCTCATATCAAGTTTCAAGGCATTCAGCACAAAATTGCACAGTCAAAAACCCTAATTGCACTACAGTCAACTGTAGGGGCAAAATGGTCATTTGACAGTCAAAAGTTCAAATTTTTGGTCAACATGTCATTTTGAAGCCACAAACATCATTTGATCAATGCTTGATCATGATTCTCAAAACTTGGCTCAAAAATCATCAAGATGCAAAAGTTTCTATTTTTGGACAGCTGAAAAAGTCAACTGAAATTGACCAGGGCATAACTTTCACATGGATTATCAGAAAAATTCCATCCAAAGCTCATTTTGAAGAGAAAGACATTTCCTACAACTCATCTTCATACTTCAAGTCCAAGAAATGCTCTCACAAAAAGTTATCAATTTCAACATTATAGGTCATTTTCAAAAGTCAACAAAAAGGGACTTTAAGTCAAAGACCATAACTTGAGATTGGTAAATCAAAATGACATGGGAAAAAAGGAATTGGTTAGAGGACTCAAAAACCTTTCCAAAATGTCCAAGAACATGAGCAAATCTTAAAAATTGAGTAAGTTATGCATTAGAGAAGTTGGGAAATTTTTGTGAAATGGCCAAAATCATTTATCCTTGAAATCTCATTTTTGACAAAAGGGCCCCACTTTTTCCACTTGAATTAACTTGGCCATGCCTCCCACGTGTCCCACCTTTTATTTCATATTTTTTAATTAATTTTTTTCATTTTTTATTGATTTTATTGGATTTAATTAAGTTTAAATCTTTTAAAATCAAGAAAAATCAAAAAGTTTGATTAAATGAAATATTTGGCCTTAACTAGCCTTGAAACATCATTATGTGCCTACCAAAATTCGTGCAAGGGAGTAAACAAGGCAAGAATTCAAAATGAGGCAAAAAATGGAAAGTGTGATAATGGTGGTTTATGTGAAAATCCAAAACATCAATGCAAGGCTTTATTGGCTATAATTCTCATTCATACACATTGCCTAAGAGATATACAAATGATCAGAAACCATTTTGAACAGGAGGCTGCGCATGAACCTTGAACACAAACTCACACTTTTACAAAAAAATCTCAAATCTGAAAACCAACTTGCAGGAGGTTTCAGGCCACGATTGCTATCTCATTAGCTTCCTCAAGCATCATTGGACGATTCCCAATCAAAAACAGTCCTCCAAACCTCAAGAATCGCTGTACAGAATCCAAATTTTTCTCATAAAATTGCATACTCGTATCTTAACTTTGAGGCATTTTCATGACGTTTAATTTATATATTCTTATTCAATGATGCATTCTGGTGCTTACCATGTGAACTAATTGCGTTTTTATGTGTTATATGCGAAGATGCCATTGTTGATATTTAGGGTTCTTCAACCTTAAAATTAGGGCTTTTGAAATAAGGTAAAATTAGAGGCTGAGACCAAGACCATTGGATTCAACACGTTTGGACGAAGGGAAGCCAACACTCGCGATCAATTTATGAGGCCTTATGGCCTATTCGTTATTTTTTCATATGGTACCTTCTGCAACGGTGTGAAAACCGTTGCTTATGTTGTTTATCTTTCAGGAACATGAAGAAGATGATGTGTTGGCAAATGGTGATAGGCCAGTTCAAAAATTCGCGCGCTGAAGACATTAAGGAATTGTTTTATATTATAATGTTTGTTTGCTATAGGATATACAAGAAATACGCGTGGTTCAGCTGGCAAGTGATAGTGGTGGCAAAGCACATGACCTGGGTTCGAGCCCCAGGTCTTCACAATTCCAATATTATTTTCCAGTTCACGTTCACATGCAGCATCAATTATGAATACCATGGTACACCTTCAGAACCCAGTGTACACGCGTCCTGGGAGATCAAATCAAAGGCATAGATCTAAAGAACACGTTGCACCCTGGTCCACGCTTCAGCATGCTACTCAAAAAAGTCAAACGGATCAAGCTTATTGGGCCAGATTTCTCAATCCAAACCTCCAAATTAGGGGCTTCACCCCCTTAGGTTTTTTTTTTTGCATTTTTCTTTCTTTTCTTTGTTCTTTTTATTATTTTTATATTTTTTTAATTGTTGCTTTATTTTAATTAATTAATATTTTCAAAATATAAAAAACATATAAAAATCAGAAAAAAGAGAAAAAATAATAAAATATTTTATTTTAAGTATTTTCATAAATAAATTTGTATGTAATTAATTTAGATTTAATTTTAGGTTATAATTTAATTCTTTTTTCACAATAAACCAAAAATAACAAAAATAGGCCTTTAGCACTTTTTTATCTTTTTTTTAATTAATTAAATATTTTTATTATAAATATCATTAACCATTAATTTTGTAAATAAATTTTATAATTAATTAGTTTTAATTCTAGGTTTTAACTTTAATGCATTTTCTTTAATAAATTAAAAAACAATTAGAATTAGAATTAATTACTTGACTTTAAATTAATTTAATTTTCTTTAATGTCATAAATACAAAAAACATAAAAAATAAGTTCTTTTTTTATTTAATTATTTTAACTTAATTATCTTAATTCCTTCAAAGGGTTCAACGCCCTCGCATTCGATTATGTTTTTTTTGCTCGCGCGTTTTATTTATTTCTTTTGTGAATATAATGTATTTGTTTCAAAGCCATGTAATAGCTATTAGACATTTATTTTCTGCACTTTAGTTTAATCGGGTCTGGATTAATTTGGCGTTGTAGACCCGCGCCCTTTGTAATAGCGTATGACCTTTATTTTTTCCGCACTTTAAATTCCCGCACCTTTAACTGTTAAACAATAACATGAAAGAATGAATGCCCAAAAATAAAATCAAAGCGTAGATCACCAATGCATGACAAGACAAACAATAAACTGAAAATGACACACAATTCACACACCACCCCTAGGGTACGTTTCCTTGTTGCCTTGCCCCTCGAAAGGTGGTCGTCGAGTAGAGGATGTCTTAGTAAGTCCTCATGATCCGGGAACCTGGCATGAGGGTAGCTTCTAAGGTGTCTTCCCATTGCTCTGGTGATCACCATGTCCCTAAAATCAAATTGACCCGAACACCTCCAACGGTGGTGCTACCTACCTCTCAATGGTGGGACGGCACTACTTTAAAGGACATTTACACAGACGAATTCCTTAGGGTAGGTAGATGACTCGTAGATACTTGCTCTAATTCAAAACAAATCCAAAACTTCTTTTCACACCAACACTTTGCAAAAAAGCTTTCAAAAACAACTTTTCAAACACTCTTGAGGACTGATACAAGAGTCGACCTGAAACTTTCAAAGAAACTTTTTCAAAACCCACTCACTTTGAAAAGCAAACAAACATTTTGAAAACACAATGAGCAAGTATCTAAGAGCCCATGGATAACCATGGATAGAAAGGGTGCTAACACCTTCCCTTTCTATAATCTACCTCCCGAACCGAGAGCAATCTCTATAAGGAATTTTTCTGTGCTTTTGTCCTTTCCATTTGGAGAAAATAAAAGACGGTGGCGACTCTTGCTTACCGTGACATTTCGCGAAACCAGCTTAAAAACAGTCAGTTCCTGATCCACCGATCACAAAAGGCTCAAAGTGTATTTGTACCCACCCATTCTTCGTGATGTTCTTCAGTCCTAAACTCAGTTAATTGTGCGTTTTGAACTCCAATTGAGTCTGGAATGACATTTTAGTGATGGTTCAGACAAGTTAAGTTTGTTGGAAGGCAGTCATTTTTGCAACATTTTTTTTTCATGTTGTTGAGGATTTGTAGTAACCTCTTTTGATTGATTTGTTACCCCTAATTTTTGCCTGACTGTTCTTATTTTGAGATTACAGTCAGCGGGATGCCTCAGTTTTCTTAAGTCTCCTTTGTATGTTTTGACTTAGTGGGCTTTTCTTCTTCTTTTTTCTTTTTCTTTTGAGAGATAATGACTGCCTATGTGATAGGGAACCATCATCGTCTTTTGATTCCAGAGGAATGTTTTTGATGTCATTCGTTGTATTACAAGATGAGAGTTTGCAGCTAAACGCGCATTTGAATTAACTGAGAGACTACCCTGCCCCAGGTTTTGATTAAAGGTTTCAATTTGTGTTAAAATAGAAAACTTCTACTTCTTTGGCTCGAAGGGGTTGACTAGGGATTATCTTCCTTATAACTCCAATGTTTAGGATTCGAAAGAACGTATGTACATCGTCAGCAAGGTCTGTCCAAAAGTATACTGTATGAGATTATGGCATTGTTTTTCGTCATTCTCCCTCTAAAGGCTTGTATCTTTTAGCAAAAGTTGAATGTCATAAAGTGAGTAAAAAGCATAGTTTAAATGTAGTGAAAACGAATGGATGAATTCAAGACAAACATATGCAATGCATTAATGAAACAAAGTTTGACATTAATAGATAAGTGTTTGAACAAGCAAAATAAATTACAACTGAAAAATTCAAATGAACAGAAGCCTCTTTGTCTGAACTTGTCACTTTAGGTGGTGAGCCTTTAAGGGACGGCAGAAGAATTCAGTCTGGCCATCTTGTGTGAACTCCAACATTCCTTCATCGATCAGGTTTTGAATCTTGTACTTCAGCGCCCAACAATCGTTTGTATCATGCCCGAGACTATCAGAATGGTAGGCACACCTGGCATCAAGATTGTAGCTAGGAGAAAAAGTTTTGGGATTTGGATGAGGTCTTATTGGTGTAATCAGATTCATCCTCATCATGTGTTGCAAAGCTTGAGACAGTGGTATGTTGATGTTGGTAAACTGTCTTTTGGGCTTGCTTTGCCTTTGCTGATTTTCCGGTTGATGTTGACGAAGTCGTTGTTGGGCTCATGACGTGGAAGCAAAGTGAGAAGGTCTTCTCTCCCTTAAACCAGATTCTTGTCTTATGGGAGGCTGAATGGTGGATTGATCCCCAATTCTAAATGTTTTCTCCATTTGGTTACATTCATCTCGATG
Organism: Vicia faba; assembly: GCA_948472305.1. NCBI lineage: Eukaryota > Viridiplantae > Streptophyta > Magnoliopsida > Fabales > Fabaceae > Vicia > Vicia faba. The sequence goes on along the minus strand of OX451736.1, from coordinate 665,075,618 downwards.
AAGCTTGTTTATGAGGACCCTTAGCTCTTCTTATCCTTGTGCCAGATTTTGGATAAGAGCCATCTGGCCCACCAGTTGTCCCATCATTTGGACCTTCATTATGGCTATCTCGGTTTTTAGCTGCTCCAACTGGTCATCTTTGTTTCCCTCAGGATTCCCCATTGTCACGCCCCTGGTGAGGAGAGCTTTCACCTCTTCTTTCCCCTTGGACAGGTTCAAGAATAACTCTTAAAGTTGAGCGTTTTGAGCCTGGATGTCTTTCACCGTTTGTTCCATGTCCATCTTACTAAAATAAACAATAGGAAGATAAGGAGACCTGTATGGGAGAAACCTGTCATGATATGATGCATGATATATGGATGCATGTTTTCAAGGATCTCGCGGGGTAAACACAAGAAAAAGTTAGAGATTGAATTTTGATCAACATCTTTGATTGGAGAACTTTGTATCAGTGGATGTCCTTCCACAAGAATTAAGCTCACCATGTCAAGTGGGTCATAGCCTTTGACTCAAGTTTGTTGTACTTGATCTTTGACGGCGTTTGGTTCGTCATAACTTGCATCAGAGGCCCTCGAGATCCTTGAAATGGTTATTAAAAATGCTATGGTATGATGTTATGATGTTATGTACAGATATGCGAGGTAAGAAAGTTTATATACAAATAATCATATTCACACAAAGCAAACAAGTCCTTAGTTTTATGCTTGCATGGGGTTTTATAGGTAAGTACCCTCTTGAAGTTTAGTTGGCTCAACCTGTCCTAGTAATAGTAACCGGGTTCTAAGGAGCTCAATATCGCTGGATTGTTTCCTTGTTCATTGTTTCAGCTCAAGCCTCTTTAATGGCGACCGAAATATCCCAAGAAACCAAACCTCAATGAGTGTAGTATCGAGTATCTACAAACTTCGGACTGCACCAAAGCCGGTCATCTCACTACATCCTAAAGGCCAAGTTGGTCAAATAAAGGGTTCTAGAAGTTCATTAGTGCTTCATGACATCACTCAGCAGCCCCGTATTCTCTTTGATTAACTCAAAGGCTACCGGTACTCACAAATATGTCACACTAACATAGTCGTTGCTTAGACCATGTCGGTATACCCTGCACAATTTCCGCAACGTATTGCTATTTACCTATAATGTTTCCCAAATTCGGGTAGAGGATTCAAACCCAAACAAAGAACCATAATGTAAAGCAAACAAGTCAAACAATGTAAGAAAATAAATATGATCTAAACCCTAAGGTAACCCCACTTTTATAAAAATCCCCAGCAGAGTCGCTAGTTCTGTGATACGGTAGGAGAACTGACTTGAGGTTTTGCATTTGTGTTCGCATTTGTGCGGATAGCAAGAGTCGCCATCGACTTTTCTTTTATCCAAAAGGAAAGGTGAAAAAGCACAGGAAAGACCTTTCGAGAATATTTCTTGGGTTCAGGGGGGTGGATTATGAAAAGGGAAGGTATTAGCACCCTTTTCATCCATGGTTTTCCATGGGCTCTTAGTTACTTGCTAGATCACTTGCTTTTGTTTGAATGTGTGCTTGTGGTGGTGATTTTTGAAAGTATTTTGAAAATGGAACTTCGTAATGGTTCTCGTTTCTATAAGAACGCCTTAAAAGTGTTTGTTTCGAAAATGTTTTTAAGAAAGTGTTTGTAAGATGTGTTTTTGAAAGTGATTTTGAAAAGGGTTTTCTTTGTAATGGCTCTCGTTTCTACAAGAGCGCGTACAAAGTGTTGTTTTCAAAAGTGTTTCAAAATGAGAGTGTTGGTGTATAAAATGTTTTTTTGTGAGCAAGCGAGTAACTAAGAGCAAATCTACCTACTCGAAAGGTCTTAAATATGCTTTTCCTCCTCCTTTAGATGTGGCTATCTTACCATTGATTTGGTAAGAATCCCCATTGTTGGATGTGAAGGGACGGGTGTAGGGACATTTGGATAGTCATAGAAGGCAACTTATGAGACGTTTTAGCAATATCGTTTAGGGACTAGATCGTTTACCAAAGGCAACATCGAGGGTCATCGAGGGACTACGATCTTTTATCGAGGGTCTTTTGCTAAAACGTCCATGCTTGAGGGACATGACTATTTTCGATAGGCATCAAGTGGAATTACCCTAGAGGTGCATGTGTGAATATTGTGTTTGATTTGCATGCATTTAGTCTTGGTTAAGGGTTGTCTACTTGTTGTTTTTATTTTTCCATACACACCTAATTACTAGTAATATATGAAAGCAAGTAAACATGCGGAAAATAAATCCTAAGCTATTACATCACTTTAGGAGGATGGGGGTACAAATTTACAATGGGGATGAAGTGGAGACTGAAATATTACAACCATATCGAATGATAATGAAAACAATGTAAAAACAATGTAAAATAAAAAGAAAACTGCATTTTGAACTGCTATGTGTCGACCCATGCTGCTATGCATCGACACATAGCTTTTCCTTGCTCATGTAAAACAAAATCTGCTCAGTATAAGTCGACACATAATGGGATGTGTAGACTCATGCACCTTCTTGCATCGACGCGAAATGCGTATGTGTCAACTCATAGTCTTTTCCCACTTCTGTTTTGTAACCTGAAATCAGTATGAGTCGATGCATGGGGGTTATGTGTCGACTCATACCCTGTTTTTTCACTAGGATGAGTCGACACATGAAGATATGTGTCGATACATGCTGCATTTTCCTGCCTTAAACATTATTTTTACCGAATGTACAGGTTAGCTTATGGCATATGATGGATAAACATGAACAACAAATGGTTGAATAAGCCTAAACAAAGTGCAGATGACTAGTTCAAAAGATGTTAAAGTACTACATCTTGTCTTCAAAGAACAACAACTTGTTAATGATGTAATGACAAGATATCAAGTCAAGAGGACTTACCTTTGGGATGCACTAGTTTTTTTAGATCTGAATGCTTTTCCAAATGATGTGATAACCTTATGAGTCTTCAGGAAGCTGCTCTGGACTGCTAGAACTGAGTTGGACTATATTGTAATATTTTTGGTATTTTTGATGATGAAGGTGAGTAGCACTACAAGGACTATTTTTTTTGTTATGTTTGGACATTCTTTAAGGAAGAGTTTGTATGGTGGAACAATGGGTTGGATTTCTGTTCTGAACAAGAGCAGTTTTTTTGTTTTGCAAATGAGTCAAGGTTGCACAGAATATTGTTTTTCTGCTCAACAAAACTCTCTATTTTTTCTCTCTATGTCTCTTTCAAAATCCAACCCCTTTGTCTTATCAGACAGTCCTCTTTTGTAGACCCCTTGACTGTGGTTTAGGGGGGAAAACAAATAAGTTGTTTGAATTGTTTTTGCCTACTGCTTTGGTACTTTCTTCACATAATTTTCCTTTTCCATTTTGGTGCAATTTTGGGGCTGTTGTGATGCAGGCTTGGGGAGACTGCATAGAGCAGTTTTTTGATTGTATTAGACAACATGCATACTTTGGATGTAGCATGGCACAAGCTTTCTTGCAGGGCAACATGGGGTGTTGTGGCAATGTGATATATCATATTTTCTTCAACTTTGGACAGCATAGTTTGTAACATGTCACAAATTTGGTCTTGTGCACATTATGTCAAAGGCAAAAATATTGTGACAAGGTTTTAATCAAGACATAGTTTTAAAATTTGTAATTTTGCAAAATATTAATTTGTAATAACTTTAATTACTTGCATCATCTTGAATTATTTGGAGTTATAGTAAAATGCCATGAAGCAAATGAAATTAACCAAGTATAGAAAATACTTAGAAAAATCTCAAAGTCTTGCAAAGATGGATTTTTTATTCTCTTGACTTCTTAATGATCAAGCTTGATACTTTTGAATGTCTTGATGAGATTTGATCTTTGGGTTGTAATGTTGACCAAAAAGTTAAAGTTTGACTTTCCAGTATGCAATTGACAATTTTGCCCTTGTGCCAATTTCAAGCCTAAATTGATGTATCGGTGCTGCAAACTTGACGTCTTAGAATATCTTGTGAGCAAATACTTTAAAAATGAGAGGGAAAATTTTGGGGTACAACAATATCACATTCTTACAAATTTTTGTTTTACTAAAAAATGAATTTTTAAACTTCAAGACAGACATAAGCTTTTCATTTTAATATCATTGTTTGCATATGACTAAGTGTTTGACAACGGAGAAATTCGCATGACGAATATTAAATGAATGAAAATCCTCCCAACAGACAGAATCACTTCAGATGATGTGTCAAAGAGAAATACGCCTCTAGTAACAGGCCTTTCGTGTACCCAATTGGTTATAAATCAAGGGGAATGACATGTTATTGTCCAACTCATCTGTGACAGTCAAGTCAAGATTCAAAGAATCTCTCAAAAGTGTTGAATAGCCAGGGGAAGATCTCCATCTGAATCACTTGGGGAATGTTACATTGATCACGAGTTTTAGCAAATGCCACTATGAAAATTGAATCTTTAGTATCACCAAATTGCTTGTCTATGTCAGTAGTATCAGATGGTGTCACTCTGCCGTGACAGTTCTTAGAAAAATACTGAGGAAGGTCAAGGCTATCAATGACCTGGTAATCAATGGTTGATCGATAACTTCAAACATCGGGTGCACCAGACTAATCCCATGGGAAAATGGACTTCCGCATACGAAGGGCCACATATGATCAAGAAAATATTTTTTGGCAGTGCTACAACACTTACTACCATGGACAGCAAAAATTCCCCACGCCCTATGAACGTAGACATAGTCAAAAATACTACGCATGAAAAAGAGACCTGCTAGGTTGATAGGCCTAGGTAAAATTTAGGGCATCCCGATGAACCAAAAGGATTCAGGAAAAAATTAGGGACATATTAATAAATTTGTACACCCGACAAGTCAAAAACCTGAGAAGGCGGCTTGGGAAAAAAAGGGTATCCTGGTTGACTGAAAATCTGAAAAGACAGTCTAGACAAAAGTTAGGTATTAAAGCGTACGACTATGTCCCGTTATCTCATCACTTGTTTATTACTCTGATCAACATTTACTAAAGACTCTAGGATTTGGGATAATGTTCAAGTCATCCACAAATCCCCACAAAGCAATCTCCATAGAATTATCTCTACAGAGCTATCTTCACAAGCTCATCCCCAACAAATATATATTCCCCATCAAGTCTAATATGCCCACAGGCAAAAATTTGGGCATCTTCCAACAGTTCACCTCCATATCCCTAATGGATAGCTTGACCTGATCATCATCCCTAATAGGTCCCCTAGCAGATAATAAAGTTTGATCATTTCTCCAGCATACAATGGATACTTCCTCAGCGCAGCCTATAAAATTCCAACCCCCATCAGAGTTTATTTCCTCGACACAATTTACAGAAACTTAATTCCCATCAAATTTTATTACTCCAACGCCATAAATCCATAACGAAATTCTTTTCTCCAGCAGGTTTTAATCAAAGTTGCTATCCCCAGAAGAGTTTCTACGGTATCTGAAACCTAGACAGATAGCACACTAGAGGAATATCCATCACTTTTATCCCCAGTCAGGGTACATAAGAATCAGATCCTTCAACAAAAAGAATGGCGGAAGATCGACTCTCCTTGAATACCTCAATCCTCAAGCAGAATTCGTAGATGCCCAGTGGAGTATCCTCAAATAGGAAGCAGGAATCCCCAACAAAATTATTCCTAGCAAAAGTTGAAGAATCATTCTCTTCATCCCCAGCAACAGTCAGTGATTTATTTTCCCCAGCCAGAGTTGTTACAAGGAGATACCGATACACTTCAATAACATATTACGTCTATACATCATGTCATAATCCACATTAGATTTAATAAATTCAATTGTGCTTTACCAGTCGGTGGAATGTCAAAACTGAGGTGAAATGTGTTTTTTCCATTTAAAAATTCCAAAAAGGATCTCCCTAGAATCAAATCCACAACCTTTAAATATTACTCATCGATTTAGTTAAAACCGAGAGGTAAAGTGACAAACTTTTTATGATGTCCATCGTTACCTCGCATTTGAAACTGAGATAAAATCTTTTTCCAACCGAGGTCAAATGTGTTTTTTGTAGTAGTGTTTCTACAAACTTGACAAACAAGGTATAGTACAATGATACAAATAATTTTGAGTACAAATGATTTTGGATGATTTCAAAATTCAAACATTTTCTTCTCTTTCCAATAAAACAATTCAACAAAATATAATCTCTAAGTGCTTAAGATTTTAAGAAACTTTTTCTCTGATATTTAAAAATTATGCAGTAAAAGTTTCTAAGAATTTTGAATATGAACAAATGAATAGTTTTGAATATTTATTATGAAAGAGGTGAATTGTAATGTGAAAAATTCCTACTATAAATACCTCACAAGACGCCTCTTATATGAATGGAATTGTTTGGAAAATTATCAGGATTAATTGTAATATTTTGGAAAAGGTTTTATGAACATGTACAATGAAGAGGTATGGTGATGATTCATATTTTTCACACAGCATCAGGAATCAATCGATTGGTCCATTGCTAACTTTCAAAAATTATGATAAAATACAATGTATCAATCGATTGAATGGACTAAAATTAGACCTTTCAATTGATTGTTTCAATGAATCAATCAATAGTTCCTTTTAATTTTTCAATTCTTTGTTTTACAAAGATCTCAAGCAATTAATTGTTTCTTTTAAAAACTTGAAAATTTTCTAAGTAAAAGATGAAACTTGAAAATATATCATGCATAAATGTTAGGGATCTTTTAGAATGGTTTAGATGAAAAGAGTTGGGCCCCTAAGGCTTATACCTAATTGAATTGCTTATTGTACCTTAGCATATGATCTAAATCCTCGAAATCTTTGATATAAGCATGATCAATCCTTTGTATTCAAATTTATTTAATCTTGAGAGATATTTTCCAAATTTTTATAGATTTGTCTTCATCAAAATATCATCTAACAAAAAAACTTGACTTCACATGGTACTTTTTTAGTTACCTCTATTTATCATGTTCAGAGTGTTTTCTCTATCTCTACTTCGGCTACTCTTCTATTTGAGATTATGATCCTCGCCTTATATGGGATGATTGGGCACCTTATAAGGTTTTGATATTCTTCTAGAAACATTTGCAAGACAAACTCCCTTATAGAGAGAACTTGTTTAAATGAAGGGTGATTACTCACCCTAGTAAGATTTCTTCCACCTTGTGCAGGGTCCTTGTTGAGTCAATTTCCCAGTCTTTTCTTAATTGTGATCTAGCTTTGTCTCTATGGTAGAGGATCTTTCACTTGTTAGGGTGGCGGATAGTTATTCATAATGAATTTATGGTTCCTTTTTTAGTCTTTTCGTATGATTAGACAGGTGATAGTTTGATCTATTTAGATAACCCACAATTATGTCATCTTTCAGGGAGTTAAAAAACAACGAAAGAGGTGGAGGAGAGAGTTTTTTTTCTTGGAAGGGGTTTCTCAGTAAATCAAGTGTGAACTCCTACACTTTCTCTAACTGATTTCATAACCCTATCATCTACTTGCATCAATAGATGATTTAATGTTTACCTTGATTCTAAAGTAGGTTGTGGCTTATGGTTTTGGTGCTCTCTTGTCGGGTATTAATATATTAATGGTGAATTTGGCAGTATGATATCTATTATCAAGTTTGTTTCCAACAAGGTTGATGTTTAGTTGTTTGGACCTTTATTCGCAAGGCCTCGTTGTCCGTTGTGTTTTTTAAGTTGATTGTTGGTTGTTGTTCTTTTGTTGTATTCTTTAATTTATTTGATAGTTATTGATTATCTTTTTATATACTTTAGTGATTTCACCCCTTATTAATATATTATTTTACAATTAAAAAATATTAATCACATCTCTTAGGTAATTTTACTCAAACTTTTTATAAGCGAATGTAGTTGTCACCAATATACAATACTATCAACTTATACACATATATGTGCTTACCACATTGATGCATTAACTAGTAAAAAACGTTTGGCATCTTTATGAACTATTGTTCTTACGACTAGCATGAAAGAGTTAAAAATAAATGAAAGGTCGGAAAGAAGAAAAAAATTAGCACCGATTGCCAACAACGTTTTAAATGACAATAAGGTTAATGATCAATCTAATGAGGTAAATAGATTAACCTCATACATTAAAGTGATATTTAATAATGTTTTTTATACATGCAATGTTTCTTGAAGCTCCTTAAGTGTTCCAAAACAGTTTAATTGAAGTAGACATAGCGTGAGTTTCTTACATTATAAGTTATCAAACAATTCTCTATTTATAACATGGCTAAAATTTTCAAATCTATCTATGCTATGATCCTCTTTCATTTTTTCTTTGTTATTGCAATAGAAGTTTGTGGTAAGCCTTTTTTTCTCATAATTTGTTTCTTTATCTCATAATAAACATTATTTTATGTATATTCCAGGGCACTGCATAATTCTTGTTTTCCATAACAGCATTTCTTGAATTCTGCCACGAAGATTCTGATTGTCCAAATTTGTGTCAACCTCGTAAGATTGTACATTGTTTCCGGAATCATTGCTATTGCGTTTATAGTAGTTAGGTTTGAACTTTATTTTAGATTACCCTTTTATGTTGTACTTTTGTTGAATTAGTCTTTTATTTTATATTAGCTTTGTGTTCTTAGTTTTTTTTTTAATAAGTTTGATTGCAAAAATATGCGTATTATTTTAAAATTAATATAATTCATATAGGCATGTCTGATTTTTCTGTTTTCTTTTTTCGTTTATATTTAAATGTCTAAATCCAATAAATATTTAAAGATAATTATCAATGTTACACTAATGTTGTTAATGGCGTAGAAAAAAACCATTAGAAAACAACATGTGGGTCGAGTACATTGGCCCCTATAGTTATACTTCATTGTCCTTCTAAAGCCTCTTTACATCTAACATACATCCTCCTTTGTTTATTGTACCATACCTCGTGAGGGATATCATGGTCATGTTAAAATTAAATCAATAAAGATTAATTATATATACATGTTAAATATATTATAATATATATTTAATGTAGAAATTAAATAATCATAGAAGGAAATGCAAAATTAAATAATCGACAAATTGATCTTAAAGATACTTGGTTCCATTAAAAAAAAGTATTGTATAAGCAATCATGATCAAACACAGAGATTTAGAGACGAACAATGGTCACTCAATGATTTGTGTGGTTCTTCTTCAATCAATATCTCTTATTCATTCTTGAATTTTCTTTAGAAGGAGATAATAGATTATTTGTCTATATACGGTATATTAAGAACTATAGTGTATGTATAAAGTGGTGGTCAATTAGAATTCTCATTATTTTAAAATAGATCGTCATGACATCCATTAATATTTGAGCTCATAACCAACTAATTAATTAATTAATTTAAAATTTAAAATTTAATTAATCTTTTTAATTTTATTTAATCAATTAATAGATTGAGACTCTTAATTTGATTAAAAAAATAATCTAATCAATATAAATATACTCTACCACATAATAAATAATGAAATATAATAATTAAATATAAATATTTCAACAATGACTCACTTGCACTATAGTATCTCTTAATAATTATGTTATCATTCTTTAGTCACACAATTAAATATTATTTATCTTTAAATTTTAACTTTACAGTCGGCTTTATCTCACACATCAATAATGAGATCATTATGGTTGTCGTTACTAATGTATAATGTGACATAACTACGATAACCATCACATCAATGTACTTGATGACATAAATCGATATGGATGAGTTACATGGAAATTTTATATTATGTGATCTTTAAATCAATGCCTATTTTCAAATGGTTAAACTGAAGTATTTATTGAGATCAAACTAAAATTTCTTAAGTGTAATTCAAAATTAAAATATTTGCACATAACAAAAATCTTAATATTTTAATGACAATAATACCTTGTAAGTTTTATTTCTGTAGAAAATCAAACAAAATATAAATTTACCACCAGAATAAAATCAAAGTATAAAACATAGAAAAAAGGAAAAGAACCTCACTATTCTAAGGCAATCTTCAAACCAAGACCCATGTGAACAACATGTCCATGAAAAGTCTTAGGTGTCAAACCTTTAGATACTTGATCAACGAGCATTAAATTTGTCCATATACGTTCTATCAAAATTTGTTTCTCCTAAATTCTTTCTTTCATAAGAAGGCACTTAATATCTAAATTTTGACTTTATAGAACTCATATTATTGATAAATTAGAGCACACATGCACTATTATAACAATAAACCTTCAAGGGCTTTTTGATGCTCCCAATAATGTGTTGGTCTGTGACAATGTTCCACATCCAAGTCACATGATTCGATTCCTCAAAGCAATGATACCATGGAAGAAAGAGCCACTAAAGTCTGTTTGACAACCTTCCAACAGACGACTCCTCTAGCCAAAACAAAGACGTGACTATAAGCGGAATGTCTTTAATCTAGACACCCTACAAAGTCAGATTTAGAATACCCAATGATCTCCATGTTATCTAACTTATCATAAATGAGCATGAAATCTATAATTCTCTTAAGATAGTTTTTGTAGCTTAGAAAGCAAGTGGAATTTCATTGTCTCCACATGGACTAGTTATGTTTTATAGATTGTTCAATAGCTTCTATGACTTTAAGAATGATTTATAATATGTTTGATTATTTGTGAATACAGAATATAAAATAACACAAAGCAAAATGAACTTTGGTGTTTAGCAGTTGAGGAAACTTGCAGCTGGAGTTAGATTTCATCGATCTATTCTCATGTCATTTTCTTGATCATTAATATGCAGCTCTAATCAGCTATTAATACTATCACTCGTTGCTCTCATTGCAGCTCATGTCTGAGTCAATAACGTGAGATCAATCATATTAGCCAATAAATGGTAGCATTAAGTTTCAACAACTCATATGGATACTAAATCTAAATCTATGTCAAGACTATACCATATCGAATCAATGAAAGGCGCAGATCTAGTAATGACGTGTACCTTTCGCATATAAAGTCATACCATAAAAATATGTTTTAGGTAGCTAATCTTAAACAAGCATTAAAAACAAAGAACTCATCAATAGTAAATCTTAAGAATAATTACATAGAATTTCATGATCTAAATCAAGACATGGGTATTAGGGAAAGTATATCTAACCCTAACAAAATAGAAATTAGATAAGCTTACTCATCGTAGCTTTACAATTAAGCATTATAAGAAAGACGTTGAAAATCATATGTTGTTTATTCCTCGTATAGTGCTTTCGCCCTCAATTTTCCTCTCTTTTTCTCTCCTATTGTATTTCTAGTATACAATGGACTTTTTTCACTCCCTACAAAGAAAACTACCTAATTACAACAAGTTATTTCCAAATTAATTGCCTCAACACCTACTTATAAGGTCTTGTTCACATACTATCTTCTTCACTGAGAAATTCCAACTCATCTTGCAAGTAGTCTTGGTCGCCTTTCCTCACTTAGCGCACCTCAAGATCGCTTAGCAAGAAAACCCTTTATTTTCCCTTAAGTAACTGAGCCCTTAAATTTTCTAAACCACCATACCTTGCTTAGTGCACTTGCTAGTGAGCTTTGGTGCTTTGCTTTGAGGTTAATTGGCTTTTAAGAATTCTTTTGCGACGCTTTTCATGCTTAGTAAGGCCCTATTTTGGATAGGTGAATATTGGTGTTTTAATGATGCATTTTGTCTATTTTTTATGCTTTCTTGGTCCTTTTACTTGTACTTCATACATGCGTTTTATCTTGTTTTCCTAATAAATTATAGAGGTTTCATTTATTTCTTGCAAAATAAGTCAATAAATGCGTATGTATTTTTCTTATTTTTTGCACTTATCAAATCTCCTCATTTTATCTTTTTGTTTATACTCAAACAAAATCAATAGAAGTGGTTTAGAAAATCTCACTATTCATTGTTCATGTAAGGTTTCAAGACTTGATCAAGAAGTTTTGAAATAACTTTGAAGTATGACCAACATTATAACCATCCATAAACTATAGCATGAATATGAAAAAATTTCTTTACCAAAGTATGCTTTTTAAAACATGTTTATATTAATAGTCAATTATTCATCAGAATCATGATCTTAATAGGTATCACTCAAATGATTAGTATTTCCCTCATTTCTCAGACAATGTATCAACTATAGAAATATTTTGCACTTCATCTAAGAAATATCACAAGATACATAATCATTCATGGATCACTGAGGTCTTTGTATATGGTTGTAACATGGCTGAGCTGCAAGAATCTTGGTTTTAATGGGATTCAGACGAGCCTAGAAAATAAGAGGGAAATATTTATACTTTCCATTGGTTTTCAAAAGTTCTCTATTTTTTCACCTTACAACTTCTTCTTTTGGTGATTTCTTCTTTTGTGCAGGCTTTGACGTTTCTGGTTTTTTTTCTTTTCTTTCCTTTTCTTATTGGTTGCCAAACTATATTATTTTTATTTTTGATCACAATCACCATTCAATTCTTGATCTTGTTCTTTTTTCAAAACATTTTCCTTCTCCCCAACTTTATCATTTTGTACACCCTTGAAATTATAACTCTCTCTTATCTTTAAGACAATGTATGAATATTATTTTTCTTTAAAACTGGCTAAGGATTGTAATTTTTTCATGTTTAATGCTCAAATGGGTTGTCAAATGATCGCACCCTCACAAGGTAGGCTTTATGGTGAAGTATTATTTATCTCAATAAACAAACAATGCCTTTATCGTATTCATGACATCATATACATCAAGTAATAGAAACAATGACACAAATTTTTCATAGTTATAATGCATGTATACTCTCATTCATTTATATAAAACGTGAGGTATGCATTATGTACTTGTTAAAAAGTAAAGATGTATGTGGTATCCCTATGTAGGTAAAGGATACTCAGAGGGTTTAGTAAATTATAGTTGTTATGGTTTACCCACAACGGTGATAGGCCATGTTTGGTGATGTTTATGATGTTTACGGTGGTATGAGAGAGATAGCTCACGTGAGGTAAAAGGATCTATATATAAGCGATATAGGGTGCAATGACCTGTATTTTATACCGTAAGGGAAGATGTATTTATAGAGCCTTAATGTATGGAGTATTCTTAGGGATTTCCAGATAATCTATTGTAATTTGGACGCCCCTCCCACTGTTTGGGTGATCCTATCCTTCTTTAGCACAAAGATTCCCCCTAATAGTGGTTGGTACTTTCGTATTCCCTGCCAGGCAAGTGTTTGTTGGAACCCTATGAGGATTGAAAAGATAGGTTCATATGAGTGGTAGGGAAAGGCAATGGATCTTTGATGACCACAAGAGCAGAGGGTTTTCCCCGCTTTCTGTTATCATGGATATCACATCTTCATCTTATCAAAGGGGTGAATTCATGAGATCTTCCGCGTATTGATCGGGAGATGATCCAGATTTTGTGTTGTTTCTGTACCTTGAACTCTTGTACTATAATCTCCCAGGACCGAGAAAATGGTGATGGAGTGGATGAGTACTTTTGTAAGCTTTATGGAATGAAAAAAATACGTTTTTATCTGATCCCATGTTTACTATTTTATATGTGCTAATATCATTCATATCCCCTTATTTGTAGAGGATATGACTAGAATTTCGCTTGGTAAGAGGAGAGAGTGTTTTGTTCGGATGGAAGCTACACACCGGCGGGCAGGCTTTCCCCCACCCATCCTTAGTGAGTTTACTCCCGGTGGATGGAAGCGGGAGTGCAAAACATCTTCGACTGGAAAAGCTTGCCCTTTTAAGAATTCGAGGCGAGGATGAGGGTCATTCGGGAAGTCGCCTAATAATAGATGTGGGAGAAAACACAGGTGGAAAATATACTCCTCCCGAGATTTCACTATGGAATACTTCTACTTTGAACACAATGGAACTCTCCAAAACTCTTCTCTCTCTTTCAGAGTGTTTTCCTAGCGACTACTAATTACTTCTTAGTAATCCCTCCCACTACTACGAAAAATACATTTACTAACGGTTGTGAAACACATATTATCACAGTTTCACGTCCATTGTTAGGTAGCGTGTTACTATATGTATGATGGTTACCACAACGGGCATGTGACCATGGTTACAAATTAGATAGCATGCTATTTTTTTTAAACAAAGATAGCATGCTACTTATAACTATGGTTGATGGAAACAATCATTGTGAAATAATTGATAGGTCTTGAGTTTGAATCCTACAACGCTATTCTTGGGTTTTATTATTATGGATATCGCTCTATTTATAACAACAGTTGAATTAAAAACCTTTGTGATATCATTTGTGTTTTTTTAAATATATTTTTTAAATTTACAGAATTCTCAATTTTTTAACCTGAGTATTTCTGAATCGTATCATACCAGAAACAACAATACACCCACTTGTGATTTTAATTAAACCAAAAATTATATTAAATCAATGACACATTTCTATTAGGAACCAAATATTGTATATTATATCAAAACCAAAATTGATACAAAACAACTTACAATATACACATCATTACATCAAATAATACTATCTTGGTGTCTTGTCTCTTGGTGTCTTCACTTTAAACACCTATAACTTTAAACAATAATACTCGTTAGAAATGAAATAACGTGATTGGAAATTATAACAAACAATAAATTATGAATGAAGAATGAAGAATATAAAATACTTACTTGTTAATTTTCCCATATGCCTTCTTGATGATCGTTACGAATAGCATGCACATTATCTCTATCAACTTCTTCATATGAATTAGGCACTTGTGTTGCGTAAGAAGGAGTGGAAGGAATATAAAAAATTTCATCATCCCTATGAGGGATATGTTCTCCTTTGAGAACAACTGACCATCTCCTCGATAAGTCTGCAGGCTCTATCACATAAAAAACTTGTTTCACTACTACAAATAAGGGAAAAAGACAACCCTTTTTTTTAATAGACAGCGCTTAAAAGAGCTGCCTATACTGGCGTTGCTGTAGGTAAAGACAACGCTTTGTTTAAATGCAAAACTGATGCCTTATGTCCCCTTTAGGCAACGCTTCGTTTGAAAGCGCTTTCTATTGTCACCTTTAGGCAGCACTTTCTCTTGAAAAGTGATTTCTATTTCCCCCTTTAGACAGCGCTTTTAAAAACTTTTAGGAAACATTTTTTATTCTCTTTTAGGCAATACTTTCTTTAAAAGCGCTTTATAATCTCCACTATAGGCAGCGCTTTTGTTTACCAAGTGCTTTCTAATCTCCACTTAGGCAGCACTTTTTTTCAAAGCGTTGTCTATTGTGCACGTATATGGCAGCACTTTTTGGTTAAAGTGTTGGCGTATGTCTTATTTTTTAATAAAATGGCATAATATATTTTTTAGAAGCAATGGCACAACATGAAAATTCATATATATATATATATATATATATATATATATATATATATATATATATATATATATACACTGCAGATAGTTAGATTCACCAAACATAATTACAAATTCCATCAACCCTTAATTCACAACAACTTTCATAACTATTCCAATCCAATACAAAACATCACAACAACAAAAATCTCTAAGGTATATAATTCAAATTTGCATATTACCAATATATATATATATATATATATATATATATATATATATATATATATATATATATATATATATATATATATATATATATATATATATATATATATATATATATATATATATATATATATATATATATATATATATATATATATACACACACACACACACACACCAACATACACTAGCTAATAAACTAAGAACTTGTCTTCGGCACATATCAACAATTTTTAGTAACTTGTCATCTTTATCTTCTACACCTATCTGAAACAAAACCAACAAATTAAAAGGCATCATAACCAAGTTATATAACACATAAACCTTATAACCATTATAATTAAACATAAACCTTATAAATATTGCTATATACCATTATACATCAAGAAAATTATATTTTTATCAAAATTTGTCACAAACCTTTATAATTCAACACAAACCTTTAATTCAACACATAAATCTTATAACCATTATAATTCAACACAAACCTCATACACCAAGAAAATAATATTTTTATCAAAATTTGTAAATACTATATACCATTAATAATCATGTTTCTTCAAAATTAAAACATCCATCACTCTAATGACAACAGATCCACTTCCAAAACCTTTAACTTCTAAAGATTCAACAAACATTATTACAAATTCCATTAACCCTTAATTCTCAACAACTTCCAGAACTATTCCAATCCAATACAGAATATCACAACAACAAAAATCTCTAAGGACCATAAACTTCACACAAAAGAAAGAAAGACAATACCTTATATAATTCTCATCTCAAGAACATATTGGCACTAGTCCTCTTTAATTTCTTCCAGTTTATCTTTCGAGTAAGTAGCACACTTGAATTCATCAAAATACTATATAATAGAACATAATATGATTTAGTTAAAACTAATTAATTAAATGAAATTTTTGTTAAATATTAAAATAAATCCTAACTTATAAATCCATACCATGTTTGGAATCTTTATTTGTTCTAAAAGAATAGTTTCTTTCATAAACCTCAATACGAAATGAACGCAATTTATACCATTAAATTGATGAGCACACTTACACATAAAAAAAATACAAATATACATCTAGATATAAAGTTTAACTTGTTTTAATAATTACCATCACTATTATAATCAAAATTTAGAAAATATACCTACACTTTAATCCGTATAATGTTGTTTGCTTTACTCTTTGGTACTCCAGTTTGTCTTTGTGATCGGAATATTTGTATAGCTCTAACAAAATATAAACGAATATTTAGAAAAACCTCACATAAATAAATAAATATACACACGAATATTTAGAACAATTTCACTTACGTATCAACCATCTTCTTCATATCTAGGTATTTTGTTTGATCGGCAAGTAACGAATCAAATAATATACTATTTACCTTATAGGATTAATCGCAACCAACAACCAGTATCCACTGTAAAATAAAACAAATGTTTAGATGGAAATTTTCTACACAACGTCCAAAAACAAAAAAATTATAATAAATGAAGTTAGAATGAAAATCTAACCCATGGCCAGTATTATATGGTAAAAGAAACATTTTTTTTTAATCTTTGTTGGCCATAAATGCACCGGCTAAGTACTCTTTGACTGGATATGGAGTTTGATCGATTAATTGTGTGTTGATAGAGTTGGGAGATAAGAAAGAGAATCTTTCTGTCAATTGACGCAAGAGCATCAATTTGTCATGCAAGAACCTTAAATAAAAATATAATTAACATTAGACTATTCATTGAAATTAATAAATAAATTGTTCAATTAATTAAATAAAGTAAATTGGAGTACCTGATGTATGAATTGATAACACAGATGCCTAATTCAGTATGATGAAAAATCTTATCCATATCCTCTTTAGCAAGTGTTTCGGTACAAGAAAAACCAAAAATACCTTACTCCATAGGTATATCACGAATATGATCTTCCATCACATATGTTGCAAGACACGACCTAAATTTTTGGCGTGTCCAACAACAAACTTCACGAATTCTAATACCCCATTCTCGTACTCTTTTGACAATCGATTGGAAAGACATCCATTTTTATCCATGGTTTTATTAAGTAAGCTAAACAAAAACACTAATTATTCATGCAATTATAGAAAAATAACAACTAATTACCTGTAGAGAAATCAATAACTTTTGGAACCATACAATGTAAGATTTTTGGAAACGATCAGAATTTCACTCTTCACAAGTAACCCCTAGCACAAATATTCCTGACCAGCATTTATCACGCTGGAAAAAAGAAGAACCCGAAGCTATATAAATGAATGATCAGAAGGTACTATTGACGGACAATTATGGCTATAGTGTTGTAATTTCATTATCATTTTCAATCAACAATTAGATCAAAACAAAGTAATCCCTAACAATTATCCATCAACAATGTCATTATCATCAATTAATTTCAACAATTCATCACTAACATTCAACATCAACTTACAAAATCAACACCAATTCTCAAAATAAATTCACCACAAATATCACTATTCATCATCTTCAACCTTATTACAACAATAATTTCAAAATCAAATTCAATTCCACCATTAGTTTATTACCAACTTCAATAATTCAAACAAATATTGTTTGAAATATTCAAAACCAAAGAAAGGAAGTGTGTAGAGGGAAATGAAGAGAAAAAAATCATCTACCAGTCAAGCATGAAACATATATTTCTATTTAAGTTATTTGTAAGCTTGATCCAAGATCAATAATTCTTAGATGATAAGTTCATACTTTTGAATTTATTTCAGAACAGTGATAACGAAATTCACTTTATTTAACTAAAGAGAGTAGCAAATTACCGAGGATCTTATACAACACATACTCAGAAAAATAACATATCGAGATGAAAATAATGAAGTAAATTGACTGCAATCACTACAAACCAATGAGTTGAGGTGAATGTTGTCGCGTGAATTGCAGTTACAACTTGGAGAACAGTAGAAAGATAGCTAACATTATGCTTTTATCAAGTTCATCAATTTAGAATGAGCAAACCACATATCCATAAATGCATCTAAAACAGTTGATGAAACAAGAAAAAGTATTTCATTATGATACTACTTTTATTATTATATCTCTAAGAATATGTCTAGGGAGCATTTTAACAGTTTTACACTAAAAAAAAGGTAGTTTTTTCTCATACACCAGAATCTCTTGATCAAGTTACTATAGAGGCACAATTTTAACTTATATCTCTTGAAGGTTTATAGAATATTAGATAACTATGTCAATAGTTAATGGTACCATTTGAAATCATTTCTGAAATATTGAAAACACAATTCATACCCATACCAATAGAGAAAATATATGTAACCTGATAACAACCAAAAACATTCATACAAACTAAATGAAGAACAAACACAATGTTTACCTTTAAAAAATTTTATGGAGCCTTTGAGTCAGTAGGTCGGAACTGGCAGAGGCTGAGAGAGTTGTGGAGCCTTTCGCAGCCAGAAACAGAGGGAGTATGTTCGGAACTGGCGGAGGCGGAGAAAGTTTCAGAAGAAGCAGTAGATGGCAAAAATTAGAACCGGCGAACAGAGGCAGAGAGAGTTTGGTGGAGAAAGAGAGAACTGGTGAACAGAGGCGGAGAGGCGCAACACTTTTCAGAATTGTGTTTTTAGGGTTTCGTGTTTAAAGATTAATGAAATAACATGTACTTCATTTTATGGCCTATAGCAGTGCTTTTAGGCGTAGCAGCGCTTTTTCATAAAAGGTGCTTTCTATTATATGGCTTATAACAGCGTTGTCTAAAGAACTTTAGCAGCTCTTTTATGAACGTCCTTTAGCAGCACTTTGTAAAGTATGGCCTCTAGCAACTATTTTTAAAAGCGCTCTCGTATGTATGGCCTTTAGCAGTGCTTTTCAGAAGCGCTTTCTAAAGGTATCCTTTAGCAGCACTTGTTCTCAATTTAGTATATAGTTTTAGCTATTTTTAAACTTATAGCAGCGCTTTGGAAAAAAAACATTGTCTATGGTGTGTTGCCTAAAACCAGTTTTGGCGTAGTGTTTCGCTTGAGTAGCCATGATGAATGGTTCAGTCTTATAAGTTTCCCTGACAAGGTCAACTCGTGTGAATCCTAACTCATCGGTTTGTACACCATTGTTATTGAGAACCCACTTGCATTTAAATAAAGGCACTTTGAAAGTAACATAATCAATCTCAAAAATCCCCCCAATGACACCATAGAATGCAGTGATGTCCAAAATAAGGTTCTTATCTTTCGAACTATAGAAATACATGGATTCGGTCTTAACCATAACCCCACTATTTTGTATTGTACTACAATCATCTTTTGCTTTTGTATAAAAGGAATAATTATAAATGTCGTATGCCGTCCAAATTATCACAGTAAATGTTGGCATGTACGACAATAATTTAATTGTATCAGATGCACCATCATCATTAGAAATTCTCTTATTAAACCAAATTATAAATTTCTTGTTATGTTGTGTCAACAACCACTTGTCATGCATTTGGAGATATTTTTTCTTTATAACTATTTTGTGTTCTTCTATGTAAGGTTCAATTACACTAATATTATTCAATATATAGAAACGTGCTTCCAGAACTACATCCCGACTTATTGACTAAACATTTAAACCTTGTGTACATGTACCTTCAAATCTTTGTTAGCATGGCAAGACTTTGGAATTCTAAGAGACTATGTTTCTGACAAATAGTTTGAATAAAACTCAACAACTTCTTCTGTGATGTATTCAATGATCGAAGATTCTGGCCAGTGATGATTCTTTATATATCCTTTAAATATCTTCATGTGTCGCTCTATAGGATACATCCACCTTAAATAAACTAGACCATCAGACCTGATTTCTTTGACTAGATGAACAAGTAAGTGAACTATAATGTCAAAAAATAATGGAGGAAAATACATATCCAGTAGACACAATATTATTGCAGCCTCTTATTCTAATTCATCTAATTTTTTTAAATCAAGAATTTTATTACATCTAGCGTTGAAAAATAAGCACAATCTGATTATAGTTACTCTTAAATTTTTTAGAATCTCCATCATTTGTGACATTATGGTTCACTTGTTCAAATTGACACAATATTACTGCAACCTCTTCTAATTCATCTAATTTTTTAAATCAAGAATTTTATTACATATAACATTAAAGAATAAGTACAATCTGGTTATAGTTACTTTTAAATTTGGGAAGGATGCCACGGATAGTCACTGGTAGAAGTTGTTGCATCAAGGCATGACAAATCATGAGATATTAAGCCAATTAACTTGAGATCTTTCATTGATACAAGTTTCTTGATGTTAGAAGAGTAACCATGGGGAACTTTGATGCCATGCAAATACTCTCAAAAACTTTTCTTTTCCTTTTTAGATAGAGTGTGACATGCCAGAGGCAAATAAGATCTTTTTTCTCTATCTTCTGGAGTCAACTATTTTCGTATACCCATCTCCACCATATCTAAATGAGAATTCTTATTATCTTTAGTCTTGCCTGTAATGTTTAGAAGTGTTCCTATCAAACTATCACACACATTTTTCTCCATGTGCATCACATCAAGGCAATGTCTTACAACGAGGCTAGACCAATATGAAAGATCAAAGAACACATACCTCTTTTCCAAATATTTCTCTCAATGAGACCGTCTTTTTTCTTTCCAAAGACAATAATAAGGTGTTCTTGATGTTGATAAACTTGATTTCTGATTAAAGGTTTAAAGGAAATTTCAAACTTCTGCTCTGCATTAAAATCCTTCTGCAATCTATGATAAGGATGATTGGTTTTAGAAATTTCTGATGGCCAAGGTAAACAGTCTTTTTTTCCAAAACTCAAGCTGGTAAAAACATGTATTAGATTCACATATAGGACATGCTTTATGTCCTTTGACACTGTATCCAACGAAATTACCATATGCAGGAAAGTCTTTGATTGAGCAAAATAACATTGCGTGCATCTTAAACTTTTCACCAAAATATGCATCATCAACGTTAACACATTTATCCCACAAAAAATTTAGATCCTCAATTAATGGACTTAGATAAACATCTATGTCATTTCCAGGTTGTTTTGGTCCATAAATCATCATATTTAACATCATATACTTGCACTTTATGCTTAACCAACGAGATCGGGTGTAAATCGTTAGAAGCACATGCAAAGAAGAATGCTTAGTACTCAGTTTCTTGGCTCAAGGCCAAAATCCAGAAACAATGAATCAATTTTCTTCCATTGCAAAGAATCAGCTACATGGAAAATGTCTCCATCATATTTTCTTTCATCTGCATGCCATCTAATATTTTTTGCGTCATTCACATTACCAAAAAATATCTTAAACCTTGAAATTATTGGCAGGTACCATAACACTTTAGCAGAAGGACACTTCTTATTAACATTGCCATTGTCATCACCATTGTTGTTCTTCAACTTGTAGCACAACTCGCAATATTCTGGATATTGATCCAAATTCTCATACTGTTTCTTGTATAATATGCAATCATTATTAGGATATGCATGTATTTTGACATACTCCAGACCCATTAGACATAATATCTTATTGGCCTCATAACAAAAATCCGATAAATTGTTATCTTCAGGTAGCATTTGTTTCATTGAATCAAGAAATCATGTGAAACTTTTTTCCAACCACCCACCTTTTGCCTTCAAATTAAATTTTTTTAACAACACAAACAATCGTGTAAAATTGGTGCACCCCTTATATAAAGGTGCATCTTTTTTGCTACATAAAGTATCATAAACATAGGATTTCATATAAGATAATTCTCCAATATCACGAAACATATATTCTAGTCGATCATCCATATATTCATCATTGAAATTCTGGCACAATACGATAGATGTCGTAAACAACGTCTCAACACTGGTATGTCAAAACGTAATCTTGAGCACAATGTTAAGACATCATAACAATAGACAGAACAATAAACAATTTAAAGAACTTTGCAGGAAGTAAATAACACATATCAATTGTTAACCCAGTTTGGTGCAACATCACCTACATCAGGGGGCATCCAAGCCGAGAAGGAAATCCATTATAGCAGTATTAGTTTAAAGTTCTAAAGAACCTCTGGTTTTACAAACTTCCTACCTAATCACTACCCATTCAATTTCTATCTAATAACTCATAGATATGAGACCCCTCTCCCTTACCTTCAATCACACAACAATGATGACAACATTAACAACAAAAAGAAGACACACTTCCAATGAAACATAGCCCACTCTTGCTTAAAAGCTTATGAGTGATTCACAATTACAACTCAAAACTCAGTCCAACTCAAGCATCAAAGAGATACAAGTGTGGCTCATAAAAATAAAGAATAAACTAAAATCTAATGAAGATTCTCACAGTTGTGTCTTCTCACTTCTTTAGGTTTAGAGTTATTTTTTTTATAACCAGAGAAACAACTTGGGCTTGAAGATTAAATCTGGCTAAACCAATCTGCAAATCAAAACAAATCTTTAACATGATCTTTTGGTGAAAGATATAATGTTTCCTTGAATGTTATTGTATCCAATCTTGAGAAACAAATCAATTCTAATCAGATTTTGATTCCTTAAAAAATACATACTTAGTTAACCACACATTGCGCAAAACTTATCTGCATCAAATTTTCATTGATCTTGTGCTAAAACCAATCTTCACAAAATTAAAACAAATATCAAACTACAATGTCTTACCAACATGTCATAACATCTTGTCCAACATCTTGCTGAAAATACTTTTTTTAAACAAAATGCATCCAACACAGCAAAACCTAACAATCTTTCCCTTTGGCAAATTTTGGCTAAAATAACCTTTGCATAAAACATTTTGCAAAAAACATAAACACTACCATAAACATCCAAAGCAAGATGGACAAGATTCAAACAAACACCTCAAAATAACATCTTCAACCAAAAAAACAAGAGAGCCAGAAACTGCGCCAGTTAATGTTAGAGGCATATGCAGCAGAAATGGATAAATCCCAGCCTCACAAATCTCAACAACAGAGAGAAATAAACTCTCAATTTTTTTTTCTTCAAGAAAACAAAAATATATCCTTCATATAGGATGTCATAACATCAGGAACAACATGCTCCCCCTAAACAATAGCTCATCTCATAGTCAGGATGTTAGTCATGATGTCAAGACATCAGAGGATTGCACTAGAACCAACCATCACCCATACAACTAGCAAAAGAAATGGCAATCACACACAATAAAACAAACAAATCCTCCTTCACAAATTTACTTCCCCTAAACAAATGATCGTGCATAAACACATAAAGCTTATACTCTATCTCAAGATGAGAATCATCAAAATAACAATAGACAAAACTACCAAAGCTATCAAACAAGCTAACACACCAGGAAACAATCATTAAGCTAAGTTAAGTTATCATGCTATAATATATAGTCCCCATTTTTAGCCACAATTTTGACAAAGACAATCATGCTCATTTTACTGTAATCTCCACACACTTACCAATGTCATAAAATTTCCTATACTCCTTTCTTATATTACTGTCCTAATCCTTATGAATGTTCACAATGAAAATATGGAAAGTTTGTAATGATTTCCATGGAGTTTTGTGCACTTCTGAATGAAGGTAAGAGAAAATATTGTTTGCACACCTCCATACATGTAATTGATATAACTCCCCAAAAGTTCATATTCCCAATTCACTCCTTAATTTCTCAAATTGATTTGCATCCAAAGCATTAGCAAATATATTTTTCAGTTGCTTCTCAGTGACCACATGCTCAAGAGACATAAATTTATCCTCAACAAGATTCCTAATAAAATGATAACGAATGTCAATATGCTTTGTTCTTCTATGTTGGATAAGATCTTGGATATGTTGATTACACTCAGATTGTCACTATATAATATCATGACATCCTGCATAACATTATATTCTTGTAACATTTATTTCATCCAAATCAAATGAGAGAAACTGCTTCGTGCAACAATATACTCAACCCTAATTGTAGACAAAGACACACAATTTTGCTTCTTATTAAACTAGGAGAGAAGATTGTTTCCCAAGAAGAAACATCCTCTAGAAGTACTTTTTCTATCATCTACACTACCGACCCAGTCTGCATCATAATACCCTACAAGCATAGAGTCAGTACTATGAGAGTACAACATGCCATAATCACTATTACCATTTATGTATTTCAAGATCCTTTTCACTTGAGTAATGTGACTCATTTTAGGCTCAGCCAAATATCTTACACAAAATCCTACAACAAAAGTGATGTCAGGTCTGCTAGCTGTAAGATACAAAAGACTACCAACCATGCTCCTGTACAAACTTTAATCCATATTAACACCTTTTTCATCCTTAGTTAATTTTAAGTGTGTTGCTGCAGGTGTCCTTTTGTGACTGACATTTTCAAGACCAAACTTCTTCACTATATTTTTAGCATACTTGATTTGAGAAATAAAGATAGTATCATCCATTTGTTTGAGTTGAAGACCAAGGAAATATGTTAATTGACCGACAAGACTCATGCCAAATTCATATTGCATCTACTTGACAAAATGTTGGACTATCTAGTTTGACATCCCTCCAAACACAATGTCATCAACATATATTTGAGCTATCATGAGTTTACCATGTTCTTCTTTAACAAACCAGGTCTTGTCTATTCTTCTTTTCTTGTAGCCAATATTGCCAAGAAACTCAGTTAACCTTTCATACCAAGCTCCATGTGCTTGCTTCAAACCATATAGATTTTTCCTTAGTTTTTATACATGATCTAGAAAACTAGTATCTATGAATCCCTTGGGTTTTTCAACACACACTTCTTCATTTAATTATCCATTCAAAAAGGCACTTTTCACATCCATCTGAAATAAATTGAATTTTAGCATGCATGCCACTCCTAAGAGTAATCTCATGGTTTCAAGACGAGTAACAAGATAAAAAGTCTCATCAAAATCAAACCCTTAAATTTGAGTGTATCCTTGAGCAATAAGTCTAACATTGTTTTTGGTTACAATTCTATTTTCATCGGATTTGTTCTTGTAAATCCATTTTGAACCAATAACATTCGTTCCTTCAGATCTGGGTACTAAGTCCCATACTTCATTTCTTTTAAAATTTCATGGTTCTTCTTGCATAGCATAAATCCAAAATTCATCAGTTAAGGCCTCCTTTACATTTTTAGGTTCAAGCTTAGAGACAAAACATGAATTGAATATCACATCTCTGGACCTAATGGTGACCCCTTCATCAAGATTCCCTAGAATGAGTTCCTTTGGATGATCTTTCTAAACTCTAATAGAGGGGATTTTGTTTGATTGATTTTTATCTAGTTTAGTACCTTATGGTTCAATGTTGGACTCAATGTCTTTCACATTTTCTGAAACATCAGTCGGTTGAGATGATGTTCCAACATCTTCTTCGACATCAGTTCCTTCCACAATAATTAAGTCATAAACCACAACATTAATGGATTCCATCATGATCTTGGTTCTGGATTTAAATACCCTATAAGCTTTACTATTTGTAGAGTAATCAAGAAATATCTCTTGATGACTTTTGGGATCCATCTTTCTCATATGTTCACCCTCTACCTGAATGTAGCATTTACTACCAAACACATGAAAATATTTAACTGTAGGTTTCCTTCCTTTCTACAATTCATAGACAGAAGAAGAAGTACCAGTTCTAAGCGTGACACGATTATGGATATAACAAGCAGTGTTCATGGCTTCATCCCAAAAATGATAATGAAGAATTTTAGCATGTAGCATGATTCTAGTTGATTCTTGTAAGGTTCTATTCTTGTGTTCTGCAACTTCATTTTGCTGAGGCATGATAGGAGATGAGAACTCATGAATAATACCTTCAGAATAAAAAAGTCAGAGAATTTAGCATTCTCAAACTCCTTACAATGGTCACTTCTGATTCTAACAATCAAACTATCCTTCTCTCATTGTAGGCGTTGACATAAATCTTTGGAAACTTCAAAAGTGTCTGATTTTTCTTTTATAAAGTTCGCCCAAGTAAATCTTGAAAAGTTATCAATAACCACATAGACATACCTCTTTCCACAAAGACTTCCAACCTTCCACTATAATAAATAATTCTTTTTCATGACGAAGCTTTCACAACATACAAAACAAAATCGCGGGTACATGTGAACGAAGCGTATTGTTTTATTTAAAAAATAATGATAAATCTGTTACCTAAGATATTTATAAAACCGGCATAAATATATGCTCAAGATTTGAGGTCCGATTCCTAGCTCCTTCTATTTAATGTTTTATATGGAACCAAAAAGGCGCCTTTATTTTTTAAATATTTTAAGTCGGATATGTCACCTCAATTTTCATTAAATCCGAGATAAAAACTCTCTAATTTTTTTATTTACAAACAAAAAGGGGCCTTTATTTTGTATAGATTTTAAGTCAGATATGTTACCTCTCTTTTAAGTAAAACCAAGATAAATACTCTTTTATAATTTTTATCCCCTCAGTGTCTCTTTCAGTTTCTTTTCGAGCCCTAGCGAAAGAACACTTCTTCTCCAGCCAAAGAAAGAACACTTTTTTCTCCAAGGAGCCATAGTGAACGGAAAAACTCACCATTGTTCTCCAGTATGTTATTAGTGTTATTATCCATTACTATTTTTCTTGTTATTGTGAATCATTATTGTTGATTGTTTCTTTTTGGTTTCATTCATATACCCATAGAGTGTACATCATACTAAGAGTTAAGCTGAATAAAACTTTCATTAGATAATCCTTACAACAAATCTAATAATCATATATATATATATATATATATATATATATATATATATATATATATATATATATATCCTCTGGATGAGAGATAGTTTGACCATGTTTGGATGCAAAACATTATAGGTCACTTTTGAAGAAAAAACTTGAAATATTTCTAAGTATGGAAAGTCAACCTCTTTTTCCCAACTTTGACTCATTGCAACTTTCAGCTCAAACATCCATTTGATTCCATTCTTTTCCCATTGCAAAGCTGGTAACCTCATCTTTCTAAAGCATCAAGAATCGTGCCCTAAGACCCCTTGAGCTGAGAATGCCATTGATTTGAACTTGGTAACTTGAAACTGAAGTTTCTTCAAAAGTCAGAATTTGAAATCATTGATTTAGCTTCTAAACACATTGTTTCTGCGTGTTTTTGCTTCTAAACATGTTTAGTAAGCTTCCAGAAGTGATTAGCATAGCAAAACGCGCACTTTGGATGAGTTTTGATCAAATTAGAAGTCACACTTTTCTTGTTTGCAACTTCACACGATTTCCCTCCAAACTTCATCATTTGACACGCTTGAACATTCCATTTAATTCCCTATAAATAGAGGGTCTTCCCTCATTCATTTCTTCAAGCTTGAACAACCAAAATCATCCTCCCTAGCTTGATCCATAACTCATTTTTCTGCAACTTTGAAATCAGTGTTCAACCCTTTTTCAATCCAATTTTCCTATCAATTCACCTTCCTTGATCTTCCCTGAAGCTAACCATACAAATACCTTCAAGAATCGTGACCTATATTGATCCATAGAAGTCCAGTTTCAGAGCTCTGCAACTCAACTTCAATAGGTAGATTTCTCCATCAATTTTTCCAAACTTTGATATCATTGTGAAGCTCTCATTGCTCTGGTTCTAGTCGCAATACTTGCTTTTATCTGGAAATACGTTTTGACCATGAAATTTCAAATCCCTTTTCAAAACTTCTCTTCGAAATTGCTTGAGCTAAAGTTTATATAAATTTGTCGCGAAGGTGTGGTTGTCTTCGTCTTGAAGAGACGAAGCGAATGGCATAGGTCTCGTGCTTTAATTTTACAAATTGAGCAACCTGGTTTTGGGACTGGCTGGAGGTTGAAGATGACAAACATGTCATCTTCCAACCAATGATGGCGTGCCATTTGTATTTTTTGAATTTCTGATTTATATTTGATTATATGCTTTATTCAGTAATGACCATGATATGCACAGTGCGCTAGATCCCTTGAACTTGATTACTAACGCGTTTTGACTCTCATCCAATGGTCCACATATTTTTGATTTTATTTTTCATTTATGATTTTTATATTTAATTGCTTTAAACTTAAAAAAATCATAGAAAATTCATTTTTAGTCCAAAAAATATGAAAAAATTATGAAAAATATTTTTGATTTTTCTCTTTCTGATTTTTATTTTTTCATAATTTTATTTTATGTTTTGATATTTTTTATAAATTTTCACTTTATTTGAATTGTTTTAAATGTTTAAAAATACTTTTATGCATTTTTAAATTCTGAAAAAAAAATATGGAATGATCCAATGATATTGTGACAAATATTGGTGACCTCATTTATTTTTTATTTTTGACTTTGGTATTTTTTTAAATCATTTTTGGGTTATTTTACTCATTTCTTTTAATTTTAAAAATAGTTTCTGACTTTAAAAAATTATCAAAAAATTTATAAAAATATTTGAGTTCATTTCTGATTTTTCTATGGTCTTACTTAATATTTCTTGATTAATTTGAACATAGTTAATATTTTTCTCTCTTATTTCTATTTTAAAACATTTAAAAAACCTTTTTTAATGTATATATTAAATGCAATATTATTTTGTGATTACTTTCTGGCTGATCTTGGGTTGAACTTTTGATCATGAACTTTATTAACATCATTTGATCCATGGTGTTGAGTCTAACTCCACAAAAATGGATGAATGATTTTAATAATAGTTTGATTAAATTTTACTTCAAATGTGGTTTATATTCTTTCCCACCCCTCTTTATCTTGTCCCTTTCTTATTTCACTAAGTGTTATTGGAGCATGATCTCTATATTATGTCTCAAACCAAATGGTGCATAGATTGCTATTGACCGGCATCAAAATAGGTGTGACTTCTATATAAATTGGCAAAAACAATTTATATTGATTCAGACGATGAGGATGAACAAGATTTAGACTGGGGAAATTTTCTTGCAGCCAAGAATTAGAGATATGATTTGTAGAGTATTGTATCTTGTTATGAGAGCAAGGAGCCTGGACACTAAAAAATTGAATGTCCAATGCTCAAGAAGGAAAGCACCAGAAAGGAAACCTTCAAGAAAAGCAGTTTCAATGGCAAGAAGAAAGGTCTCATGGCAACATGGGATGGATCAGACACTAAAGGACCAGAATCTGAAGAAGAGGATGCCAACATAACATTCATGGCTACCACGTCAGAAGAAGACACCATAAAAATTAATTTGACTCAGAAGAGGTATTTTCTGAAATTTCTCGTGCTGAATTAGAAGTATGTATGTTGGAATCTCTGAGTAGTTATCAAAAGGTTCAACGAAAATTAACCAACCTTCTGAAGGTTCATGAATATGAAATTGAAGAATATGTTAAGCTAGAGAAAGAATTTTCTGAACAAAAAGAAAATAACTTTATTTTCAAAAGGAAAATATTTTTCTGAACAAAAAATGTTTAAAACTTGAAGAAACTCTTTCTAAAGCCCCCCCCCCCCCCCCCCATCTTCTGAAACTGTCTTATACAAGTATGATAAGGCATTCTAGAAATTCTTGAACAACAACATAGGAAGAAGCGAAATGGCTTCCATGATCTATGGTGTTAGTCATAATGGTAAAAGAGGAATTGGTTATGTTTCTGATAATGATAATCAGAACACATCTAAAGAAAATCAACCTATATCTCCTTTTTCTTATCTTTACCCTTCTACACAGACATCAATATTCAATGTTGCACAAAAACCCAAGTTTATTAGAAACTCTGGGAAAACTAATTCTAAAGTACCCAAAAGATTTTGGGTACCAAAAGATAAAATAATGTATGTTGCAGATATTATATGTAACAAAGTTGAAACACCAGTCATGATACCTGGACTCTGGTTGCTCACGACACATGACGGGAAGAAAGCATATGTTCCAAAACCTGAAACTTAAAAATGTTGGGTTCGTTGGTTTTGGAGGAGACCAACAAGGAAGAATAAAAGGATCTAGAACAATTGGTAATAGATCTCTTTCTTCTATATTTAATGTACTTTATGTGGAAGGTCTAATGCATAACTTTTTATTCATAAGCCAATTAAGTGATAACGGTTATGACATTAGTTTAATAAAAAAACGTGTAAAGTTGTAAGTCATAAAGATGGCACAGTTCTCTTCATTGGAAAGAGGAAGTACAATATTTATAAAATAAAGCTTTCTGATTTTAAGAATCAAGATGTAAAATGCTTAATGTATGTTAACAAAGAGCAATGAGTGTGGCATAAACACTTGGGTCACATTATCTTGAGAAGAATATCTCGGTTTGTCGTAACCGACAAAAAATAAGAGAGAGTCACCGCCATCAATTTGTGTCCTAAGGACGGGAGAGTAATAGATAACATAAAATGTTTAGAGATTCTAAGTTCGTGAGTTGGTTAGATAAATGGAAGGTGTTAGGCACCCTTCATCTCCCTTGTTTTCAAGGGACTTCTTTTGTAGGTTTATGACTTAATGAGAATTTTTTATTTAAATATGTTATTTCCATATATATATATATATATATATATATATATATATATATATATATATATATATATATATATATATATATATATATATATATATATATATATATATATATATATATATATATATATATATATGAAAAAGTTTAATTTTTTTAATTAGGGGACTTGTCTTGGTTTTAACAGTGTGCCTACGTATTGCATATTATTGCTTTCGAATTATCTTTGAACTTTGTTTGGGTTAAAAAATAAGTGATCATAGACGCAATTCAAAGTTAAGTTTGGAAGCAATGCTATTTAATTCTTTTTTGAAAAATGTTCTTGAGATTTTTGTTAAATTAGTAAAAAAAATAGTTTGATGAGTTAGGTGTCTTAATGTTTGATTTAAATTTGAGTTTTGAAGAAGAGTTGATCTTCCTTAGAATTAAATCGTGTTGAGTGAATAAATTGAAATTAATTATCACGTGGAGCGATAACGTCTGATTATTGCGTAGAGCAAAACCAAAGCTTGATGTGTTGTCATGAATTTAGGTTTGATTTTGAAAATCGATTGCCAGACGTTAAGCCGACCAAACGATTATTCGAGGATGTAGAATATTTTTATTTACGAAATATTGAATTTATTTTTATTTATAAAAAAATAGTTTTATGTATAAGATTTAAGAAGCATATACTGAGTTATGAATTAATTACATGTGATTAGAGTTACACTAACTTAATCGGGAAAAGCCTAGAATATCTACAACTAAATTATTTTTTAACTAAATAAAGAAAATACTTTTTCTTTACTTGTTTTTTATAATTTTGTAAATCTAATAGGCTAATAGTAAAAAAAAAACAAGACAAAAATAATAATAATAAAATAATAACTTGACCCAATTAGGTCAACGTAACCAAAAAGAAAATATCATTTTCATAATAAAAAATTAATAAAGCAATAAATAAAAAGAGATAATAGTTATTATTATAAAATAAAAGCATGAGAAAGAAAACATGTTTCCTCCTCTTTAAAAAAGTCTAATTCTTATTCTAAATCTCAAATAATTCTAATGGTAATAACTAGAGATGGAAAATAATTTTTTGAATTTTCCAACACTTGCACCATCCACTTACAATGCGACACGTGGCATATGAAATAGACTAAACAAAAGCAAGACACATACCACACCATAGTCCATAAGTTAAGTATTAATATCAGAAATTCACAAAACTTGAACAAACCCTTTTCTCTGTTTCATTTCACTATCAGAACCAAAACTCTTTCTCTATCCACAAAAATTAAATCATTTCAATCAAACTAATACAATCCAATCACAACAAATTAGCTATGGCATACATCAAGGCAAAAATGGAAGTTAGGTAAGAAACGAACCAATCAGAAGCCGCGTATAAGAGGGCGGCGCATCAGACTCAGATGGTGCGGATGAGACTGAAGATGGTCGATTAGAGATTGGAGCGCGGTTTGCATCGTTGTCCTTCTTTCTTTTGATTTGTGATTTTGGATGTTATTCCACTGCGTTTTCTGAGTTGTTGTTGTGCGAACATGATGTCTTCCTCTCCATTCTTTCTTTGACTTTTTTAATTAATGAATCTGCTGCAAAAAGAAAAAAAAATGCACCTTAATTTAATTAGAGCCAACCCAGTTGGCACACGTACCTTAATTTAAAGGAGAGACGTCATCTCACTTGGCGTCTATGTGTAAAAAGTTTGCCCTAAGTCAAGTGAGATGGCGTCTTAGTGCAAAAGGCAGACAATTTTTCGCGTTTTTTATTTTAAATGCGGTACATTACGTAAACGATATAAGATCAAGAAAATTGACTTTTTATTTACACAATATGAATACACACATAACAATTACATAAAAAAAGACAGATTAATCAGTGGTCCCCCGGAACCCGGTAATGACTCCCGGTTCCGCATCCCCGTCCTCGCCTTTCCCGTGTTGGATTTCGTCGCGTTTCCTGTTGTGGCAGGGTCGATGGTCCAGCGAAGTCAATACGTTTCAGATCCATGAAATCGGTCAGATCTCCATATCTAGAAGATCCGCTTTGGTACAGTCGATTGCCCATACCCTCAAAGTTTGGCCGTGTTGGTGATGGGTGGAGTTCCATGGTTGGTATGTAGCACTGGTCGTCTGAGTACGGGGTAGAAAGGAAATGGATCTTGGGGTGTTTGGTATTGGGAATGTTGGATGCTTTGGTGATGTTGTGGTTGATGGTAAGTTGGGTCGGTTGGTTCATAATCTTCGAACAATCCCAGATCAGGACTAAGGTTGGATGTTGAGGGGCTCATATTGGGATATGTAGAAGACTGAAATTGTGTGTGAGGTATGCGGGTGTATTGGTATTGTGATTGAAATTGTGGTTGGGTGTGAGGCATATGTGGGTATTGGTACTGAGGTGGTGATTGTGGTTGGTTGTGGGGCATGTGGGTGTAATTGTATTGTGGTGGTGACTGTGGTTGGGTGTTTGTGGTTCTGTTTCGTCGGGGGGTTGGTGGGAGGTTGATGTGTGTTGGGTTTGTTGTTGGGGAAATGAAGGTTGTGCCCATTCTGTTCGTGGGTCAACCAAATACCTTGGATGAAACACGTGCATTTCCGGGGTACTAACCGATATGTACCAAGCTAAATACCGATCCGTGTGTCGCATATTACCATGGTTGAGGAAAACTGGGAATTGCAAGACATGTCGGTGACGCCTCTGCCACATCTTACACCATTCTGGAGCAAAATCTTTCCAGTTGGTAAGACTCCATCGGGCGTCGACCCTTTTAAGATGTCACAGAAACAAACAAGTCGGATCGCAGGATATCTCTTGATGCATTCCAAACTGCATCTTGACACGGTCGTTGTGGTGCATATCCACAATATTGAACCGTATGATTGCAGTCTTTGCGCTCCAAATTGTTGCATCCTCAGGGTTTGGTTCATTATCCAAACCCAAATATGGTCTCCAGACAAACTGCGGATAAAATTAAATCAGCTTAATGAAAACGTAATAAATAAATAATTTAAAAGTAGAAAAGTTGAAAGGTATGACGTACATCATACGAGTCAAGGTGATCCAATAGATTGCGGTATAGAGCGACATTGAATCTTGGATTCTTGCCATAATCCATACCCCTCACGCAGTACCTAAAGGAATTGAAAAATATTTTATTTTTATCATATATTTGGTGAAGAGATGAATAGTAATAAATGATATAAGTTGATGACTTACTTTGTTGCGTATGAGAAAACAAATGTGTTGTTGTTGACGGGGTTTAGAGACTCCATTCTCCACCAACCCTAGGCTTGAAGTAAAAAAGCGCATCCATAAAATGTATATTTTTCCTTTATTGCATTTTTACACAAGGAACTGTATAGATGGGCTAAAACAACAGAACCCCAACTATACTTTCTAGTTTTTTCGACATCTCTAAGTAAATTTAAATACATAAAATTTACACTATTTCCCGTACTTTCAGGAAATAAAAAGGTTCCAAATAGTATCATTATATAATTTCTAGCTTTTATTATCTTAGCTAGCTCGGAGGAATTTTCGTTCAATTCCAGAGTCGCATAATGATTTTTTAGCTCAGTAAGTAGTATACCCTGACCTCTCACACCACCACCTTCAACCATATCCCTGCCCAACAATTCTTCACACAGAGAATTGGGTGGTTGAACCAACCCGTTAACCGCCTTACCATCGACAGGCAGACCCAATAACATGTACACGTCCTCTAGTGTGACGGTACATTCACCTATTGGTAGATGAAATGTATGGGTCTCTGGTCTCCACTTTTCCAACATTGCAAGTATGAACTTTGAATCAATCGTGCAGTTGGAGATCTTTATAATGTTTCCGAAACCTGCGTATTCGAGATAGGGTACGATCAACGGGTCGGGAGCAAGGTAGTTGTGTGACTGGATTCTGAATCTTTTAGTATCCTAAGTTAAGAATGTAAAAAGTGTAAGAGTAGGTAAGATGAATAAAGCATTAATAGAAGTATGAAAAATGTATAAGTATACAAGAAACTTACAAACGCTGCAATGTTGTCCCTTGTGCTTCTGTGAGAATCTCCCATTGTGAGAAGAGCCATTGTTGAAATTGTATGAGATTATGAAAGAGTTTGAAATTATATGAGATTATGAAAGAGTTTGTAGCAGAGAGTGAGACGATTGTGGATGCAATAGAAGTATGTGAGGCTCTGTATTTATAGGCAAAATTTTATCATAGAGTAAGTGAGGTGGTAGGTGGGTGCATGCATGATAACTGTCACTCTTGCAGTGTAGGTGCAGGCTACGTGGCAGCATTGGGGAAGGCATCTCCGCATGCATGTAACACGATTGGACATGAAGGGAGGCATCATTGGACTTGGCGAAGAGTACAAAAATGAAAGGTGTCACCATCCTGTTGGCGAATAAGAGGTGGCATGGGTTGTAGTGTAGGTGCATGCTAGGTGACAAACTTGGAGAAGGAATCTCTGCATGTATGTAACACGATTAGACGTGAAGGGAGGCGCCATTGGACTTGGTGAAATAATACAAAAATGAAAGGTGTCGCCATCCCCGTTGGCGAATAAGAGGTGGCATGGGTTGCAGTGTAGGTGCAAGCTAGGTGACAGCCTTGGAGAAGGTATCTCTGCATGCATGTAACACGATTGGACGTGAAGGGAGGCGCCATTGGATTTGGCGAAAGAATACAAAAATGAAAGGTGTTGCCATCCCTATTGGCGAATAAGAGGTGGCATGGGTTGCAGTGTAGGTGCAGACTAAGTGACAACCTTGGAGAAGACATCTCTGCATGCATGTAACACGATTGGACGTGATGGGAGGTGAATAAGAGGTTGCTTAATGTTGGTTTATTCAAATTCAGTATAACCTATTTAATCTTACATTTATCAAAACACTCCTACACTTAATCACTCAAACACTAGAACATTCAAAAATTCAAGCAATTAACTCAAATACTTCAAACCTTTAAACCTTTAAACCTTTAAACCTTTAAACCTTTAAACCTTCAAACAATCATACACAATGGCCTCTGCACCCCAATATGTGATCAGTGCACATTTCAACAGTGAGACATACATTTGTCCCACCTCTGGGTTTTTGTTTAGAGATACTGAGAACATCCGATTTTGTTTAAACAGGAAATCCAATTTCTTGTATTTTAAAAAACGATTGGAGGCCAAACTTGGACGAGGTCTCGTGACACAAATCTTTTATCAGAATCCATTTTTTTGTAACAACAAAATAATATTTTATAAGGTTGAGGTTCAAGATGATGAGGACCTTCAGAATATGTTTTCCAATCATGAGTATTCTGGGTACGACTCTATTGAGTTGTACATTATGCTGCGAGAGCCTCAGCTGTCACAAGTGGTTGATCCTCTAGTGACCGAATAAGCAGAAGTAGATGTCGTTGATGAAGAAGAAGAAGATGACGAGTTGGAGTTTGACGGCATGGTCAACGATGATTCCGAAGATGATAGGATACCTGGTATTCCTTCAAACAAGATCTACACACCACCTCCGCACATGACAAACTTCAACATGGGTGGAGATGAACCGTTATCTGATTTATTTTTCAATCCGTATATGCAGTCGGATGAAAACTTAAAAGAGAAAGACAAATTTCATAATAGAGAAGAATGTATCCGAGCCATCAAAAAATTTCACATGCTCAACTCGATCGATTTTAAGGTGGACCGTGTAAATCCAGAAATGTACAAGATCAAGTGTATCCACCTAAATTATATGTTCAAGCTCACTGCATCATACAGATTAAGAGGTGATTGTTGGGTCATAGGTTCTGAAATTCTGGCAGCAGATACTCAATGTCACAGTGAATGTTATGACACCGTATCTGACTTTCTGTAAGACAGTAAATAAAAACAGTAAAGAACACAGTCAATTGTTTACCCAGTTCAGTGTGAAACAACACCTACTCTGGGGGCTACCAAGCCAGGGAGGAAATCCACTATAAGAGATATTAATTCAGGAATAAACCAACCAGTTTATCACCTTCACTTAAGACCTACCCAATGCAACTTCAATCTAAGTTCAACTTAAACCTGAGTTCCTACTCACTCCCCCTCAATCACAGCAGTGATACTTAAAACAATTGACTAATGAAATAATGAAGACACTCTTCAGAACATACACTTGATTATGCTTCACAGCTTTTTAATCAAGTAACACAAACACTCGTGCTTCACAGCTTTGAGTGATACATCAACCTAACTTGACTTTGCTTCAAAGCTTTAGTCAAGAGACACAAACACTCTTGCTTCAAAGCTTTGAGTGATACAAAAACCCTTACAATCAAAACCTATTCCAAGTCACTTATCACAAATGATACTTGCTTGGATTACAGCAGTTAAAACTATACAGCTCCTAATTGATCTTCAGTCAAAGAGTTACTTTCCAATCAGCATTCCTGTTGAATATATATGCAGTTGTTTCTTCAGTTAGGGCTTCCACGAAAAGCTAGGGTTAATTAGGGTTAACCTCAAGACTAGGTCATAAGACTTTATCAACCAGATTAGGGTTGAGCTAGGTTAACCCAAAGTCCACGTGAGATTCTGTTCTGGAAAGAATGAACCAACTTCCTGAAAAATCTTAGAATTAACCAAACTGCGTAACTGTTAGATTAGTACAGGATGTCTTAACATTTGTTATGACATCAGAATTCCTGTTTACTGATTTTGGTAGAAGGCAATAAATGTGATCATTGCAAAATGCTATGATACACACTCATAAACAGTAGCTACTGTATGCCATACTTTTTCTGCATAAAGTACCTAATAATCCAGAATGTTATGACATCAGTCATGACATTCACACACCTGGTTTTACCAAAAATACATGCCAAAAACTAAACACTTACAAACTCCCCCTTTGGCAGATTTTTGGCTAAAACCCCTAAGCAATCAGAGAATAGAGAGCAGCAGAATGAATATGACTGCAGAAAAAAATATGATGTCTACCGTGTAATTAACACAAAATATCTCCCCCTCTTTAGCCACAAATAGGCCAAAGATACATGTACTTATATGTTATACAGTCATCCAAAATGAGTAATAAAACAACAAATAAAATCTGAAAACACTTGCATCAACAGGAACCAGCATCAGGCTTGTCTACTCCACCAAACTTTAAGCATTGTCATCTTCAGAGGAGCTACTTTCTTCAGCATTGAGCTGATCTTCAGCAGCACCCGCTTCCCTTCTGTGTCCTTCAGTCTCCTCTTGTTCCAAATAGAGAGAGAACTTTGATTGAGAGAATGGGATTTGTTGCAGAGTCGAGAGAGGAAGGAGGCAAATGAGTGTCTATTCAGCTTCTTAATAATTTTGAAAGAAATGGGAAAGCATATGATTAACCCAATCAAAATAGACTTAACAAAAGTAACTCCTTCAACCCTTGTTTTAAGCAAAATTAATTTCTACAATTCCTCATGTTGGCAAATACCCAACTTGCCCCTCAAGTTTTCAAATTGATTTGCATCAAGTGCCTTGGTAAAAATGTCAGCCAGCTGTAGCTCAGTGGCAACATGTTCCAGTTTAATCGTCTTCTCTTCTACAAGGTCTCTGATAAAGTGATGTCTTATGTCAATATGCTTGGTCCTGCTATGCTGAATAGGATTCTTGGAAATGTTGATTGTACTCAGATTGTCGCAGTACAATGTCATAACATCTTGTGTGACATTATACTCAGTACGCATCTGTTTCATCCAGATCATTTGAGAACAGCTACTACCAGCTGCAATGTATTCAGCTTCAGCAATAGAGAGAGACACACAGTTCTGTTTCTTGCTGAACCAGGAGACCAAATTATTTCCTAAGAAGAAACATCCTCCAGAGGTGCTTTTTCTATCATCAGCACTTCCATCCCAATCAGCATCATAATAACCAGTCAGAGTTGGTTCACAACCATGAGAGTACAACAAGCCATAGTTGTAAGTTCCACTTACATACTTCAAAATTCTCTTCACTTGGTTGATATGACTGACTTTAGGATCAGCTTGGTATCTTGCACAAACTCCAACTGCAAAAGCAATGTCAGGTCTGCTGGCTGTTAAGTACAACAAACTTCCTATCATGCTTCTGTACAGACTTTGGTCCACCTTAACCCCACTTGAATCTTTGGATAGATTTAAATGAGTAGGTGTAGGGGTCCTTTTGTGACTGGAATTCTCCATACCAAACTTCTTGACAATGTTCTTTGCATACTTGCTTTGAGATAGAAAGATTGAGTCCTCCATCTGTGAGACTTGCAGTCCAAGAAAATAAGTCAGTTCTCCCATGAGACTCATTTCGAATTCAGCCTGCACCTGGTCAGCAAAATGTTTAACCATTTGTTCTGACATTCCCCCAAACACCATGTCATCAACATATATTTGAGCTACCATTAACTTCCCTCCTTCATTTTTGACAAAGAGGGTTTTATCCAAGCCTCCTTTTCTGTATCCTTTGTCTGAGAGAAATTTTGTTAACCTGTCATACCATGCTCTAGGAGCTTGTTTCAGGCCATATAGAGCTTTCCTCAATTTGTAGACATGATCAGGGTGGTTTGGATCCACAAAACCTTTAGGCTGTTCCACATAAACTTCCTCATTTAAGTACCCATTTAGGAAGGCACTTTTTACATCCATCTGAAATAGCTTGAACTTCAGGAGGCAAGCAATTCCCAATAGGAGTCTGATAGAATCTAGTCTGGCTACAGGGGCAAAGGTCTCATCAAAATCAACCCCTTCAACTTGAGTGTATCCTTGGGCAACAAGTCTTTCCTTATTCCTAGTGATAACTCCTTCAGCATCTGATTTTTTCTTGTATATCCATTTTGTGCCAATGATGTTTGTTCCCTCTGGTCTAGGAACTAACTTCCAAACTCCATGTTGCTTAAATTGGTTCAATTCATCTTGCATTGCACCAATCCAGTATTCATCAGTTAAAGCCTCCTTAACATTTCTTGGTTCAATTTTAGATACAAAGCACGAGTTTGAGATGATTTCTCTAGATCTTGTAATGACTCCACTGTTAGGATCCCCTATGATGAGTTCTTTAGGATGATCTTTCTGAATTCTGATGGAAGGGATTTTGCTAGCTTCCTTGGATTCAGAGTCTGCTGTAGTGGTGTTAGGAAGGTCATTCTGTTGAGTTGGAGTCTCAAAGAATGTCTCAACATTACAAGGGATATCTGTTTCTTCATGATAATCATCAACTATGACATTTATTGATTCCATCATGACTTTGGTCCTGGAATTGAATACCCTATAAGCTCTGCTGTTGGAGGAGTATCCTAGAAATATACCTTCATCACTTTTAGGGTCCAGCTTTCTCCTTTGTTCACGATCTGCCAGAATATAGCATTTGCTGCCAAATACATGGAAGTACTTCACAATTGGCTTTCTTCCTTTCCAGAGTTCATAAATGGTGGATGAGGTTCCCTTTCTCAAAGTGACTCTGTTATGGACATAACATGCTTTATTCATAGCTTCAGCCCAAAAATGAATAGGAAGTCTTTTGGCATGTATCATAGCTCTGGCAGATTCCTGTATGGTCCTATTTTTCCTTTCTACAACTCCATTTTGTTGAGGAGTTATAGGAGAAGAGAATTCATGACTAATTCCTTCTGAGGAACAGAACTCATTAAACTTACTGTTTTCAAATTCCTTGCCATGATCACTTCTGATTCTGACAATACACCCTTCTTTTTCTCTTTGAATTCTTTTGCACAGTTCTTTAAAAACTTCAAACACATCAGATTTTCCCCTAATGAAGTTAATCCAGGTGAATTTGGAAAAGTCATCCACAACAACATAGGCATATCTCTTTCCACCAAGACTTTCCACCTGCATTGGTCCCATCAGATCCATATGAAGAAGTTCTAGAACCTTAGAGGTGGTCAGATGTCTTGACTTTGGATGTGACATCCTAGTCTGCTTACCAACCTGACATTCACCACAAACTCTCCCTTCATCAATTTGCAGTCTTGGAATCCTTCTGACTGCCTCCATGGAGATAATCCTTTTCATTCCTCTTAGATGAAGATGGCCAAGTTTTTGGTGCCACAGTTTCACCTCTTTTTCTTCTTTGGCAATAGAACACACAGTGGAGTAATTAGTGTTCTCAGGCTCCCACAAGTAACAGTTGTCTTTAGATCTGACTCCTTTCATTACAACTTCTTGTTTTTCATTAGTTACATGACATTCAGATTTTGAAAAGTTGACCTTGAATCCTAGATCACATGATTGACTGATACTAATGAGATTAGCAGTCAGGCCTTTTACCAATAGTACTTCATTTAGATTTGGAACTCCAGGGCAGTCCAAATTACCAACTCCTTTGATTTCACCTCTAGCACCATCTCCAAAGGTCACATAACTAGTGGTGTGAGGTTTAACATTATTGAGAAGGTTCTTGATTCCAGTCATGTGCTTAGAACACCCACTGTCAAAGTACCAGTCTTCCTTTGCAGAGACTCTAAGGGAAGTGTGGGCTATCAGGGCAGTAGCCTTTTTCTTCCATTGTGGAGTATGTGGTACCCTGTTAGACTTAGGTTTGACACCTGGGTTCTGATTAGGGTATCCATACAATCTGAAGCAGAATGGCTTTATGTGACCAAACCTCCCACAATGATGACATCTCCATCTTTGGTACTTTTTCTTCATATTTCTCTGTTCCCGATGTTGAGTGTTATGTTGTGACATCTGCTTTGACATTTGTTTATCAGACCTGATCTTCTTGTCTGCACCAGATTTCTTTGCTGCCACAAATCCTAGACCAGATTTGTTTTCCACATTTTGTCCAACCTGAAGGATTTCTTCCAATTTGTCAGTTCCATTTGTCAGCATTTTGACAGATTTGGTCATCTGGTTCAGTTTTGAGTTCAGCATTTGAACTTCCCCTTCTAGATGACTTATAGTTTCAATGTCTGCCCTTTTTTCAGCCTCCAACTTTATGATGAGTTTTGTTTGTCTCTCATTTTGCATACAGACTTCAGCACTTCTGATACATAATTTCTTGTAAGTATCAGCCAGTTTTTCAAATGTCACTTCCTTATCACTAGTGTCACTTTCAGAGGTACAAACACCAGTTAGTGCAGTAACTAGTTTGGCAGATTCTTCTTCAGAATTACTTTATGAATCACAGTCAGACCAGGTAACAGACATTCCTTTCTTTTGTTTCTTAATAAAGGTAGGACATTCAGCTCGAATATGCCTA
Organism: Vicia faba; assembly: GCA_948472305.1. Classification (NCBI taxonomy): domain Eukaryota; kingdom Viridiplantae; phylum Streptophyta; class Magnoliopsida; order Fabales; family Fabaceae; genus Vicia; species Vicia faba. Next base: position 665,033,351 of record OX451736.1, on the reverse strand, counting down.
TATCCTTCACAACCATGGCATTGAATTCCTCTGCCTTGATTTCCCTTCTCTTCAGACTTTGGTCTTCTGCTGGAGTCATAAGATCTGTTAATGTCAGAGGGGATGTTCTCAACATTTGACCTTGACTTTGGATCCATTCTCTTGATGAGTTTGTTGAATTGTCTTCCAAGCATGGCTATAGCTTCTGAAATATTTTCTTCTTCATCCTCCTTGTTTTCATCTTCAGTGTTGGATACAATTGCTATGCTCTTGTTTTTCTTGTCAACATTGTCACTGATCCCCATCTCAAAAGTATGAAGAGACCCAATGAGTTCATCCACCTTTAACTTGCTGATATCCTGGGCTTCCTCTATAGCAGTTACCTTCATTGCAAATATTTTAGGCAGGGATCTGAGAATCTTTCTCACCAGTTTTTCTTCAGACATCTTTTCACCCAAAGCTCCTGAGGTGTTGGCAATCTCCAAGATGTTCATGTGAAACTCATGAATGGTTTCATCTTCCTTCATCCTTAGGTTCTCAAACTTGGTAGTCAGCATCTGAAGCCTTGACATTTTTACTTTGGATGTGCCCTCATGGGTAGTTTTGAGAGTGTCCCACACTTCCTTGGCTAGTTCACATTGATGTACTAGTCTGAATATGTTTCTATCAATTCCATTGAACAAGGCATTTAAAGCTTTGGAATTACCTTCGGCTAACTCATCTTCTTCTTTGCTCCATTCTTCCTCAGGCTTCAGACTGATTGTCCCATCTTTCTCATTTATGGTGGGATGGTTCCATCCTTTGTCAGCAGCTCTCCAAGCCTTTTTGTCCAGTGATTTTAAGAAGGCAATCATACGAGGTTTCCAGTAGTCATAATTTGATCCATCCAGAATGGGTGGTCTGTTTCCAAAAACTCCTTCTTTGTTCATAGTGCCAGAAAGTGATATCCCTAGATCTCACCCAGTAATACAGGCAGGGTGCCTGCTCTGATACCAATTGAAATTCTGGCAGCAGATACTCAATGTCACAGTGAATGTTATGACACCGTATCTGACTTTCTGTAAGACAGTAAATAAAAACAGTAAAGAACACAGTCAATTGTTTACCCAGTTCAGTGTGAAACAACACCTACTCTGGGGGCTACCAAGCCAGGGAGGAAATCCACTATAAGAGATATTAATTCAGGAATAAACCAACCAGTTTATCTCCTTCACTTAAGACCTACCCAATGCAACTTCAATCTAAGTTCAACTTAAACCTGAGTTCCTACTCACTCCCCCTCAATCACAACAGTGATACTTAAAACAATTGACTAATGAAATAATGAAGACACTCTTCAGAACATACACTTGATTATGCTTCACAACTTTTTAATCAAGTAACACAAACACTCGTGCTTCACAGCTTTGAGTGATACATCAACCTAACTTGACTTTGCTTCAAAGCTTTAGTCAAGAGACACAAACACTCTTGCTTCAAAGCTTTGAGTGATACAAAAACCCTTACAATCAAAACCTATTCCAAGTCACTTATCATAAATGATACTTGCTTGGATTACAGCAGTTAAAACTATACAGCTCCTAATTGATCTTCAGTCAAAGAGTTACTTTCCAATCAGCATTCCTGTTGAATATATATGCAGCTGTTTCTTCAGTTAGGGCTTCCACGAAAAGCTAGGGTTAATTAGGGTTAACCTCAAGACTAGGTCATAAGACTTTATCAACCAGATTAGGGTTGAGCTAGGTTAACCCAAAGTCCACGTGAGATTCTGTTCTGGAAAGAATGAACCAACTTCCTGAAAAATCTCAGAATTAACCAAACTGCATAACTGTTAGATCAGTACAGGATGTCTTAACATTTGTTATGACATCAGAATTCCTGTTTACTGATTTTGGTAGAAGGCAATAAATGTGATCATTGCAAAATGCTCAGATACACACTCATAAACAGTAGCTACTGTATGCCATACTTTTTCTGCATAAAGTACCTAATAATCCAGAATGTTATGACATCAGTCATGACATTCACACACCTGGTTTTACCAAAAATACATGCCAAAAACTAAACACTTACAATTTCTATGTCCACCCACAGGTGTGTCAGTTCTACTCAATCACAAGATCATCCGAAACTAAATTATGATCTCATATGTCAAGAAATCCTACCACTCATCAGCAACGATCCATCATTGAAGGTGAAAACCATAATCTCCCACATCACTACGATATTTAACTATACTCCGTCTTATCGAAAGGCATGGTTAGCAAAGACCAAGGCGATTGAAAAGGTATATGGAAACTGGGAGGAGTCATACCAAGAACTTCCTCGCTACTTGAATGCACTTCAGACTTATTCTCAGGGTACTGTTTACATTCTGGAAACACTGCCAGCATACGCCCCAGATGGTAGTTGTGATACGGTGGGAAGAACTGACTATTTTTGGAATGTTGGTTTGTGTTTTGCTTTTGTTTTTGCAAAATGTCGCGGTAAGCAAGAGTCGCCACCGGCTTTTATTTTATCCAACAAGGAAAGGAAAAAAGCACAGAAAAATTCCTTTTTCGAGATATTTCTCGGGTTCGGGGGGTAGATTATAGAAAGGGAAGGTATTAACACCCTTTCTATCCGTGGTTATCCACGGGCTCTTAGGTACTTGCTCAAATGTTTTCAAAATTGTTTTCTTTATGCTTGTGGGTTTGAAAAAGTTTTTATTTGAAACTTCGATTTAACTCTTGCTTCTGTCCTCAAGAGCGTATGAAGTATTTTTGAAAACTTTGTTCGAAAAGGAGTGTAAGTGTGAAAAGTTTTTGTTTTTGAAAGAGCAAGTATCTAAGAACCATCTACCTACTCGAAAAAGGAATCGTTCTATGCTAATTTCCTTTAGACAATGCTATCCCACTATTAATGAGTGGGTAGCACCGTCGTTGGAGTTTAAGGGTCAATTCGAATGAGGGACTTACGATCACTAAAGCAATGTTAGGACACCTTAGCGGTAACCCTAATGTCTTAGATCATTTGTTTGAGGCAACAATATTCGATGCAATTGTTTCGAGGCGAATATGATCTTTTAGACAAGAGGGCGACCTCTAAAACAACCTATACTCGATGACCGCGTACGAAGGCAACGAAGTGGAGTGTACCCTAAGAGTGCGCATGTACGAGTGTGTCGTTTTCAGTTTATTTTTATCTTTGTACATGTTAGGGGCGATCTAAGTTGATTTTAGGATTAACATTCAGTCTTGTCATGCAAACCCTATTATCAAACATCTAGCAGTTATAATTTGCAGAAAATAAAATGCGGAATTTAAATTACAAGGCGTCGGGTATTTATATCGCCAAAGACAAACCCTTTTGAAAAATAAAATAAAGCAATAAAAAATAATTAAAAGTCCTATTAACTATTACAATCCGGAAGCAGGTACATTATTGGATAAAAGAAAGTAAATCGCGGTGCAAAATTAAATCAGACGCATGATTAGGGTTTTGACCCTTTTGGTTAAAGAAGAAATCTTTTTTAGGTTTTTTTGTTGTTTTTATTTTAAGAAAGGAAATTAAACCTAAATTAAATTAATAAATTAATTAATAAAAATAAATTATTTTTGGAATTTTTGATTATTTAGGAAAGAAATTATAATAATTAAATTAATGGTTAAAAACTAGTTAAGTCTAATTAATTTTATTTATTTTACAAAAGGAATTAAAGTTTTCTAATTAAAATCCTAGTTAATTATAAAATTTATTAAGAAAAATAAAAGTTAAAAAGTTGATTGAAATAAAAAAATATTTTTTGGTGATTTTATTTAATAAAACAGAATTTTGATTGGTTAGTAAATTAAATAAAATAAACATAAAACAATTAATAAAACAAAATAAAATAGATAGAAGAGAGAGGGGTGTTGGGCCTGATTGGAGAGTATGAGAAGCAATTTGAAGGCCCAAAAACGCTGGCCTTTGTGGACTTTCTGGGATCTGGTGCTTGTGCATTGACTGATGCCTTGGTGGACCTCCCATCATGGACCATCAGATCTGGCCTTTGGCTATCTGGCGTCTGAATGGATGAGGGTGCATGGTGGATAGAAAGCTAACATGCGCACGTGAATACCTGAAAAGAAACAAGAAAATGCAAAGTGCTGGAGGCAGGGATCGAACCCCTGACCTCCAGCCCCTAACGCCTTGGAAACTAACTTGTTGACCACTGGGACACACTGCTTCATTTGTTATATTAATATAAATGATATATATTATATAAAAACAAAGCTATTTCCAGAAACTTAATAAAAACACGCGCTTGGTTTGAATGGCCCAATGATGGGACGCCACGCATCGTCCCCAACCTCTCGTCCGTGGCTAAAAGATCACAAACCTATACCAACGGACAAAAGTCCGTAGCTATAAGCAAGTTCACCTCCAAAATTTGCTACAAGCCACAAAAATGCATTTCAAGGGCATGGTCATGCTCGTCTCAACCTCCCAGTCCTAACCATACCCTTCATGGAGGTCAATTGTTCCTGAAATAAAAACGCCCAAAAACTCCAAGCAAAACCTAGCGATGGCGAATTGCAATACTTACCATATAAATGAAATTAAATAATGCAAAAAGTTTGGAAATGTTCTTGTGATTACAAATATGCCAATAGTTTTCTCAAATGATGCAAGAACAAGTCAAATCAATTTCAAGAATAGGGCTATGTTTCGTGAGACTTACAGTGCTTGTAGAGGCTTGAAAATGCTTGCTTTTGATCCAGGTAGCTTGTGTGAATGCCCAGGAAGCGATTGAGACCACTCTCGTGTCCTGAAACGGCCTCTAACTTGGACTTTGATCTCTCACTTTTTTGTGAGTTTTTGCACTTTTGTTCTGCCTCTCTCCACAGCTTCCAACCCTTGTTTTCATGTCTTTGCCTTCCTTATGTAATGCTCAGTGCATTAGGTCAACAAAATTGATCCAAATCTTGCCTCATCAATGCTTGCGTATTTGATTTTATCTCCCTTTACAAACTTGCCAATTTTGCCTAATTACAATCTTTTTGCACATGATTTGGTTTGATTCGAATTTGATGATGATAATGATTATAATCAAAGCTTGAAATAGCCAAAAGATCTTGTGTTATCAAAGTGTTGGATTTTATATGATTTTATTTGATTTAAAATGAATAAATTCAATTAAAAATCAAATTAAATAATAAAAATGAATTATGGGCTCATGGATGAAGCTAGGACACGTGGAAAACTATGCAAGCTCAAATCAAGTGGAAAAGAATGGGCCCATTTGACAAAATTTGAAGTTTTAGGGATAGTTGACTTTTGGCAAGTTTGCAAAAAAGTCCAACTTCAACAATGCATAACTTCTTCAATTTTGAACTTTTGGAAGTGTTTTTTGGCTTTTTAGAAAGCTTGAGATGTCCTCTAACCAGCCCGTTTAGTATCATCTCATTTTTATGTTCCATGCTCAAGTTATAAGCTTTGGAAAAAAGGTATTTTTGTTGACTTTCAAAAATGACCTATAATGTCCAAATTCATAACTTCTTGTGAATGCATTTTTTGATCTTGGTGTATGAAGATGGATTGTAGGAAATTGCATCCTCTTCAAAATGAGCTTTGGATGGGTCATTTATCATAAAGTATGAGAAAGTTATGCTTGGTCAAAGTTGAGTTGACTTTTTCTACAAAAGCCTAATTTAGCAACTTTTGAGTCTTGATGAATTTTGAGCAATCCTTGATGAATCATGATCAACCCTTGATCAAATGATGAAATATACTTCAAAATTAGAATGTTGACAAAAAATCTTGAAGTTTGACTGTTTGTAGGTCACAGTTGACTTTTGCTCTAGCATAGTCGATTTTTGGACCTTTGAGCAATTGACTGAGCGAACTTCCTCTGAAAGGATTGAAACTTGACATGGATGACCTTGAAAACATATTAGGACATTGGGGAGTACTTGAGGTCATTTGGAATCAAGGATCTTGGTGCAACACTAAGCCCTAATTTGGGGTTGACTGCCTTAGGAGATAGCTTATCTGTCCAACTCTTGAGCAAACTTGAGCAACTTGGAGATTTTTCTTGCAACATCTTGAGAAATATGGGAGGGAAAATTTTGGGGTACAACAGCTGCCCATGTTCAATCTTCTTAAACCTGAGGATGTAGATTGGCTTTCATGCCTTTCGTGATCCAAAGGTGGAAGATGATTGAACACTAGAGTGCCTAGAAATTTGCACCCGCATGAAGTGGTATCAACCTTGTGATGTCGGGAATGGGCTTACAGATGCCATTTGGAGGTTGCTGGCGGGAGGATGGGCTTAAAGATGCCATCTGCAGGAGTGTCGATCGCATAAGAGATTCCTTAGCGAAAACTTGCATACCTGTTGTTGTGGAAGATTCCGCTGGGGAAGTCTGATCTTTGTTGAGATTTAGGAACTTGCCTGTACTTCAACTGAGAAAAACATCTCCGCAGTTTTAAGAACTTGTCCGTAATTCAACTGGGGGGAAACATCTTCATCGAGATTTAGGACTTGTCTGTAATTCAATGGAGGATAATTCTGTTGAGATTTAAGAAATGTCTGTACTTCGACTGAGGGAAACATCTTCATCGAGATTTATGACTTGTCTGTAATTCAACGGAGGATAATTCTGTTGAGATTTAAGAATTGTCCTTACTTCGAAGGAGGAAAATTGCCGAGATTTAGAACCTTATCTGTAATTCAACTAAGGATAATTCGGTTGAGATTTAAGAACCGGTCAGTACTTCGACTGAGGGAAACATCTTCATCGCGATTTAGGACTTGTCTGTAATTCAACGGAGGATAATTCTGTTGAGATTTAAGAATTGTCCATACTTCGAAGGAGGAAAATTGCCGAGATTTAGAACCTTATCTGTAATTCAACTGAGGATAATTCGGTTGAGATTTAAGAACCGGTCAGTACTTCGATTGAGGGAAACATCTTCATCGAGATTTAGGACTTGTCTGTAATTCAACGGAGGATAATTCTGTTGAGATTTAAGAACTGTCCATACTTCGACGAAGGAAAATTGCCGAGATTTAGAACCTTATCTGTAATTCAACTGAGGATAATTCGGTTGAGATTTAAGAACCGGTCAGTACTTCGACTGAGGGAAACATCTTCATCGAGATTTAGGACTTGTCTGTAATTCAACGGATGATAATTCTGTTGAGATTTAAGAACTGTCCATACTTCGACGGAGGAAAATTGCCGAGATTTAGAACCTTATCTGTAATTCAACTGAGGATAATTCGGTTGAGATTTAAGAACCGGTCAGTACTTCGAGTGAGGGAAATATCTTCATCGAGATTTAAAACTTGTCTGTAATTCAACGGAGGATAATTCTGTTGAGATTTAAGAACTCGTCCATACTTCGACGGAGGAACTTTGCCGAGATTTAGAACCTTATCTGAAATTAAACCGAGGATAATTCAGTTGAGATTTAAGAACCGGTCAGTACTTTGACTGAGGGAGACATCTTCATCGAGGTTTAGGAACTGTCTATTATTCAACCGAGGATAATTCTGTTGAGATTTAAGAACTCTACCATACTTCGATGGAGGAACTTTGCCTAGATTTAGAACCTTATCTGTAATTCAACCGAGGATAATTCTATTGAGATTTAAGAACCGGTCAGTACTCCGACTTGGGCAAAAGCTTCATAGCTGAGAACTTAACTGCATCCTTCCTGAAAGGTAAAGGCCAGTCGTACGCAATGCATGGTATATATCAAGCAATGATGTTCTCAAAATAAATGAGATTGTGTTGTATGACGCGTTTATGCATGTGTCATGATGTATGAGAATGTAATGTTTTTTAGCTGGGGAAAATAAATCCTGGATAGCTGCTGGAGAAAAGAGTTGAATTCTTCGTTTTCGCTGGGGATGGCGAATGAAGATGATTGCGAGAATAAACCTGCAGGAGAGGATAACTCCGTTGGGGAATAAACTGATGAGGAGATTTCTCTGCGGGGAAGAGATACTCTGTAGAGGATTCCACCGATAAATTCCGCTGGGGATGAATTACCGTTGCTGATGATACTGCATCTTGTTGGGGATTGACTTCTTGTTTGTGAAAGGAAAGAACTCCACTGGGGATAATCTTTCGGTTGCGACTTCACTGGGGATAACCTTTTAGACTCTAATGGGGATAATCTTCCAAAGTCTTCTAGGGATAATTCTCCAAACTCCAATGGGGAAGCTTTTTTCAGACTGTGCTGGAAAAATTTTCAAACTTCACTGGGGATATTTTGTATTCTACCGGGGAATATTCTTATACTCCGCTGGGGAATATTAAGACCTTTTAGTGTTGATGGTAAATAAACTCTGCTTGGGGAGAATATTACCGATTCATTCACAATTGCAAGTCTCAGTCGGGGAGAGCTAACATTACTGTCTTTTCTTACTCTGCGGGGAGTGAAAGCATTTCAGCCACATTTTTTACCTGAATTTACCTTTGTACCTGGTGGATAGAGCAACTGTACAGTTTGGACACTTTTTATTGCCCCTGTTTCTGATATTACCAGTAATCGTCTTTTGTTTCGCATGTAAATATTTATGAGCAGCAATTAATGTCAAATGCATATATCAAAAATGAACATTGGACGTTCTTTGCAAAAAAAAAAAACAGTTTGAAATTTCTCTGAAAATGAATTGTATTGATTTTGAAGTTTGGCCTGTAAATAGGCGTTTTTGTACAAGAGGCTGACATCCTAGTAAGAGAACGCCGCCGAACAATAGAGTTTATACAATATGTGAAAACTCTAAACAAAACAGCTATGTGAATAATCCCACTGGGTTCCAACTCTGCTATTGCCTTTATGTCCTCGAGCATCTCATCCCTTTGCTACTTGGTTGAAGGTAGATCAGATTGATTAGTGCCGTCCGAGCTTGATAGTCGATACCGAAGTCTGGTTGCAAAATGATCCAATGAGACATAGTGTTACGCTTTAATCCCTAATTTTTTCCTGGACCGCCCTTTCGGGTTTTCAGTCCACCAGGATACCCTTTTCTGCCCAAGCCGCCTTTTCAGGTTTTCGACTTGCCGGGTGTACAGTTTTTCCATTTTTATCCCTTATTTTTTCCCGAACCCTTTTGGTTCGCCGAGAAGCCCTTATTTTTGCCTAGGCCAGTCAACCTAGCGGGTCTTTGATTATGCGTAGTATTTTTTCACTATGTCTGCATTGACTGGGTGAGGAAGGTCGTCACCATTCATAGTGGTTAGAATCATAGCTCCTCCTGAGAAAATGTTCTTAACCACAAATGGCCCTTCATAAGTAGGGGTCCATTTGCCCCTGGGATCACCTTGTGGCAGTATGATGCACTTGATCACCAGATCCCCAACTTGATACTCTTGTCGTCTAACTTTTTTGTTAAATGCCTTGATCATCCACTTTTGATACGTTTGACCATGACAAATAGCAGTAAGTCTCTTTTCGTCGATCAAGTTCAGCTGATCAAGCCGAGTCTGAATCCAGTCATCTTCGCTCAAACCTGCATCCTTCATAATCCGAAGAGAGGGTATCTAAACTTCAATGGGAAATACGGCCTCCATACCGTATACCAAGGAATAGGGTGTTTCCCCTGTTGACGTCCGCGCTGAGGTACGGTACCCATGAAGAGCAAATGGTAACATCTCGTGCCAGTCTTTGTATGTCACCGTCATTTTCTACACAATCTTCTTGATGTTCTTATTAGCTGCTTCAACAGCCCCGTTCATCTTCGGCCGGTAAGGAGAAGAGTTGTGATGCTGTATCTTGAACTGCTTGCAGAGCTCGGTGATCATCTTATTGTTGAGATTTGTACCATTGTCCGTAATGATCCTCTCTGGTACACCATATCGACAGATCAGATTGTGCCGAATAAACCGTGCCACAACGTTCTTGGTTACAGTAGCAAAGGAAGCTGCTTCAACCCACTTTGTAAAGTAATCAATAGCCACCAAGATGAAATGATGCCCGTTGGACGCAGTAGGTCTGATCTCGCCGATCATGTAAATGCCCACATTGCAAAAGGCCAAGGAGATGTCAAGACGTTCAGAGGAACTAGAGGTATGTGTACCTTATCAGCATAGACTTGGCACTTATGACAGGTCCAGGAATGCTGATAACAGTCGGCTTCCATAATGGACCAATAATATCCTTCTCGAAGGATTTTCTTTGCCATGGTGTGTCCACTGGAATGAGTTCCGAAAGTACCTTCATGTAACTCTGTCATGATCCTTTCTGCTTCGTTCTTATCCACACAACGCAGTAAGGTCAAATCATGGTTACGCTTGTAAAGAATACCATTGCTGATGAAGAACTTCGCCGCGAACCTCCTCAGAAACTTCTTGTCATTAACAGATGCACCCTCGGAGTACTCCTGAGCTTCAAGATACCTCTTCACCTCATGAAACCAGGGTTTATCTGCTACCTCTTCAGTCTCAATGTCACATTAATGTGCAGGTTCGTCCAACCTTTCAATGATAATCCGGGGAGCTTCGTTGTCCCAATTGACTTTGAACATAGAAGACATCGTAGCCAGCGCGTCCTCCAACTGATTCTCCTCTCTAGGGAAGTGTTCAAAGGTTATCTCCTCGAAATGTGGAAGCAACGTCAACACATACTCCTTGTAAGGAATAAGATTTGGGTGTTTCGTATCCCACTCGCCTTTGATCTGACTGATCACGAGAGCGGAATATCCGAAGACACTCAAGAACTTAATCCTTAGGTCAATAGCTGCTCGAAGACCCATAATGCATGCTTCATACTCCGCCATATTGTTGGTGCAGTTGAAACATAGTCGGGCGGTGAACGGAGTATGAGAGCCTTTAGGAGATATGATCACGACGCCAATGCCATTACCCAAAGCGTTCGAAGCTCCATCAAAGTACATAGACCATCAGGATCCTTCCTCAGGTCTTTCATCCGGTCCAAGTTCTTCACAGACAGTTACTATCATGATATTCTCATCCGGGAACTCGAAGTTCATAGACTTGTAATCATCCACTGCCTGATGTGCCAAATAATCTGCCAACACACTTCCCTTGATTGCCTTTTGGGTCGTGTACTGGATGTCATACTCAGTCAAGATCATCTTCCATCTTGCTATTCTTTCGGACAAGGCAGGCTTTTCGAAGATATACTTGATTGGATCCATCTTTGATATCAATAGAGTAGTGTGAGTCAGCATATACTGTCTCAGCCGACGAGCAGCCCATGCCAAAGCGCAGTAAGTTTTCTCGAGCAGTGAGTATCGGGTCTCACAGTCGGTAAATGTTTTGCTAAGGTAATAAATAACATGCTCTTTTAGGCCAGACTCGTCATGCTGACCCAGCACACACCCCATTGAGTTATCGAGTACTGTCAAGTATAAGATCAAAGGTCTCCATTCAACTGGAGGCATCAGAATAGGTGGCTCTTGGAGATACTCTTTGATCCTTTCGAAAGCGGCCTGACATTCTTTGTTCCATCTTACCACTTGATCTTTCTTCAGTAATTTGAAGATTGGCTCACAAGTAGCAGTTAGGTGCGAGATGAATCGGGCAATATAGTTCAAACGTCCCAGAAAGCCTCTGACTTCTTTTTCTGTTCGGGGAGCTGGTATTTCCTGTATAGCCTTCACCTTTGCAGGATCCACTTGAATACCTTTATCACTTACGACGAAACCCAGCAACTTACCAGATCTCACCCCGAAGGTGCACTTGTTTGGGTTTAACCTCAGCTTGTACAGCTTCAACCTGTCAAATAACTTCTGAAGGTGGTCAAGATGTTCTTCTTCAGTCTGAGATCTTGCAATCATGTCGTCGACGTATACCTCAATCTCATGATGGATCATGTCATGGAACAAAGCGACCATGGCGCGCTGATACGTTGCCCCAGCGTTCTTCAATCCAAAAGGCATGACCTTGTAGAAAAAGGTACCCCATTGAGTAACAAAGGTTGTCTTCTCCATGTCTACGAGAGCCATTTTAATCTGATTATAACTGGAGAAATTATCCATAAAGGAGAAGACCTTATGCTGTGCGGTGTTGTCAACCAGAACGTCGATATGAGGCAGAGGGAAATCATCCTTGGGGCTTGCCCTGTTCAGATACCTATAGTCAACATACATTCGAACCTTACCATCCTTCTTAGGCACTGGAACCACGTTGGCAACCCACTGTGGGTAAGAAGTAACTGCTAGAAAACCGGCATCAAATTGCTTCATAACTTCAGCCTTGATTTTCTCAGACATCTCCGGGCGCATTCGGCGAACCTTCTGTTTCACTGGAGGACATACTTCTTTGGTAGGCAGGCGGTGAACCACAATATCGGATCCAACCCAGGCATATCTTCATAAGACCAGGCAAAGATCTCAACATAGTCACGCAACATCTGAATCAACCGTTGCTTAACACTAGCTTCTAGATTTGCACCGACGTTGACCTCTTTCTTGTCCTCTTTTATACCCAGATTTACTGTTTCCACAGGCTCCTCATGCGGCTGTATGACCCTCTCTTCCTGAAGTAACAGTCTTGCAAGTTCACTAGGCACTTCGCAATCATCTTCACCTTTGTCTTCGGCTAAGTTGATCGGATTTTCAAAGTCATAACTGGAAGTAGCAGAGTCGTTACCGGTGAGATCCAGAGTGGTTGTAGACCTGTATATGTGAGTGTGTGTAAAATAGTTGTTTTGCAATACGTAATAAAAGAAAAACAAGGAGCGCAAAATTTGAAATGCAAGAAACGTCCAATGCTTTTATTAATGATATATGTAGATGACACACATAAAGCCCTCACAAATGAAGCCACGGTGCCCCGGGTAAGACACCGGGCTGTAATGTTTAAAACATTGTCTGTTACAAATTCAAAACAAAAGTCTCATTACTGGGTAATAAAAGAAATTGGGACGAAGTCCTTTGCCGTCCAATTGCTTAATCCGCCGTCGGCAGTCGGGTAGATCCAACTGTCGAATTCAGACACTTCAACATCGTCTTCAATGATATTCACTCCTGAATTGTTGATAAACAGGGGAGGTCTTCCGATCCGTGCACTCAGAACAGCCCTTTGAGCTTCTGCAGTGAAACCCAAACCAAACTTATTAGTCTTATGTTTAAAATCAGGGAGTTGGCCCCAATTTGCACACCCACCTTTCTCAACAACAGCCCGGGCATCCTTGAAGGAAGCCATCTTCATTGGAGGATCTTCAACAACAGTCTCAGTTGATGCCAGCGTCTGGGGAACCTCTTCAAAATGTTGAAACAGGGTCTCAATGAACTCCCCATCCATCTCTACATACCGAAAAGAGTTGAGGTGACTCACCATGTACTCCTCTTCTCCTTGTACCGTCACAATTTTCCCTTTTACCAGGTACTTTAGCTTCTGGTGGAGCGTTGAGGTTACTGCCCCAGCTTTGTGGATCCACGGGCGACCCAACAAACAAGAATAAGATGGCCGAATATCCATCACATAGAATGTAGATGAGAAAACCTGAGAACCAACCTTAATCAGAATATCCACCTCTCCGTGTACCATTCTCTTGGACCCATCAAAAGCCCTGACCACAATGTTGCTTGGTTTCAGCTCCAACCCTTTACAGTCTAACCAGTCTAGAGCTTTCTTGGGTAACACATTTAACAATGACCCAATATCTACCAATACGTGAGCAAGAGTAGTGCCCCTGCATTCAATGGAGACATGCAGGGCATCATTGTGATTTTTCCCCTTAGCAGTCAAGTCGGCGTCAGAGAAACCCAACCCATTATCAGCAGTCAAACTAGCCACACAATCTTTAAACTGATCAGCTGACGTCTCCTGCGGCACGTGTGTAATTTTCAGGAAGGTAATCAGAGCCTTGGCATGGGCTTCTGAGCAAAGTAACAGAGACAACATAGAGATTTTGGATGGGGTCTTCCCCAGCTGCTCGACTATATTGTAGTCGCTCTTTTTGATGATCTTTAAAATTTCCTCCATCTCTTGTCTAGAGGCTTCGATAGTAATCTTATTCGGTGTCTCCGTCTGGGTAGGCTCACCGGTGATCCCTTTGCCTCGAGTGTCAGATGACTCAGCAACAGGGGTAAGAATGGGAACTTGAACAAGAACAGTGACAGGTGCACTGGTAGGTGTAATAACAATAGGCTTCCGAATAGTTGGTGGAGAGATCTCAGGGGAGAAAAGTCTTCCGCTGCGGTTGACATTGGCAGGTCCAACAATATTGCTGACGTCAGTATAAACATTCAAATCTTGTTTAAATCCGTGATAATACACGTCAGCCCCATAATGCCACGAGACAGCTTTATCTGATGTATATGGGATAGGCCCAGGAACAATAATGATCAAGGGGGCGATTCTTGGAACAGATGTAATTCTAACAGGCTTTCTCGAGGAAGCCTGGAAGAATTGTCGAAAATGGTGATTATAGAAACTTCTTCAGTAGGAACCAAAGGAACAAAAGTCTTCTCAAACAAAATTTCTTTATTATCCATCAGGCGTTAGACACCTGACTTCAAAAGATGGCAACCAGTGGGTAGGACAGAACACATACGACAACCTTCGCCACAACCCGGAAATAAACCGGCTAACAGAAGGTTCTTCTTTACAATCATCAATGGGGTAACAAGGTCTTTCACAGAAACCACAAACGAGTCTTCATCTACAACATTTACTCCATGCTTGGGCATAAGAGCAGTCACAAGATTAGGTCTTTCAGGTGCTTCGAATTCAATCTCCTTCGCATCGATCAAGTCCTGTACCTTGTTCTTCAGGACCCAACAGTTATCTGTATCATGCCCCGGGCTATTAGAGTGAAAAGCACAGCGGGCATTCGGATCGTACATGGGTGATGTAGTGTTGGGAGTCTTCAGGGCCTCCTTCGGGATCACCAAGTTGGTTTTTAATAACTGTGGCAGAATTTGGGATAAAGTCATGTTGAGCTGAGTGAATTGTCTTTGCGGCCTCTGGGCCCTTGGCTAATTGTTACGCTAAGGGGCAACAGCAGGTCTTGATATAACCACCGCATTGACTGCTTGGCGGCGTTCAGGTTTATTATGGCTTTTTGAACTGTAAATAACACTGGACTCCTTCTTAAAAGGTTTCTTCTCGGTGCTTGATGAAGCACCCTTCTGTATTTTACCAGATTTGATACCAGCCTCAATTCTTTCCCCGATCATAATCAGCTCTGTAAACCCCGACGAAGAACTTCCAATCAGATGGTTGAAATACAGACCAGACAAGGTCCCCAGAAACATATCCACTAACTCCCTGTCGGCCAAGGGAGGTTGCACCCTTCCAGCAAGGACCCTCCACTTCTGAGCATAGTCTTTGAAACCTTCACCCGCGCCCATAGACATACCCTAGAGTTGGGTACGCGTGGGAGCGAGGTCGGCATTGTATTGATACTGCTTGTAGAAAGCAGCAGCCAAGTCCTCCAAATTACGGATACTAGCTCCTTCTAGCTGGTAAAACCATTCAAGCTGAGTCCCTGAGAGTCTGTCTTGAAAGAAGTGGATCTAGAGATTCTTGTCAGCGGTGTATGGCTGAATCTTCCTCAAATAAGAACAGAGGTGCAGTTTTGGGCAAGAAACCCCGTCGTATTTAGCAGAGATTGGTGTTTTAAACTTGTTGGGAATTACCACCCCAGATGAGAGACCCAAATCACCAAAGTCTAGACCAGGCACTTTCTGAACTTCCATCGTGCTCAACCGGTCTTCCAGTTGCTTATATCTATCCTCATCTAGAGGATACCGGTCTTCGTCAAAGTCAGTCTCGTTGTCTGAAACCACAGGGCTAGGAGCCCTCCTTTCTTCCTGATTATCTCCCCCTCCAGATGAGTGGGTCAAATCAACCTCTTCTCGTAAATCGTTTCCGAATCTGCGACCCATATTAAATAGGACCGTCTTCTTCTTCTTCTCTTTCAAGATAAGGGTCTTCAGATCTTGCTGACCCTTAGCCAAACTCATGAACAATTCCTGGAACTGGGCGTTTTGAGCCTGCAGATCCTTGATTGCTTGTTCAGTTGATGTTTCAGAAGACATGATGCTGAAATAAACAGCGAAGAAGATGAGAAAAACCTGTAAGGGTACCTGTTATGAGATGCATGGGAATGATATGTGCATGATATGATTTCAAAGACTTTAGAGATTCAAATTCGTAAACAAAAAATGAAACACACTTTTATTAGATAAATTTGAAATTCAATTGTCCAACAGATGCCTTTAAGGCATTACAAGAAAGAAAAACTGAAAAGTAAATCGAAACTAGAAATAATCAAAAAGACAATCAGTGCTCCCATGGTCGTTTCTTGTCAACACGGACATAGTCGTTGAGGATCTGCTCGTTCTTCAGCTGCCTTGTCAACTTCTGAATCTCCTGCTCTTGCTCGTGATACTTTTCTCTGTAAGTATCCCGCTCTTCTCTTAGCTGCATCCAAGATCTCTTTAATGCCCCAATGTCAGTAGGCATGTATGGATAGAGGATGGTAGGAGGAACCCCTTCTTCATCAACAACCTCAACAATTATAGGCAAGACGGCTTCGTACGACATTCCCAGCTTTTGGGCACGGATTCGAACCCATCGGAGATATGGCTCCATCAGAAGAGAATTCTTTGCACCCAGCTCGTGTGGGTCAGACCTGTGTACTCTATCCCAGGCTCGTATGAACCTACGGCGTTGCTCGTCACTATCCCCTTGGAAGTCAAAGACAATGCTCAGCATCAGCAACTCGTGAGGTCCTTCCCTTCTAGCTCGCCCAAATTGGCATAAGGCCAAGCATGGATTATAAGTGATCCCTCCATTGGTTCTGATAAGTGGGACATTGGGGTATTCCCCACAGCGATCAATAATAGCCACATATTCCATGCCCTTAATAGTCCAAATGATGTCATTATGAGAGAGAGACATAATCCTATAGGCCCATCCCATGCCTTCCTTGTTCTTCAAAACTGATTTGGGGAGGTGAGAAATAAACCACCTCGCCAGCAATGGTGCACAGCACATAAGGGTTCCCCGTTTCTGAGCAGTATGGGCATAAAGAGAGTGAAGAATGTCACCCAAGAGAGTGGGCACATGATTACCGGACATGAAAATCTTCACTGCATTCACGTCGACGAAAGAATCCGAGTTAGGAAACAACACCAAACCATATATGAGAAGAGCCAGAATGTCTTCAAATACCTGGAAGTCTAGACTATCCCAGAACTGATTAGCCTTACCAACCAAGAATTTAGTCAAGAAGCCCTTTGTTCCACTACGAGTTTCCCAATTAGACATTACCTCAGCCTTTGTCAGATGGAGGGCTGAAGCAATTTCTTCTGGCCTAAGGATCTTCTCCCAACCTGTGAACGGGGTCTGCTCCAAAATAGAGATACCAAGTAGATCAAAGAACTCCTCTAGAGTGGGGACCAACTGGTAGTCCGGAAAGGTAAATCAGTGGTACAATGGATCAAAGAACTGGACTAAGACACTCATTATCTGTTCGTCCAATTTGGAAGTGACCAAACCCAGGAGGTGACCATGTCTTCTGATAAAGGAGGAAGTATCTGAAATCTTTGCAACCAATTCCTTAAGTTGAGTGGGAATCTGGACAAAGTTGATCCGAATGGTGTTTCTACGCATGGGTGCCATGACCTACAAAACAGAACAAAGATGAATCCCTCCTGTCTTTGAAATAGGTTAGTCCAATGCAAGATGCATGCAATGCCATGATGTCATGATTTCATGATAGAAAACATACCACAAGTATCCACAAATAGCAAACATGGTAAGGGCACACAAGTCACACAGATAGCCCTTAGATTTCAGGCTGGAAAGGGGCTTAGGTACTACCCTCTTTCAGTTCAGTTGGTTCAAACTTGTCCTATAAATAGTAACCGGGTTCTAAAGGATATCAATATCACTGACCACCCTCGATCGGTCATAATTCCAGTTTAGCAACCTTTTCTTGCAGCGGGAATCATCGCGAGAGTTTGGTCTCAATGAGTGTAGCATACTGCTAGTGTTCTATGGCCAAGTTGGTCAATTATAGCTTCTAAGATCAGTTGGTGCTTAATGACCCCTTAGAAGACCCATATTCTCCTTGTTGCGCCACAAGGGATATCGGTACAAACTAAAGTGCCACACCAACGTAGCTACTGCTTCAACCGTATCGGTCTATGCCGTACAGTTCCCTCACAGTTTATGGCTACTTACCTAAAGGGTATACCCCAGATCCGGGTTAGGATCTATAGTAACTCCGATTCAAGTCCACAAAGATAAAGCATACAAATCAATCAATTGAAAACATTATGAACTATTCCTAAGGTACACCCCACTTATAAATAAGTCCCTAGCAGAGTCGCCAGTTCTGTGACACGGTGGGAAGAACTGACTGTTTTTGGAATGCTGGTTTGCATTTTGCGTTTGTTTTTGCAAAATGTCGCGGTAAGCAAGAGTCGTCACCGACTTTTATTTTATCCAACAAGGAAAGCAAAAAAAGCACAGAAAAATTCCTTTTTCGAGATATTTCTCGGGTTCGAGGGGTAGATTATAGAAAGGGAAGGTATTAGCACCCTTTCTATCCGTGGTTATCCACGGGCTCTTAGGTACTTGCTCAAATGTTTTCAAAATTGTTTTCTTTATGCTTGTGGGTTTGAAAAAGTTTTTATTTGAAACTTCGATTTAACTCTTGCTTCTGTCCTCAAGAGCGTATGAAGTATTTTTGAAAACTTTGTTCGAAAAGGAGTGTAAGTGTGAAAAGTTTTTGTTTTTGAAAGAGAAAGTATCTAAGAACCATCTACCTACTTGAAAAAGGAATCGTTCTATGCTAATTTCCTTTAGACAATGCTATCCCACTATTAATGAATGGGTAGCACCGTCGTTGGAGTTTAAGGGTCAATTCAAATGAGGGACTTACAGTCACTAAAGCAATGTTAGGACACCTTAGCGGTAACCCTAATGTCTTAGATCATTTGTTTGAGGCAATAATATTAGAGGCAACTGTTTCGAGGCGACTATGATCTTTTAGACAAGAGGGCGACCTCTAAAACGACCTATACTCGATGACCGCGTACGAAGGCAACCAAGTGGGATGTACCCAAAGAGTGCGCATGTGCGAGTGTGTCGTTTTCAGTTTATTTTTATCTTTGTACATGTTAGGGGTGATCTAAGTTGATTTTAGGATTAACATTCAGTCTTGTCATGCAAACCCTATTATCAAACATCTAGCAGTTATAATTTGAGGAAAATAAAATGCGGAATTTAAATTACAAGGCGTCGGGTATTTACATCACCAAAGACAAACCCTTTTGAAAAATAAAATAAAGCAATAAAAAATATTTAAAAGTCCTATTAACTATTACAATCCGGAAGCACGTACATTATTGGATAAAATAAAGTAAATCACGGTGCAAAATTAAATCGGACGCATGATTAGGGTTTTGACCCTTTTGGTTAAAGAAGAAATCTTTTCTAGGTTTTTTATTGTTTTTATTTTAAGAAAGGAAATTAAACCTAAATTAAATGCCTAAATTAAATTAATAAATTAATTAATAAAAATACATTATTTTTGAAATTTTTGATTTTTTAGGAAAGAAATTATAATAATTAAATTAATGGTTAAAAACTAGTTAAGTCTAATTAATTTTATTTATTTTACAAAAGGAATTAAAGTTTTCTAATTAAAATCCTAGTTAATTAATAAATTTATTAAGAAAAATAAAAGTTAAAAAATTGATTGAAATAAAAAAATATTTTTTGGTGATTTTATTTAATAAAACAGAATTTTGATTGGTTAGTAAATTAAATAAAATAAACATAAAACAATTAATAAAACAAAATAAAATAGATAGAAGAGAGAGAGGGGTGTTGGGCCTGATTGGAGAGTATGAGAAGCAATTTGAAAGCCCAAAAACGCTGGCCTTTGTGGACTTTCTGGGATCTGGTGCTTGTGCATAGACTGGTGCCTTGGTGGACCTCCCATCATGGACCATCAGATCAGGCCTTTGGCTATCTGGCGTCTGAATGGATGAGGGTGCATGGTGGATAGAAAGCTAACACGCGCATGTGAATACCTGAAAAGAAACAAGAAAATGCAAAGTACTGGAGGCAAGGATCGAACCCCTGACTTCCAGCCCCTAACGCTTTGGAAACTGACTTGTTGACCACTGGGACACGCTGCTTCATTTGTTATATTAATATAAATGATATATATTATATAAAAATAAAGCTATTGTCAGAAACTTAATAAAAACGCGCGCTTGGTTTGAATGGCCCAATGATGGGACGTCACGCATCGTCCCCAACCTCTCGTCCGTGGCTAAAAGATCACAAACCTATACCAACGGACAGAAGTTCGTAGCTATAAGCAAGTCCACCTCCAAAATTTGCTACAAGCCACAAAAATGCATTTCAAGGGCATGGTCATGCTCGTCTCAACCTCCCAGTCCTAACCATACCCTTCATAGAGGTCAATTGTTCCTGAAATAAAAACGCCCAAAAACTCCAAGCAAAACCTAGCTATGGCGAATTGCAATACTGACCATATAAATGAAATTAAATAATGCAAAAAGTTTGGAAATGTTCTTGTGATTACAAATATGCCAATAGTTTTCTCAAATGATGCAAGAACAAATCAAATCAATTTCAAGAACAGGGCTATGTTTCGTGAGACTTACAGTGCTTGTAGAGGCTTGAAAATGCTTGCTTTTGATTCAGGTAGCTTGTGTGAATGACCAGGAAGCGATTGAGACCACTCTCGCGTCCTGAAACGGCCTCTAACTTGGACTTTGATCTCTCACTTTTTTGTGAATTTTTACACTTTTGTTCTGCCTCTCTCCATAGCTTCCAACCCTTGTTTTCATGTCTTTGCCTTCCTTATGTAATGCTCAGTGCATTAGGTCAACAAAATTGATCCAAATCTTGCCTCATCAATGCTTGCGTATTTGATTTTATTTCCCTTTACAAAATTGCCAATTTTGCCTAATTCCAATCTTTTTGCACATGATTTGGTTTGATTCGAATTTGATGATGATAATGATTATAATCAAAGCCTGAAATAGCCAAAAGATCTTGTGTTATCAAAGTGTTGGATTTTATATGATTTTATTTGATTTAAAATGAATAAATTCAATTAAAAATCAAATTAAATAATAAAAATGAATTATGGGCTCATGGATGAAGCTAGGACACGTGGGAAACTATGCAAGCTCAAATCAAGTGGAAAATAATGGGCCCATTTGACAAAATTTGAAGTTTTAGGGATAGTTGACTTTTGGCAATTTTGCAAAAAAGTCCAACTTCAACAATGCATAACTTCTTCAATTTTGAACTTTTGTAAGTGTTTTTGGACTTTTTAGAAATCTTGAGATATCCTCTAACCAACACTTTTGGTCTCATCTCATTTTGATGTTCCATGCTCAAGTTATAAGCTTTGGAAAAAAGGTATTTTTATTGACTTTCAAAAATGACCTATAATGTCCAAATTCATAACTTCTTGTGAATGTATTTTTTGATCTTGGGGTATGATGATGAATTGTAGGAAATTGCATCCTCTTCAAAATTAGCTTTGGATGGGTCATTTATTATAAAATATGAGAAAGTTATGCTTGGTCAAAGTTGAGTTGACTTTTTTTGCAAAACCCTAATTTAGCAACTTTTGAGTCTTGATGAATTTTGAGCAATCCTTGATGAATCATGATCAACCCTTGATCAAATGATGAAATATACTTCAAAATGAGAATTTTGACAACAAATCTTGAAGTTTGACTATTTGTAGGTCACAGTTGCCTTTTGCCCTAGCACAGTCGATTTTTGGACCTTTGAGCAATTGACTGAGCAAACTTCCTCTGCAAGGCTTGAAACTTGACATGGATGACCTTGAGAACATATTAGGACATTAGGGAGAACTTGAGGTCATTTGGAATCAAGGATATTGGTTCAACACTAATCCCTAATTTGGGGTTGACTGCCTTAGGAGATAGCTTGTCTGTCCAACTCTTGAGCAAACTTGAGCAACTTGCAGATTTTTCTTGCAACATCTTGAGAAATATGGGAGGGAAAATTTTGTGGTACAACAGTAGTCAACTCAACAGAAATGGAATATTCATTTGAGTGTTTTGGGCTTTTCAACCTTGCATCACAGGGTTTGCGTCATGCAAACCAATTATACAAATTTATGGGACTTGGTTGTATGAGAAATACAAAGGTACGCTACTGATGGCAGTTGCACAAGATGGAAACAACAACATTTTCCCAATTGCCTTTGCCCTAGTCGAGGGAGAGACTGGTGGTGCTTGGAGCTTCTTTCTCAAGAATCTCCGAACACACGTGGCTCCTCAACCAGATCTCTGTTTGATCTCTGATAGACATGCATCCATTGAAAGTGCATACAATAATCCCGCAAAAGGTTGGCATGACCCTCATTCTACGCATGTATATTGCATTAGATATATCGTCCAAAATTTCACGAGGGAGATCAAAGACAAAGCTCTTAGGTAAGCAGTTATGAATTCAGGATATGCTTTGACACAACCTATGTTCAAATATTATCGCAACGGGATCCGTTTGTCAAATCCAGATGCTGGTAGGTGGATCAATAATATTCTGGTAGAAAAATGGACTAGGTCATACGACAATGGACAAAGATGTGGCCATATGACAACAAATCTAATTGAATCCATGAACGGGGTATTCAAAGTCATACGAAACCTCCCAGTAACTGCTTTGGTTAAATCAACATATTTTATGATGGCTTCGTTGTTTGCCAAAAGAGGTGAAATGTGGAATGCTGTGTTGCAATATGGAAAACTATGGAGTGAAAGTTGCATGAAGTATATTAAGGCAGAAAGTTCCAAAGCCAACACCCATCTGGTTATACGGTTTGACTGACACAACCACAACTTCATTGTCAAAGAGACAATCGACCACAACTTCATTGTCAAAGAGACAATCGACTACAAGAGTATAGGGTTATACTACCTTCTCGTTGGTGCGATTGTGGCAAGTTTCAAGCCTTTCGTATGCCTTACTCTCATGTCATTGCTGCGTGTGCCTATACTCATCAAGACGCGCTACAACTTCTGTCTTCCATTTACAAATATGAAACCTTACTCAACGTATACAACAACAGCTTCCCTTTGGTAGCAAAACTTGATTATTGGCCTGCATACAACGGCGAAATAGTATGGCACAATAACCAAATGCAAAGGAATAAAAAGGGTCGTCCCAAAAGTAAGCACATCACAACTGAAATGGACTCCCTTGACAAGCTGGAAAGAAAGTGTGGTTTATGTCGTCAGGTCGAATACAATCGCAAAAATTGTCCGAATCGGGCTACTGGCTTAACCACGTAAAAATTGTATTACAAAACATCTTTCCTTTTTTAAGTTGTAAACATTAGGGTTTTTCATTAACAACATTTTTTACAATAAACCTTGCACGAACAAGAAATAAAACACGATAAACCGTCTACGAAATTACAACCGTTAAAACAATTTCATCTGACCCATGCATCATCAACATTACGCCGCTGTCTATTTTGACTTCCTCCAACAAAAAATTAGGTCTTTCTGTCGCAAGTGAGGTTGATATTCGTCTTCGCTGGATCCTTCTAATTTGTTTCCCCTCCTCGATGTCTCCCTCTAGCCATCACATCAACTCCATCTTCAGACGCTCCATAGAGTGAATGTGCCAGAATTTCATTTTTATTGGACGTTTTGTGGCAGAGAAAATAATGTAACCATCTCTGGTAAAAATCATGGGCGATGTCATGATGCAAATAACAGATAAAAAATAAGAGAACAGTGTGAGAAAGTGTTAGGAATGACGGAGAAACAGACGAATTATTTATAAAAATTGCATTTTTCCCTAGGAGCCAAGTGAGATGGCGCCTCCTCTAACTTTTAAAGTGCATGCGCCATCTCACTTGTCTAAAAGAGAGAGGAGGCGCCAAGTGGAGTGGCACCTAGGGCTAAACGGAGAGTGGATGCGTCAACTGGGTTGAGTCATCCCTTGTGGGGTTTTCTGAAACATGGTTATTTGCGTAATTTTCTCTGAAACATGGTTATTTATGAAATTTTTTTAATACCTGGTTATTCCAAATTTTTTTTTTAGTGTGTGTAGTTACAGTGTGCGTGAGTGAGAGAGGAAGAATATTTTTGTGTGTGAAATTGGCCTCCTCTTTATATACAAAAAATTAGGTTAACACAAATGGAAATAAATAATTAAAATAGTCATAAATTTCAATTGACTTTTAATTCGTTATATTTTTAAATTAGTCATATTAATCTCTATCCTAAAATAAAAAATAAAATCTTTTTCAATCATTTTTTTGTATCTTCTTTTTTTTTTATAGTTATTTTTGTGGTAAGAAATGTATAAAATGAAAAAAAAAAACACTTTTAAAAAAATACATAATTGTTAAATATGAAAATAAATAATAAAAAATGAAGAATGCATAATTTTGGGATTTTTGTAATTTTAATATTAATGCAAAATAGAAATAAAGTAAAAACAAATAAAAGGAAAAAAGTGTAAAAAATGGGAATAAACTCATGACCTTTCGCACTTTATAAGCCTTACGAATGTTCTCTTGCCCATTGTGTCACTCCATTTATTCAAAATTAAGTGCCATTAGAAAACATATGAAGATCCAATAAATATTTGTTATTTAAAAATACAAATAATTATAAGTAAACTATATATATATATATATATATATATATATATATATATATATATATATATATATATATATATATATATATATATATATATATATATATATATATATATATATATATATATATATATATATATATATATATATATATATATATATATATATATATATATATTAAATAAACAAACTAAATTGTTGTTAAAATGTTAGTAAAATTGACCTAAATTTTTTATAAAACCCAAGTTTTAAAATAATTTTTACTGTAGAAATAGGCGGACAAATTTGGGGTATGAAACGGTTAAATAAACTTGAGTTACTTAGAGGCCTACCTAAGTTGAAGTTTACTTTAGATGCACTTTGTGAAGCATGTCAGAGAGGCAAGTTTTCTAAAACTTCCTGTAAAGCTAAAAATAGTGTTCCTACCTCCAGACCTTTGGAGCTTTTACATATTGAGTTGTTTGGACCCGTTAAAACAACGTCGATCAATGGTAAGAAGTATGGACTTGTTATTGTTAATGACTATAGTCATTGGACATGGGTAATATTTCTAAGGCATAAGGATGAGTCCCATTATGCATTCACTAGTTTCTGTTCTAAAGTGTAAAATGAATTTGATTCAAAGATTGTTAGTGTCAGAAGTGGTCATGGTTTAGAGTTTGAAAATAAACAGTTTGAGGAATTATTTGATTCAAATGGAATATCCCATGATTTCTCGTGTCCTAGAACTCCACAGCAAAATGGAATTGTAGAAAGGAAGAATAAGACTTTGCAAGAAATAGCCAGAACCATGACAACTAAACTAATATAGATAAGCACTTTTAGGAAGAAGCTGTGAATACAACATGTTATATTCAGAATAGAATTCCCATAAGACCTATTCTAGAAAAGACTCCTTATGAGTTGTGCAAAGGAAGAAAACATAACATTTCTTATTTCCATCATTTTGGATGTCTTGCTTTATTTTAAACACTAAAGAGAATCTTAACAAGTTTGATTCTAAATCACATAAATGTATTATGTTGGGATACTCAGAATGCTCTAAGGGCTACAAATTATACAATATAGAAATACATATCATGTAGGAATCAATTCATGTTAGGTTTGACGACAAGCTTGACCCAGAAAAGTCAAAGCTATTTGAGAATTTTGCGGATCTAGAAATAAATCTTGCAGGCTCTAGAGAAAAGGCTAAAGATTCTGAAGAGTAAGATTCCAATAGAAAGGATGATACATCATAAGTACCTAATTATCCATCAATATAGAAAAGACAAAGGAAAAGATAAGTCATATCTGAAGATTTGATTATGGGAGATAAAACTGAACCTGTCAGAACAATATCCACATTCAAGCAATTTGAAGAAACTCTTCTGAGATTTGTGTCTCTGATAGAACCAACTTCTTGTCAAGAGGATCTTAAATATAATGAATGAATTTTGGAAATTCAAGAAGAAATAAATCAGTTCTTCAGAAATGATGTTTGGGATCTGGTACGTAAGCCTAAAGGAACTCATGTGATTGGAACCAAATGGGCATTCCGATACAAGTTAAATGAGAAAGGAGAAGCTTCATATACAAGGCACGAATGGTTGTACAAGGTTATAGTAAAAAAAAAGAAGGCATTGACTACAATGAAACCTTTTCCCCAGTTGCCAGGTTAGAATCAATTTGCCTTCTAATCTCTTATGCTGTTAATAATCATATAAACCTTATATAAAATGGACGTCAAAAGTGTGTTTCTAAATGCTTACATTTTTGAAGAGGTATGTGTACACCAACCTCCAAGTTTTTAATGTACTAAGTATCCATAACATGTTTTTAAACTTAAGAAGTCATTGTCCCGTCTGAAACACGCTCCCAGAGCTTGGTATGATAGACTAAGTGCTTTTCTCTTAGAAAATAGTTTTTCAAGAGGCAAGGAGGACACTATCCTACAGCAAGGTTGCGTAAACTGACTCCTATGATCTTTTGCGAATCATTTGTTTTGGTTTCATACCTTTGTTTTCACTTTAAAAGTATAAACCACTGTGTTTTAACCAGTGATGCACTTTCTATACACCAACAACATCATTTCAAAAATGATTTTGGATTCAAAACTTTTGCATGAACTTTGCATTAAAAATACCATGTTTGAATAAACAATTTTGCTTGCAAACAAGCTTTCCTCATCAAGTAATTTCAAATACCTGAGAAACTTGGTCAGTAACCCTATCAGGGGCAAGTATCTTCCAGATCCTGTTGTGAATCAGTTCAAGATTTACTGCTCAATGCAAGTTTTCTCAGAATTGGCCAGCCAGGAAATGATTTTCAAGACTCATACAAGGGCATTCCTTTCCAACAATCATTTCCGAGTAGAAGCCGTGATCATCTCATTACCAGCAACTTTCGACTGAAGCCATGATCAATTTATCTTCAACAGTTAGCTAATCTGGGACAAGTCCCCAAGTAGCTCTTCATGTCCTTCCTCAGAAGATCATCAGTTCAATACAGTTTACAAGTGTGACAAATTTGGGCGCGAGATTTTTCTTCTTCTTTCCATTCAAATTTGGCAGAGTTCTCCGTGTTGAGGAATCAAACTTCCAAACTATTCCACAAAAGAGTCAAACTCCATTGTCGTAAACGTCAACATTACATGCATAAAAAATTCACACATAATGCATAACAAAAGCGTTTCATCCTCATTTGCATTTCCCGAGGTCTTGTTACAGTTGACAGTTCAGGTTTTGGCTTACTGGCTTTGCTTTGATTGAGGCTATGGCTTTTGGTGAGCTTACAGGTTTACTTCTTGAAGCTTGTAGGGCTTTTTAGTTTAAGCAGGTAAGGCTTGATGCAAGTATCTTTAAGGCATATGCAGGCTGATGCTTAGGCTTCAGTTTGTGGCTTAGGCTGGAGTTGTACAGGTCTGGGCTTGAGGTTTGTAAGCTTTGACATGGTTTTTTGTCTTTGATATTTCTGTTTGAAGTTTTAGGCTTGGATATCGGTTTTATGCAGGATGTTTTTTTTGAAGTGTTTGATACAGTATGAGGCAGGTTTTATGCTTTTGTTGTGAGGTTTCAGAGGCCTTTGGCTTATGCAGGTTTGAGTGTGGACAGGCTTTGCTTCATGTTTGAGGCTTTGGCTTGCTGATGGTTTGCAAGTTTCTTTGAAGTGTTATCTCTGCCTCTCTTTTTTTTTTACTGTTCTATTAGTTCTGTTTTATATATTTGTTTCTTCAAGCCTAAGCCCTATAAGCCTGCTTTCTTTTTTCTCTCTTCTCTCTCCAGTACAAATTAAAGCATTTTATATTGCTTAGGCGTACTATGTTCTGAAAAAGCAACTGCTGGAAAATGATGAAATTTAACATTGCTTGCTCTTGTTGCTTTACTCTGCATACTTTATCTCTTTCTCCAGCTTTCCTGCATCTTTGTGATAGCATTTGTACTTGTTTTGAATAGCCTTTTTGGCAGCTTGTGGAAAGTTTGAAATTGGAACTTTGGTTAGGCCATTCAGTTTGCCTTTGGACTTTGTAGTTTGTTTGGCAATTTTGAAATCATGCAGTAGGTTTGACAAATTGAACTTGTGCAAAATCATAACTTTGTGCATTCATACCCTTTTTGCAAGCATTATTTTCATCCCTCTTTGTGAACCGAGAGAAATCTCGTGATTTGCAGAGAGGGCAAACTGATTCCGGCCAGTTGCTTTTAATGATGAATTCTTTTTTATCTGTCTGTCTTTTTAATTTTATCTGCTTTTGACTTTTCTTCTCTTCTTTGTTTTGCAGATAAAAATCAATGGAGCAATGAAGCAATGGATAGAAGATGAAGACTTAGGAATATTTAGGATAGTTTTGTTCCAAATTTAATCATTTGTAAACATTTATTATTATGAATACTTGGTAAATAAATACTGTATTCAAACAACAATTGTAACGAATAATTAAAGATGAATAAAATTCATTTTGATCAGTTAATTCTTCTTCCAATTCATTGTTCATTTAATTATTTATAATTCTTAAAATTATAATAACTGGAAATAAATCCCAATCATTTTAACTCAGAATAATAAATAATCAATAAACGTCCGAAATCTTGAATAATCAGAGCACTGCACAGCTAAACAACACACATCCATATGTCCCTTTTCTTTCTCACTTGATTAAATCCAACACTGCAAACTCGAATCCAATGCATCAGTCCATATCTCAGAATAACTTGAAAAGCACTATAAAATTAATTCTTTCGGAGAAATGTGCGCGCGAACCCTAGTTTTGTTTTAATGTTAGAGAAGCGCCTTCCTGATCAAAACCTGAGCCAACTCAACCAAACCTTAGCAATCTGCCTGAACTGTCTTAAAAATCAATGAAAACCCTAATTTTGTCTGACTGATAAGAAAAGTCTGTTTGACTGAATCTTACGCCAATCTGAAAAAATCAGGAAACGCCCGAGGCTGTGATTTCTTGTGGAAAAATATGAGGGCAAATTTTGGGGTACAACAGTTGCCCCTGTTCAATCTTCTTGAACCTGAAGAGTTAGATTGGCAAGTTTTCCTTTTGCGACTCGAGGGTAAAAGGAGATTGGACACTAGAGTGCCCTAAAATTTGCACTCGGTGATGTGATGGTAGGGGGGAATGGGCTTACAGATGCCATTTGGTGATGGGCTTAGAGATGCCATCTGGAAATGTGGTAGAATCTTGTCGGGGAATGGGCTTAAAGATGCCATCTGGAAATGGGCTTAAAGATGCCATTTGGAAGTTGCTGGTAGGAGGATGGGCTTAAAGATACCATCTGGAAATGGTTGTTGAACTGTATGTCACTGGTGAGTGGACGAGTATCAGAAAGGCATCCATGTTTTAGAACATCTCTAAACTGGGGGTCTGGACAAGCAATAGATCGACATCCATGTTTTGGAGAATCCGTAAACTGTTTTCAGGAGTTGGAGTTGAATAAGCAATAGAGCAGCATCCGTTGTTGGGAAGCGTCCGTAAACTGTTTTCAAAAGTTGCATCTGAATAAGTGATAGATTAACATCCGATGTTGGGAAGAATCCGTAACCTGTTTTCAGAAGTCTTGAAGTGGAGAAGGAACCGGTGTAGGGTTTCCTGATGATGAGTCCGTGTAAAACTGCATCTGGATGAATCTGGAATAAGTATCAGAATGTCGCCGTGTTTTGGTCACATCTGAACTATTTCTGGATGAATCTCGGAAGATGATGATCTTTGTCTGTCGACTGATCTTACCTGAAAAGGTAAAGAGTTAATTGTATGCATGTCATGATGCATGATGCAATGTATGCTGTATCAATATTTATGATATGAATGTAATGAATGTGGCGTAAGCCGATGAGCTGTCTTGCTGAGGATAGATGAATCTTGGATGGCTGGAGATAAAAGAATCTTGACTGTCGCTGGGGAAAGTGATCCCTTGGATGCTGTTGGGGAATCAGAAGCTTGGGTTGTATGCCAATCTACTGGGGAATTCCTGTCTTGAGGAGATCTTCACTGGAGAATATTCGAATATTCTGTGGGGACCTGAAAATGAGAGTCTTCACTCCGCTTGGAGATTGATAGTTGGAAGTTTTAGCTCCGCTGGGGATATTGAAACTTGATTCTGGAGGGGAATTAGATTCTGTGAGGCTCTCTGGCTGGGGATTCCAAGAATCTTTTGAGTTTGAGAAGGAACCGGTGTAGGGTTTCCTGATGATGAGTCTGTGTAAAACTGCATCTTGAGTTGAGGAGGAACCTGTGTAGGGTTGCTTCATGATGAGGTGATGGAAATCTTCGTTCTGTTAACGGTCAGAAACTGGGAGTATACCAATCTTCTGAGGTTTTAAGGATGAGGGTCTTCACTCTTGAGGGTTAACTGCTATCTGGTCGTAATCCAGGCTTCACAGAAATTTGTATTGCTATCTGGTCATGGTCCAGGCTTCACAATAGCTTGCTAAGCTGTTATCCGGTCAAATCCGGGCTTCACGGCTTGTGTTAAAGATATACCACTATCTGGTCGATTCCAGGCTTCGTAGTACTCTTGACTGCTGTATGGTCGTAATCCAGGCTTGGCGATTGTCTGACACTGTTATCCAGTCGTAATCCGGTCTTCACAATGTGCTGTAGAGATCAAGATACTATCCGGTCAAGTCCGGGTTTCATAACTTGAATTCAGGAGATCCCACTATCTGGTCGTAATCCAGACTTTGCGGTAGTCTGACACTGTTATCTGGTCGTAGTTCGGTCTTCACAATATGCTGTAGAAGTCAAGATACTATCCGGTCAAATCCGGGCTTCATAACTTGCATTTTGCGAGAAATTGATCTTTGACAACCATAACTTCCGACAGGTGATGAAGGAAAACTTCGGACACTTTTGACATTCGAATGCCCCAAGTGGTGATGTAGATAATTTCCTGGCTTGTTACAGGTGTTAATCCATAATCAGTCGTCCACAGAGATTTTCCTGGCTTGTTACAGGTGTTGATCTGGAACTTAAGAAAGGTGACAGAATGGCAACCGTGTCTGGAACAAATCTGGACCGTATCTTCCAACAGGTGATGAAGGAATTGTTGAACACTTTTGACATTCGAATGTCCCAAGTGGTGATGTAGATAATTTCCTGGCTTGATATAGGTGTTAATCCACAATCAGTCGTCCACAGATATTTTTCTGGCTTGTTACATGTGTTGATCTGGAACTTCAAAAGGTTGCTTACAGACGTGCCCTGGCCGGATACAGGTGTCGAGTCTAGAAACTCTTCATGCAGATATGCCCTGGCTAGATACAGGTGTCGAATCCACAATCAAATACTCACAGATATGCCCTGGCTGGATATAGGTATTGAATCTGGAATTGGTCGTCTACAGATATGCCCTGGCTGGATACAGGAATCGAATCTGGAATTGCAAAAGGTTGGTAGAGATAGCTTTCCTGGATGGATACAGGTATAAGCCTCTGACCTGAGAATGAAAGATAATTTCCTGGCCTGTTACAGGGGTTGATCTTCAAACTCTTCATGCAGATATGCCCTGGCTAGATACAGGTATCGAATCTACAATCAATCACTCACAGATGTGCCCTGGCTAGATACAGGAATCGAATCTGGAATTTGTGATAGTTAATCTGTTGGTGGTTGTAATTTCCGGCAGGTGATACAGGAAAACTTCGGACACTTTTGACATTCGAATGCCCTAAGTGATGATGAAGGAGTCTTGAATCAGATTATTCTACAATTGAGAGATTTTGTTGAAATCTTGACTGGACTGCCCCAGGTTAACTGAACTTTGAAAGATCTGTTGAAACCTTGACTGGACTGCCCCAGGTTAATTGGATGGTGACATGTCATGCCCCTTGTTGATAGGGGACTTGTAATGGAAGTGTCGTCCCTTTGAAGTGATTTTAACTCACTGAGAGAGTTTTTCGTTTCTCCGAACATTCGCTGTATGAATTTCTTTGCTGTCAAACAAATAGTCAAATGCAAACAATGATAATCAAGCAATGCAAAGTTTATGTTTGTCTCGAAGTTTTGAAAAATGCATTTTTTAGCAGAAAACTTTTTTATAAGACAAATCAACATATGATTTTAGAGCAAAGCCTTATAGGAGTCAGGATACCTTTGGTAACAGTATGCTTTCGAACTAACCCATGCTTCAATTAGGACTTTTAAAGGGTTGTAACGTGGCTTGGTTCACGGTTTAAGAAACAAAGGATAAAGGCTCAAAGTGTATTTGTACCCACCCGCTCTTCGTGATGTTCTTCAACCCTAAGCTCAGTTAGTTGTGCGTCGCACTCTTGTTTGAGTTTGGAACGACTCTTTGGGTGATGGTTCAACAATTAAATTTTGGGAGACAGTCATCATCTCCTTTTTTCTTTTGCAACATTTTTCATGTTGTTGAGAATTTGTAATGACCTCTCTATTTTGATTTTGATTTGTTATCCCTAACTTTTGCCTGACTGTTCCCGTTTTTGAGATCACAGTCAGCGGGATGCCCCAGCTTTCCTAAGCCTCCTTTGCAGGTTTTGGCTCGGTGGGCTTTTTCTTTTTGAGAGATTGACTGCCTATATGATCGGGAACCATCACTGTCTTTTGATTCCAAGGGAATGCTTTTCTTTTTTGACGTCGTTCGTTGTGTTACGAACTGAGAGTTTGCGACTTCAATGCAAATTTTCTTTTGAATTAACTGAGGTACTACCCTGCCCCAGGTTTATATCAAAGGTTTTGATTGTTTAGAACAGAAAACTCCTACTTCTTTGGCTCGAAGGGGTTGACTAGGGATTATCTTCCTTATAACTCCAGTGTTTGGGAATCGAAAGAAATGCATGTACATCATCAACAAGGTCCGTTCAAAAGTATACTGCATGAGATTATGGTATTGTTTCGTCATCCTCCCTCTAAAGGCTTGCAGCTTTTTATCAAGAGTTAAATATCATAAAGAAATCATAAGAGTAGTGAAAACAAATGGATGAATTCAAGACAAACATATGCAATGCATTAATGAAACAGAGTTTAACATCAACAGCTAATTGTTTGAGAACAAAAGAAATTACAACTTTAAAAATTCAAATGAAACAAAAGTCTTTCAGCTTGAGCTTTGTCACTCCAGGTGGAGAACTCCTTAACGGAAGATTTTCATCTCGCCGTCTGGCATGAATTCCAGCACTCCAATGTCGATCAGATCTTGAATCTTGTTCTTCAAGGCCCAACAGTCGTCGGTGTCGTGTCCCGGGCTGTAGAAGTGGTAAACACAAAATGCGTCGGGATGATAGTTAGGAGCGGAGGTATTGGGCTTCCGAGGAGGATCCCTTAAAGTAATCAGGTTGACCTCCAACAGGCGCTTCAGTATGAAGGATGATGGCATCTCAGTTTCGGAGAAATGTCTTCCCAACGTATTTTGATTACGCCGATTACTCCGTTGACGCTGGCGAGATTGTTGAGGGGGTTGTGACTCTGAAGCAAGCAGAGGAGCCTTCCCCTTGTCTTCTTGAGTGGATGGGGGTTGAGTGGTGACTCGCTCTTCAAGCTCAGATGTTTGCCCCAGTTGGTTGTTCCGAAGTAGTTGGTTGACAAGAACTCTGAGTTCCTCTTGTCTTTGATACAGGTCCTGGATGAGAGCCATCTGCCCCACTAGCTACCCCATCACTTGGATCCTCAATGTTGCCAAATCAAACTGCAGCTCCCCCAGCTGATCACTCCTGGCATTGTTTGAATTCTTCAAGCCCTTTGTGAGGAGAGCTTTCATTTCTTCTTGCCCCAGAGACAGGTTCAAGAACATTTCCTGCAGCTGAGCAGTCTGGTCCTGGATATCCTTGACAGTCCTCTCTAGAGCCATCTCTTACTGAAATAAACAGTACGAGAGTAAGGAAGCCTGAAAAAGGAAAGATCGTCAAGATGCAATGCATGATATGTGGATGCATGCTTTCAAGGATCTCTTGGGGTAAACACAAGAGAACGTTAGAGGTTGAACTTCGATCTTTGATTGGAGATCTTTGCCCCGGTGGATGTCTTTCCACTAGAATCAAGCTCACCATGTCAAGTGGATCATAGCCCCTGATTCAAGTTGTTGCACTTGATCTTTGATTGGAGAACTTTGTATCGCTGGATGTCTTTCCACGAGAATCAAGCTCACCATGTCAAGTGGGTCATAGCCCCTGATTCAAGTTGTTGCACTTGATCTTTGATGGCATTTGTTTAGAGGAGAAACCTCTTGCCCTTTGGTAGACGTCTGGTTCAACGTAACCCTGCATCAAAAGAACCCTCGAGATTCTTGAAATGGTTATTGAAAATGCTATGGTATGATGTTATGATGTTATGATGTTATGTACATGCATGCAAAAGCAAGTGAGTGTATATACAGGTAATCATATTCACACAAAGCAAACAAGTCCTTAGGTTTAGGCTTGCATGGGGTAGTAGGTAAGTACCCTCTTGAAGTTAGTTGGCTCATCCTGTCCTAAAATAAGAATCGGGTTCTAAGGAGCTCAATATCATTGGATTGTTTTCTGTGTTTATTGTTTCGGTTTAGCCACTTAACTGGCGACCAAAATATTCCAAGAAAACAACCCTCAATGAGTGTAGTATCGAGTATCTACCAACTTCGGACTGCACCAAAGTCGGTCATCTCACTACCCCTAAAAAGGCTAAGATGGTCAATTAAGGTTCTAAGAGTTCGTTAGTGCTTCACGACATCACTCAGCGGCCCCGTACTCTCCTTGACTGAACTCAAGGGTTACCGGTACTCACAAATATGTCACACTAACATAGCTTACTGCTTCAACTGTGTCGATATACCCCGCACAATTCCCTCACAGTTTTTTGCTATTTACCTAAAAAGGTGCCCCAAATCCGGGTGTAGGATTTTCAACAAACCCAAACAAAGAACCAAAAAGGTAAAGCAATCAAGGCAATCAAAGCAAGAATGTAAAGGTGATCTAAACCCTAAGGTAACCACACTTTTAGATAAGTCCCCAGCAGAGTCGCCAGTTCTGTGATACGGTGGGAGAACTGACTTGAGGTTTTGCGTTTGTATTCGCACTTGTTCGGTTTAGCAAGAGTCGCCACCGACTTTTATTTTATCCTAAAGGAAAGGTTAAAAAGCACAGGAAAAACCTTTTGAGATGTTTCGTGGGTTCGGGGGGTAGATTATGAAAAGGGAAGGTATTAGCACCCTTTTCATCCATGGTTATCCATGGGCTCTTAGTTACTTGGTTTTAGATCACTTGCCTTTGATTTTCAATTGCTTGAGATTGTGGTGTGTGTGTGTGTGTTTTGAAAATGTTTTTGAAATAGATGCCTTGTCTTAGGCAACCAATGTAATGACTCGTGTTTGAGTGTTTTACAAAGGTGTGTATCTTTTCGAAAAGATGTTTCAAATGTTTTTGAGAGTTTGTTTCGAAAGTGTTTATGGAGTGTGTTTTTGAAAGTAGGCAAGTGTGTTTTGCAAGTTTGATCAAGTAACTAAGAGTTTGTCTACCCCTATTGTACTCAAAGGTTTTTCTCATGTCTTAACCCTTTTTTAACAATTTTGTTCCACCATTGTATTTGGTGGACAATCTTGCGTTTAGGATGTTTAACGGGACAGGCGCGGGTCATCGTATGGACCATGGATGCAATGGTGCCAAGTGTCTTTGGCAATTTGCTTGAAGGGACTATGATCATTTTGATAGGAAACTTTCGAAAGCATCATCGAGGGACTTATGATCATTTGAATTGTTTTGCCAAAGAAACTCGACGTGCAAGCATGACCCACTTTGGAAGGCAACAAGCAGGATTACCATAGGGGTGCAAGTGTGAATGGTGTATTGATTGCATGCATTTGTCTTTGTGTTAGGTTATCCAGCGTTTGATTTTTTATGTACATACAAACCCTAGGTCTAACCATGGTATATTTGAAAGCGGTAAATTGCGGGAATTTAAAGTCTACGCTATTACAAATAAGTATCCGGGGATGGGGGTACAATTATTTACAAATGGGGGATGAGACTTATAGGAGGATAGTATCCAAATAATTACAACCAAATCGAATCAATCACAAATGTAAATATGTAGTGTATAGCAATGTATAAGAATGAAGCAAATGTGTATGCATCAATGTATTTGTGTATTGTAAGTGTTTAAGTGTATGTGTATATGTATATGTAATTTATTTACAGGTTGAGAAATATTAACTTAATGAGAAAATTAAGTATTGTTTATTTATTTTGTATTTTTATCTTGTATTTTGTTAATTATACAAATAAGAAAATTTAATAAAAGAAAAGAAAATATCTTAAGTTCTATTTTTTATGTATCAATATTAATGTATTTCAATTAGTGTTTTTATGTACAAACATTTTAATGAAAAAAAGTTTTAAACTTAAGAAAAAGAAAATGTTTTAAGTTCTATGTATTATGTATTAATGTTTATATTAAAGAAAAGTATTTCTTATGTATTAGTATATTTAAATTAGTAATTTTATGTACAAAGTTTTAATTAAAAGAAAAAAAAAAGTTTTGGGTTTAAGAAAAAAAGATCCATTAACCTAATTAAGTTCTAATGTTTATGTATTTTTTAAATGTAATAAAAACAAAAGAAATAATTAAGAAAAATTTGTGTATGAAAATGTGTTTATTTATTTACAAACAAAATAAATTACGATGTATTAGTTTAAAACTATAGAAAATAAAATAATAAATAAAAGTATAGAAAATGAATGGAAAAGAAAAGTCGAAGATTTAATTGGCTTAAGGGGGGTATGCTCTGGCTTTTGTAAATGGGCTTTAGGCTTCTTTTTGTGGGACAAAGCCCAAGTGGCGTAACAATTGTTTAGGGTTTCAGCATTGTTATTTCATTTTGGGAATTTTAGGGTTTGGCTGATAACGGCGCCGTTCACTTCGCTTCTTTCTTCATCTTCTTCGCCATGGATTCGCCTCTGAACGCCTCTCCGCCCAAGGCCACTGAGTGCCAACATCCATCCTTCCTCTTCCCTTCATGGTCGCTCAGCGACGTTTGTACACAGGTAATGGCTTTTGTTCTTGTTTGACAGTCTTTTAGGTTTTCAACTTTTATTGATTTCTATTCTTTGCATGTCCTGATTCTTTGTGATTATTGATTTCTTGTGAGGTACTTTAAGGAAAATAAAGGGTTTTTTATACCTTTTAGAGGAGACGGAGGAGGAATGAAGACGGAGGCGCTCAGGCGGCCAAGGCGGATGCTTGGTGATGACTCACTTTGCTTGGAAACCTTGGTATCTTGTATTCGCATTTTATGGTTTGATGATGATACTTGAAAACCTAGCTTTTGTCACTTCTTTCTTCTTCTGGTTGCCTATTCCTGTTGCCTTTGATTGCTTACTTCACTTATGTATGCTTCTGCATGTTTGCCTCTGTATGCTTTCAATGATGAACCCTTTTGGTTCTGAGAACTTCGCTTGAGTTGAATCCTGTTTCACTTCTTTTCCTCTTCCACTATAGGCTTACTGAGATTATTTTGGTATGCTGGATGTTAGACCCTGTGATGAACACAGTTCTGAGGGTGTTGGCTATTTGGTTGATTCTGAGATGGTTTGGATTGATGGTAGGTATGCTTAGGCTTCTAGTTCATGGTTTGACAATTCAGGTTTTGGCTTACTGGCTTTGCTTTGATTGTGGCTATGGCTTTTGGTGAGCTTACAAGTTTACTGCTTGAAGCTTGTAGGGCTTTTTAGTTTAAGCAGGTAAGTCTTGATGCAAGTATCTTTAAGGCATATGAGGCTGATGCTTAGGCTTCAGTTTGTGGCTTAGGCTGGAGTTATACAGGTCTGGGCTTGAGGTTTGTAAGCTTTGACATGGTTTTTTGTCTTTGATATTTCTGTTTGAAGTTTTAGGCTTGGATACCGGTTTTATGCAGGATGTTTTTTTTTGAAGTGTTTGATACAGTATGA
Source organism: Vicia faba (assembly GCA_948472305.1). Taxonomy (NCBI): domain Eukaryota; kingdom Viridiplantae; phylum Streptophyta; class Magnoliopsida; order Fabales; family Fabaceae; genus Vicia; species Vicia faba. Next base: position 664,995,407 of record OX451736.1, on the reverse strand, counting down.
AGCAGGTTTTATGCTTTTGTTGTGAGGTTTCAGAGGCCTTTGGCTTATGCAGGTTTGAGTGTGGACAGGCTTTGCTTCATGTTTGAGGCTTTGGCTTGCTGATGGTTTGCAAGTTTCTTTGAAGTGTTATCTCTGCCTCTCTTTTTTTTTACTGTTCTATTAGTTCTGTTTTATATATTTGTTTCTTAAAGCCTAAGCCCTGTAAGCCTGCTTTCTTTTTTCTCTCTTCTCTCTCCAGTACAAATTAAAGCATTTTATATTGCTTAGGCGTACTATGTTCTGAAAAAGAAACTGCTGGAAAATGATGAAATTTAACATTGCTTGCTCTTGTTGCTTTACTCTGCATACTTTATCTCTTTCTCCAGCTTTCCTGCATCTTTGTGATAGCATTTGTACTTGTTTTGAATAGCCTTTTTGGCAGCTTGTGGAAAGTTTGAAATTGGAACTTTGGTTAGGCCATTCAGTTTGCCTTTGGACTTTGTAGTTTGTTTGGCAATTTTGAAATCATGCAGTAGGTTTGACAAATTGAACTTGTGCAAAATCATAACTTTGTGCATTCATACCCTTTTTGCAAGCATTATTTTCATCCCTCTTTGTGAACCGAGAGAAATCTCGTGATTTGCAGAGAGGGCAAACTGATTCCGGCCAGTTGCTTTTAATGATGAATTCTTTTTTATCTGTCTGTCTTTTTAATTTTATCTGCTTTTGACTTTTCTTCTCTTCTTTGTTTTGCAGATAAAACTCAATGGAGCAATGAAGCAATGGATAGAAGATGAAGACTTAGGAATATTTAGGATAGTTTTGTTCCAAATTTAATCATTTGTAAACATTTATTATTATGAATACTTGGTAAATAAATACTGTATTCAAACAACAATTGTAACGAATAATTAAAGATAAATAAAATTCATTTTGATCAGTTAATTCTTCTTCCAATTCATTGTTCATTTAATTATTTATAATTCTTAAAATTATAATAACTGGAAATAAATCCCAATCATTTTAACTCAGAATAATAAATAATCAATAAACGTCCGAAATCTTGAATAATCAGAGCACTGCACAGCTAAACAACACACGTCCATATGTCCCTTTTCTTTCTCACTTGATTAAATCCAACACTGCAAACTCGAATCCAATGCCTCAGTCCATATCTCAGAATAACTTGAAAAGCACTGTAAAATTAATTCTTTCGGAGAAATGTGCGCGCGAACCCTAGTTTTATTTTAATGTTAGAGAAGCGCCTGCCTGATCAAAACCTGAGCCAACTCAACCAAACCTTAGCAATCTGCCTGAACTGTATTAAAAATCAATGAAAACCCTAATTTTGTCTGACTGATAAGAAAAGTCTGTTTGACTGAATCTTACGCCAATCTGAAAAAATCAGGAAACGCCCGAGGCTGTGATTTCTTGTGGAAAAATATGAGGGCAAATTTTGGGGTACAACAGTTGCCCCTGTTCAATCTTCTTGAACCTGAAGAGTTAGATTGGCAAGTTTGCCTTTCGCGACTCGAGGGTAAAAGGAGATTGGAAACTAGAGTGCCCTAAAATTTACACTCAGTGATGTGATGGTAGGGGGGAATGGGCTTACAGATGCCATTTGGTGATGGGCTTAGAGATGCCATCTGGAAATGTGGCAGAATCTTGTCGGGGAATGGGCTTAAAGATGCCATCTGGAAATGGGCTTAAAGATGCCATTTGGAAGTTGCTGGTAGGAGGATGGGCTTAAAGATACCATCTGGAAATGGTTGTTGAACTGTATGTCACTGGTGAGTGGACGAGTATCAGAAAGGCATCCATGTTTTGGAACATCTCTAAACTGGGGGTCTGGACAAGCAATAGATCGACATCCATGTTTTGGAGAATCCGTAAACTATTTTCAGGAGTTCGAGTTGAATAAGCAATAGAGCAGCATCCGTTGTTGGGAAGCGTACGTAAACTGTTTTCAAAAGTTGCATCTGAATAAGTGATAAATTAACATCCGGTGTTGGGAAGAATCCGTAACCTGTTTTCAGAAGTCTTGAAGTGGAGAAGGAACCGGTGTAGGGTTTCCTGATGATGAGTCCGTGTAAAACTGCATCTGGATGAATCTGGAATAAGTATCAGAATGTCGCCGTGTTTTGGTCACATATGAACTATTTCTGGATGAATCTCGGAAGATAATGATCTTTGTCCGTCGACTGATCTTACCTGAAAAGGTAAAGAGTTAGTTGTATGCAATGTCATGATGCATGATACAATGTATGCTGTATCAATATTTATGATATGAATGTAATGAATGTGGCGTAAGCCGATGAGCTGTCTTGCTGAGGATAAATGAATCTTGGATGGCTGGAGATAAAAGAATCTTGACTGCCGTCGGGGAAAGTGATCCCTTGGCTGCTGTTGGGGAATCAGAAGCTTGGGTTGTATGTCAATGTACTGGGGGATTCCTGTCTTGAGGAGATCTTCACTGGAGAATATTCGAATATTCTGTGGGGACCTGAAAATGAGAGTCTTCACTCCGCTTGGAGATTCATAGTTGGAAGTTTTAGCTACGCTGGGGATATTGAAACTTGATTCTGGAGGGGAATTAGATTCTGTGAGGCTCTCTGGCTGGGGATTCCAAGAATCTTTTGAGTTTGAGAAGGAACCGGTGTAGGGTTTCCTGATGATGAGTCCATGTAAAACTGCATCTTGAGTTGAGGAGGAACCTGTCTAGGGTTGCTTCATGATGAGGTGATGGAAATCTTCGTTCTGTTAACGGTCAGAAACTGGGAGTATACCAATCTTCTGAGGTTTTAAGGATGAGGGTCTTCACTCTTGAGGGTTAACTGCTATCTGGTTGTAATCCAGGCTTCACAGAAATTTGTATTGCTATCTGGTCATGGTCCAGACTTCACAATAGCTTGCTAAGCTGTTATCCGGTCAAATCCGGGATTCACGGCTTGTGTTAAAGATATACCACTATCTGGTCGATTCCAGGCTTCGTAGTACTCTTGACTGCTGTCTGGTCGTAATCCAGGCTTGGCGATTGTCTGACACTGTTATCCAGTCGTAATCCGGTCTTCACAATGTGCTGTAGAGATCAAGATACTATCCGGTCAAGTCCGGGCTTCATAACTTGAATTCAGGAGATCCCACTATCTGGTTGTAATCCAGACTTTGCGGTAGTCTGACACTGTTATTCGGTCGTAGTCCGGTCTTCACAATGTGCTGTAGAAGTCAAGATATTATCCGGTTAAATCCGGGCTTCATAACTTGCATTTTGCGAGAAATTGATCTTTGACGACCATAACTTCCGACAGGTGATGAAGGAAAACTTCGGACACTTTTGACAGTCGAATGCCCCAGGTGGTGATGTAGATAATTTCCTGGCTTGTTACAGGTGTTAATCCACAATCAGTCGTCCACAGATATTTTCCTGGCTTGTTACAGGTGTTAATCTGGAACTTAAGAAAGGTGACAGAATGGCAACCGTGTCTGGAACAAATCTGGACCGTATCTTTCAACAGGTGATGAAGGAATTGTTGAACACTTTTGACATTCGAATGTCCCAAGTGGTGATGTAGATAATTTCCTGGCTTGTGATAGGTGTTAATCCATAATCAGTCGTCCACAGATATTTTCCTGGCTTATTACATGTGTTGATCTGGAATTTCAAAAGGTTGCTTACAGACGTGCCCTGGCCGGATACAGGTGTCGAGTCTGGAAACTCTTCATGCAGATATGCCCTGGCTAGATACAGGTGTCGAATCCACAATCAAATACTCACAGATACGCCCTGGCTGGATATAGGTATTGAATCTGGAATTGGTCGTCTACAGATATGCCCTGGCTGGATACAGGAATCGAATCTGGAATTGCAAAAGGTTGGTAGAGATAGCTTTCCTGGCTGGATACAGGTGTAAGCCTCTGACCTGAGAATGAAAGATAATTTCCTGGCCTGTTACAGGGGTTGATCTTCAAACTCTTCATACAGATATGCCCTGGCTAGATACAAGTATCGAATCTACAATCAATCACTCACAGATGTGCCCTGGCTAGATACAGGAATCGAATCTGGAATTTGTGATAGTTAATCTGTTGGTGGTTGTAATTTCCAGCAGGTGATGCAGGAAAACTTCGGACACTTTTGACATTCGAATGCCCTAAGTGATGATGAAGGAGTCTTGAATCAGATTATTCTGCAATTGAGAGATTTTGTTGAAATCTTGACTGGACTGCCCCAGGTTAACTGAACTTTGAAAGATCTATTGAAACCTTGACTGGACTACCCCGGGTTAATTGGATGGTGACATGTCATGCCCCTTGTTGATAGGGGACTTGTAATGGAAGTGTCGTCCTTTTGAAGTGATTTTAACTCACTGAGAGAGTTTTCGTTTCTCCGAACATTCGCTGTATGAATTTCTTTGCTGTCAAACAAATAGTCAAATGCAAACAGTGATAATCAAGCAATGCAAAGTTTATGTTTGTCTCGAAGTTTTGAAAAATGCGTTTTTTAGCAGAAAACTTTTTTATAAGACAAATCAACATATGATTTTAGAGCAAAGCCTTATAGGAGTCAGAATACCTTTGGTAACAGTATACTTTCGAACTAACCCATGCTTCAATTAGTACTTTTAAAGGGTTGTAACGTGGCTTGGTTCACGGTTTAAGAAACAAAGGATAAAGGCTCAAAGTGTATTTGTACCCACCCGCTCTTCGTGATGTTCTTCAACCCTAAGCTCAGTTAGTTGTGCGCCGCACTCTTGTTTGAGTTTGGAACGACTCTTTGGGTGATGGTTCACCAATTGAATTTTGGGAGACAATCATCATCTCCTTTTTTCTTTTGCAACATTTTTCATGTTGTTGAGAATTTGTAATGACCTCTCTATTTTGATTTTGATTTATTATCCCTAACTTTTGCCTGACTGTTCCCGTTTTTGAGATCACAGTCAGCGGGATGCCCCAGCTTTCCTAAGCCTCCTTTGCAGATTTTGGCTCGGTGGGCTTTTTCTTTTTTAGAGATTGACTGCCTATATGATCGGGAACCATCACTGTCTTTTGATTCCAAGGGAATGCTTTTCTTTTTTGACGTCGTTCGTTGTGTTATGAACTGAGAGTTTGCGACTTCAATGCGCATTTTCTTTTGAATTAACTGAGGTACTACCCTGCCCCAGGTTTATATCAAAGGTTTTGATTGTTTAGAACAGAAAACTCCTACTTCTTTGGCTCGAACGGGTTGACTAGGGATTATCTTCCTTATAACTCCAGTGTTTGGGAATCAAAAGAAATGCCTGTACATCATCAGCAAGGTTCGTTCAAAAGTATACTGCATGAGATTATGGTATTGTTTCGTCATCCTCCCTCTAAAGGCTTGCAGCTTTTTATCAAGAGTTAAATATCATAAAGAAAGCATAAGAGTAGTGAAAACGAATGGATGAATTCAAGACAAACATACGCAATGCATTAATGAAACAGAGTTTAACATCAAGAGCTAATTGTTTGAGAACAAAAGAAATTACAACTTTAAAAATTCAAATGAAACAAAAGTCTTTCAGCTTGAGCTTTGTCACTCCAGGTGGAGAACTCCTTAACAGAAGATTTTCATCTCGCCGTCTGGCATGAATTCCAGCACTCCAATGTCGATCAGATCTTGAATCTTTTTCTTCAAGGCCCAACAGTCGTCGATGTCGTGTCCCAGGCTGTAGGAGTGGTAAACACAAAATGCGTCGGGATGATAGTTAGGAGCGGAGGTATTGGGCTTCCGAGGAGGATCCCTTAAAGTAAGCAGGTTGACCTCCAACAGGCGCTTCAGTATGAAGGATGATGGCATCTCAGTTTCGGAGAAATGTCTTCCCGACGTATTTTGATTACGCCGATTACTCCGTTGACGCTGGCGAGATTGTTGAGGGGGTTGTGACTCTGAAGCAAGCAGAGGAGCCTTCCCCTTGTCTTCTTGAGTGGATGGGGGTTGAGTGGTGACTCGCTCTTCAACCTCAGATGTTTGCCCCAGTTGGTTGTTCCGAAGTAGTTGGTTGACAAGAACTCTGAGTTCCTCTTGTCTTTGAGACAGGTCCTGGATGAGAGCCATCTGGCCCACTAGCTGCCGCATCACTTGGATCCTCAATGTTTCCAAATCAAACTGCAGCTCCCCCAGCTGATCACTCCTGGCATTGTTTGAATTCTCCAAGCCCTTTGTAAGGAGAGCTTTCATTTCTTCTTGCCCCAGAGACAGGTTCAAGAACATTTCCTGCAGCTGAGCAGTCTGGTCCTGGATATCCTTGACAGTCCTCTCTAGAGCCATCTCTTACTGAAATAAACAGTATGAGAGTAAGGAAGCCTGAAAAAGGAAAGATCGTCAAGATGCAATGCATGATATGTGGATGCATGCTTTCAAGGATCTCTTGGGGTAAACACAAGAGAACGTTAGAGGTTGAACTTCGATCTTTGATTGGAGATCTTTGCCCTGGTGGATGTCTTTCCACTAGAATCAAGCTCACCATGTTAAGTGGATCATAGCCCCTGATTCAAGTTGTTGCACTTGATCTTTGATTGGAGAACTTTGTATCGGTGGATGTCTTTCCACGAGAATCAAGCTCACCATGTCAAGTGGGTCATAGCCCCTGATTCAAGTTGTTGCACTTGATCTTTGATGGCATTTGTTTAGAGGAGAAACCTCTTTCCCTTTGGTAGACGTCTGGTTCAATGTAACCCTGCATCAAAAGAACCCTCGAGATTCTTCAAATGGTTATTGAAAATGCTATGGTATGATGTTATGATGTTATGTACATGCATGCAAAAGCAAGTGAGTGTATATACAGGTAATCATATTTACACAAAGCAAACAAGTCCTTAGGTTTAGGCTTGCATGGGGTTGTAGTTAAGTACCTTCTTGAAGTTAGTTGGCTCATCCTGTCCTAAAATAAGAATCGGGTTCTAAGGAGCTCAATATCATTGGATTGTTTTCTGTGTTCATTGTTTCGGTTTAGCCACTTAACTGGCGACCAAAATATTCCAAGAAAACAACCCTCAATGAGTGTAGTATCGAGTATCTACCAACTTCGGACTGCACCAAAGTCGGTCATCTCACTACCCCTAAAAAGGCTAAGATGGTCAATTAAGGTTCTAAGAGTTCGTTAGTGCTTCACGACATCACTCAGCGGCCCCGTACTCTCCTTAACTGAACTCAAGGGTTACCGGTACTCACAAATATGTCACACTAACATAGCTTACTGCTTCAACCGTGTCGGTATACCCCGCACAGTTCCCTCACAGTTTTTTGCTATTTACCTAAAAAGGTGCCCCAAATCCGGGTGTAGGATTTTCAACAAACCCAAACAAAGAATCAAAAAGGTAAAGCAATCAAGGCAATCAAAGCAAGAATGTAAAGGTGATCTAAACCCTAAGGTAACCCCATTTTTAGATAAGTCCCCAGCAGAGTCGCCAGTTTTATGATAAGGTGGGAGAACTGACTTGAGGTTTTGCGTTTGTATTCGCACTTGTTCGGTTTAGCAAGAGTCTCCACCGACTTTTATTTTATCCTAAAGGAAAGGTTAAAAAGCACAGGAAAAACCTTTTGAGATGTTTCGTGGGTTCGGGGGGTAGATTATGAAAAGGGAAGGTATTAGCACCTTTTTCATCCATGGTTATCCATGGGCTCTTAGTTACTTGGTTTTAGATCACTTGCCTTTGATTTTCAATTGCTTGAAATTGTGGTGTGTGTGTGTGTGTGTTTTGAAAATGTTTTTGAAATAGATGCCTTGTCTTAGGCAACCAATATAATGACTCGTGTTTGAGTGTTTTATAAAGGTGTGTATCTTTTCGAAAAGATGTTTCAAATGTTTTTGAGAGTTTGTTTTGAAAGTGTTTATGGAGTGTGTTTTTGAAAGTAGGCAAGTGTGTTTTACAAGTTTGATCAAGTAACTAAGAGTTTGTCTAGCCCTATTGTACTCAAAGGTTTTTCTCATGTCTTAACCCTTTTTTAACAATTTTGTTCCACCATTATATTTGGTGGACAATCTTGCGTTTAAGATGTTTAACGGGACAGGCGCGGGTCATCGTATGGACCATGGATGCAATGGTGCCAAGTGTCTTTGGTAATTTGCTTGAAGGGACTATGATCATTTTGATAGGCAACTTTCGAAAGCGTCATCGAGGGACTTATGATCATTTGAATTGTTTTGCCAAAGAAACTCGACGTGCAAGCATGGACCACTTTGGAAGGCAACAAGCGGGATTACCCTAGGGGTGCAAGTGTGAATGGTGTATTGATTGCATGCATTTGTCTTTGTGTTAGGTTATCTAGCGTTTGATTTTTTATGTACATACAAGCCCTAGGTCTAACCATGGTATATTTGAAACCGGTAAATTGCGGGAATTTAAAGTCTACGCTATTACAAATAAGTATCCGGGGATGGGGGTACAATTATTTACAAATGGGGGATGAGACTTATAGGAGGATAGTATCCAAATAATTACAACCAAATCGAATCGATCGCAAATGTAAATATGTAGTGTATAGCAATGTATAAGAATGAAGCAAATGTGTATGCATCAATGTATTTATGTATTGTAAGTGTGTAAGTGTATGTGTATATGTATATGTAATTTATTTACAGGTTGAGAAATGTTAACTTAATGAGAAAATTAAGTATTGTTTATTTATTTTGTATTTTTATCTTGTATTTTGTTAATTATACAAATAAGAAAATTTAATAAAAGAAAAGAAAATATCTTAAGTTCTATTTTTTATGTATCAATATTAATGTATTTGAATTAGTGTTTTTATGTACAAACATTTTAATGAAAAAAAGTTTTAAACTTAAGAAAAAGAAAATGTTTTAAGTTCTATGTATTATGTATTAATGTTTATATTAAAGAAAAGTATTTCTTATGTATTAGTATATTTAAATTAGTAATTTTATGTACAAAGTTTTAATTAAAAGAAAAAAAAATGTTTTGGGTTTAAGAAAAAAAGATCCATTAACCTAATTAAGTTCTAATGTTTATGTATTTTTTAAATGTAATAAAAACAAAAGAAATAATTAAGAAAAATTTGTGTATGAAAATGTGTTTATTTATTTACAAACAAAATAAATTACGATGTATTAGTTTAAAACTATAGAAAATAAAATAATAAATAAAAGTATAGAAAATGAATGGAAAAGAAAAGTCGAAGATTTAATGGGCTTAAGGGGGGTATGCGCTGGCTTTTGTAAATGGGCTTTAGGCTTCTTTTTATGGGACAAAGCCCAAGTGGCGTAACAATTGTTTAGGGTTTCAGCATTGTTATTTCATTTTGGGAATTTTAGGGTTTGGCTGATAACGGCGCCGTTCACTTCGCTTCTTTCTTCATCTTCTTCGCCATGGATTCGCCTCTGAACACCTCTCCGCCCAAAGCCACTGAGTGCCAACATCCATCCTTCCTCTTCCCTTCATGGTCGCTCAATGGCGTTTGTACACAGGTAATGGCTTTTGTTCGTGTTTGACAGTCTTTTAGGTTTTCAACTTTTATTGATTTCTATTCTTTGCATGTCCTGATTCTTTGTGATTATTGATTTCTTGTGAGGTACTTTAAGGAAAATAAAGGGTTTTTTATACCTTTTGGAGGAGACGGAGGAGGAATGAAGATGGAGGCGCTCAGGCGGCCAAGGCGGATGTTTGGTGATGACGCGCTTTGCTTGGAAACCTTGGTATCTTGTATTCGCCTTTTATGGTTTGATGATGATACTTGAAAGCCTAGCTTTTGTCACTTCTTTCTTCTTCTGGTTGCCTATTCCTGTTGCCTTTGATTGCTTACTTCGCTTATGTATGCTTCTCCATGTTTGCCTCTGTATGCTTTCAATGATGAACCCTTTTGGTTCTGAGAACTTCGCTTGAGTTGAATCCTGTTTCACTTCTTTTCCTCTTCCACTATAGGCTTACTGAGATTATTTTGGTATGCTGGATGTTAGACCCTGTGATGAACACAGTTCTGAGGGTGTTGGCTATTTGGTTGATTCTGAGATGGTTTGGATTGATGGTAGGTATGCTTAGGCTTCTAGTTCATGGTTTGACAATTCAGGTTTTGGCTTACTGGCTTTGCTTTGATTGTGGCTATGGCTTTTGGTGAGCTTACAAGTTTACTGCTTGAAGCTTGTAGGGCTTTTTAGTTTAAGCAGGTAAGTCTTGATGCAAGTATCTTTAAGGCATATGAGGCTGATGCTTAGGCTTCAGTTTGTGGCTTAGGCTGGAGTTATACAGGTCTGGGCTTGAGGTTTGTAAGCTTTGACATGGTTTTTTGTCTTTGATATTTCTGTTTGAAGTTTTAGGCTTGGATACCGGTTTTATGCAGGATGTTTTTTTTTGAAGTGTTTGATACAGTATGAAGCAGGTTTTATGCTTTTGTTGTGAGGTTTCAGAGGCCTTTGGCTTATGCAGGTTTGAGTGTGGACAGGCTTTGCTTCATGTTTGAGGCTTTGGCTTGCTGATGGTTTGCAAGTTTCTTTGAAGTGTTATCTCTGCCTCTTTTTTTTTTTACTGTTCTATTAGTTCTGTTTTATATATTTGTTTCTTAAAGCCTAAGCCCTGTAAGCCTGCTTTCTTTTTTCTCTCTTCTCTCTCCAGTACAAATTAAAGCATTTTATATTGCTTAGGCGTACTATGTTCTGAAAAAGAAACTGCTGGAAAATGATGAAATTTAACATTGCTTGCTCTTGTTGCTTTACTCTGCATACTTTATCTCTTTCTCCAGCTTTCCTGCATCTTTGTGATAGCATTTGTACTTGTTTTGAATAGCCTTTTTGGCAGCTTGTGGAAAGTTTGAAATTGGAACTTTGGTTAGGCCATTCAGTTTGCCTTTGGACTTTGTAGTTTGTTTGGCAATTTTGAAATCATGCAGTAGGTTTGACAAATTGAACTTGTGCAAAATCATAACTTTATGCATTCATACCCTTTTTGCAAGCATTATTTTCATCCCTCTTTGTGAACCGAGAGAAATCTCGTGATTTGCAGAGAGGGCAAACTGATTCCGGCCAGTTGCTTTTAATGATGAATTCTTTTTTATCTGTCTGTCTTTTTAATTTTATCTGCTTTTGACTTTTCTTCTCTTCTTTGTTTTGCAGATAAAACTCAATGGAGCAATGAAGCAATGGATAGAAGATGAAGACTTAGGAATATTTAGGATAGTTTTGTTCCAAATTTAATCATTTGTAAACATTTATTATTATGAATACTTGGTAAATAAATACTGTATTCAAACAACAATTGTAACGAATAATTAAAGATGAATAAAATTAATTTTGATCAGTTAATTCTTCTTCCAATTCATTGTTCATTTAATTATTTATAATTCTTAAAATTATAATAACTGGAAATAAATCCCAATCATTTTAACTCAGAATAATAAATAATCAATAAACGTCCGAAATCTTGAATAATCAGAGCACTGCACAGCTAAACAACACACATCCATATGTCCCTTTTCTTTCTCACTTGATTAAATCTAACACTGCAAACTCGAATCCAATGCCTCAGTCCATATCTCAGAATAACTTGAAAAGCACTGTAAAATTAATTCTTTCGGAGAAATGTGCGCGCGAACCCTAGTTTTTTTTTAATGTTATAGAAGCGCCTGCCTGATCAAAACCTGAGCCAACTCAACCAAACCTTAGCAATCTGCCTGAACTGTCTTAAAAATCAATGAAAACCCTAATTTTGTCTGACTGATAAGAAAAGTCTGTTTAACTGAATCTTACGCCAATCTGAAAAAATCAGGAAACGCCCGAGGCTGTGATTTCTTGTGGAAAAATACGAGGGCAAATTTTGGGGTACAACACATACCATATTTTATCATTCAGTCACAATCATTAATAAATAGCTTCATTCATCACATTTGCATCCTATCTTTAAGTTTACTCTTGTGTTGTTGACTAACTTCTAATAAAAATGCAAAAAATATTTGTCTTTGTCTTTTCATATTTGTGTTTTGTAGGTACCGATTCGAAGCATATGGCAAATAAGGTTTTCCGGTATTATTTCCCTAAAATCTCTATTTGCAAAGAAAAAGAATTAAATTTTTTTTCACTATATAATCGATTGCTCCTAGAGTGAAATCGATTGCACAAAGAGAATTTTACGCAATTTTTGGAAAAAATACACTGTGCAAATCGATTTGCACTGTAGTGTAATCGATTGCACAACGTGAAATTTGAAAAAAAATCAGCATTTTAAAATTGTCAAATTTTGGCTCCAATTTTTCTTCATTTTTGAAAGATGTATCATTAATTCAAATTTTAGTGCCAATTTTTCATTTTTAAGAAGAATTATCATTAATTCAAATTTTGGCTCTAATATTTGAAAGAATTATCATTAATTCAAATTTTGGCTCCAAGAATCAATTACCAAATTACCACTAATCCCAATCCTAAAACTCTATAAATAGAGACCTCATCTCATTCAAATTTCAAGCTTTTGATAGCCAAATCCACCTTGCTAAAAAATCTCTCAATTCTCTCCATCTACCAAATTCACTCAAAGCTCCATTTTCAAAAAGTTAGTAAGCTTTGCATTGAAGCTTACTAATCTTTGAGCTAAACCTTCACCCAAACACTTTTTCTCCATCAATTCTCTACATCCAAGCTTGGTCAATTGATTCTTGTGGTTGAATTGAAGCAAATTCTTGAAGTTGTTTTGATAATTCTCTAGATCTACCTTTGGTAAGTTGGATAATTCATCTTTCACAATGTGATCTCTTGTTGATCTTTGGGTTTGATTCTTTGAGCATTATTTTGTGATTCCAATGGTGTTATTTTCTCATAATTTGATGGAATTTTCGTGCTCAATTGGATCCATGATCATAAGGTGTTTGATGGAAAGTTTGAACAAGAAATTGCCCTTTTAAAATGCTGTTTTTGCTACTGAAATTGTGTGCAATCGATTGCACAGAAGAAATTTTGCATAATTTTTAGAAACCTGTACTGTGTAAATCGATTTACACAATAGTGCAATCAATTTACACAGGGACAGAATGCACTTTTTTGCCTTGTTTTAGGGCAGCTTTGATCCAAAATGCTTTTTCTACTCACTCCTTTTGATTGTTGGGTTGGATTGCAATTTTAAATGTCCAATTTGTCTTTAAACTCAATGGACTCTGTGATATAGATGAAGTTGAATAAATGTTCATCAATTCAAATCTACCTAAGAGTGAATTATTTAATTCATTTTTGGTGCTTTGGATTAATGATATGTTTAGTGCTTTAATCCATCTAGAGGAGTGGTTGAATTTAAAGATGAAAGAATTTTGAAATGGTAATCCAAATTAGCTTATCATTCCCCTCCCTCTTCATCTTATCCCTTTCTTTTTTAATTGTGCTACATGTTAAGGGATGGTGATCTCTATATCATTTATCCAAACATGAAGTACATAGATTGCTATTGACCGGCCTCAAAATAGGTGTGACTTCTACATAAGTCCACTTACGATTGCTTAACATAGCGCTAAATTTTGTCCCGATTCGAATAAATGATCATTCGTGGCCCAAACTTATGATTGCAAGCCCAAGTATGTTAATTTGATCTCTTTGATCCAATAACCTTGAGATTCATTGTGTGGAGGCTTTGGTTCTACCAATCCTCTAATGGATCTATAACACCTTTGGTCAACGTGGATCACTAAAACATCGTTGATCATTACATGTTGCCTTGTGAGAATTCCAAAATGGATGATATACTTGAAAAAAAGCAAATGCAACTTGTTGTGTGGAGGCTTTGGTTCTACCAATCCTCTAATGAGTTCCAAATGCAAGTTTCAAGATGGTCATCCAACTAACCACTAATTACTAACAATTTACTTTACTTTACGCTTTTATTTTCATGCTTTATGTACCATTTACTTTTAGCATTTTACATTTCATGCTATTTTCATCTTTGCTCACTTGAGCATTTACTTTTATGTTATTTTTATTTTTTCTCACTTGAGCTTTTCTTTCTTTTTAAAGACACCTAATAATCAACATGAATCATAAAAATCATTAATGATACTTGGAATAAATGGTTATTATCCTTTGCATTATGGAGTGATGGACTTCTTGGACTTAGGATTAGAGACCTTGGCCTATCTTGGAGACTTTGTGACTTTATTTGATATTTTTTCTGGAGTTCTTGAGGTTTACCTCAAGACATTGGGTTTTTTTTGTTTTGTGTGCAGGTTATTGAGATTACGATCTTTGTTTGTAATCTGGAATTCACCCGTATACAGCTGTTACTCTGCCCAATTTTTGTGAAGACTTAAAACACTTGAAGTTTGATTCTCTCAAGAGGTCTAGTATCTTTGCTTGCTTGGTTTCAATCCAAAGAATGGGAATTCTACATTGGCTTATAATGTTAAGTATCAGATTCATGTTGGTTAGACGATTCTCTTCCTTAGCTTTTACCTTATGCTTTAGGATAGTCCCTTCATCTCCTCCCATCTTCTTTAATTTCAAAAATCTTCTCCCTCCTTTAAAAAAAAACTCTTCTTGTTTTGAAACTTGAAACATTTTCATAATAAACTTGGACTTAGGTCCATGCATCTTCGAAACATTTTCATAAATAAATTTCAATCAATTTAATAATACCTTGACCTTTTTTTTGTGAGAAGACTAAAAGTCAATCAATCTCATTACAAACCATTTTGCCACTTTGGCTTTTATCTTTAAACTTTTCTCAAAAGATTAGACTCTTGTCAATCCTTGTAGTGATGCAAACAACTATACTTCTACAATATGTAGTGAAGTGAGATATTTTCCAATTGGGTGTTGAGTGAGGCATTGTTGATTTTAAAATCCAAGCCATATCCTCCACTTTGAAATGATGCAAATTCTCCTTTCTCATGATTGTGGGTAGTAAGTATGTTTTCACACGGACAATTGCGATGATGTCTTATCTCATAAAATCAACCAACACACTTGTGTTTCAAATTTTTAAAAGAGGAACTATGTGTACCCTGATCCCCTATTGCACAAAAGGTGGTACGTAGGCACTAAAGGTTCGCAACCGCGTCGGGTGCAAAAATCATAAAAATATTTCTTTTCTCACCTCCACCATCCATTTTATATACAACACATTTTTATAGCCAAAATATACAGATTTTTCAAAGAGGTTCCTGCGGAGTACCGTGGATGTTTAGGGTGCTAATACCTTCCCTTTGCATAACCAACCCCCTTACCTTGAATCTTTCCCCCTCTTTTTGGGTTATTCGCTCTTTTCCCATTCCTTTGGAAACAATAAAGCACGGTGGCGATTTTTATTTTGATTTGTATAAAGTCTAGTCAATCCAATGGCTCAGTCTTGCACATTTCTACCGCTACAGTGGCGACTCTTACTATCCGCATAAATGCGATCGAAACGCAAAACATCAAGTCAGTTCTCCCACTGTATCACAGAACTGGCGACTCTGCTGAGGAAAAATAAAAAAAATGGGGTTACCTTAGGGTTAGATCACCTTTACTCGCTTTCATTATTTGATTTGTGTGCTTTATATTTAGTTCTTTGTTTTGGACTTGCTTTGATCCTCCACCCGGATTTGGGGCACCTTTTTAGGTAAATAGCAATAAATTGTGGAGACTGTACGGCATAGACCGATATGGTTGAGACAATGACTATGTTAGTGTGATGCATTTGTGGGTACCTGTATCCCTCATGGTGAATCGAGGAGAATACGAGGCTGTTGAGTGGCATCATGAAGCACTAATTAACCTTAGAACCCTAGTTGAACAAACTTGGCCATTAGGACGTAGTGAGGTAGCCGGTTTCAGTGTAAAGCTGAAAATTGGTTGATACTCGATACTACACTCATTAAGGCTAGACTTTTGGGATATCTCGGCCGCAAGAAAAGATTGTTATGCTGAGACAATGCCTAAGAGAAAGGTCCGTGATATTGAGATCCTTTAGAACCCGATCATTATTTCTAGGACAGGTTGAGCCAACTAGACTTCAAGAGGGTACTCACCTACAAAACTCATGCAAGCCTAAAACATAGGGATCTGTTTGTTGTGCGTGTATATGTTTGCTTGTACATAAACATCATAAACATCATCAACATCATATGCATGCTCACTAACCATTTCAAGGATTTAGAAATTTATCTTTGTTTTTGTTTTGTAGGATATGAATTCTCTCCGAAGAAACACCATCCGAATGAACTTTGTAAAAGCACATCCTCAACTTCAAGAGCTAGCTTCAAGAGTGCCCGGGGATTCTCCTTTTACCAAGAAGTATGGTCGACTCCTCAGTTTGGCTACATCCAACTTCCAAGAAGAGATGATGTGTGTACTATTCCAATTCTTTGATACCGTACATCATTGTTTCACTTTCCCGGACTATCAGTTGGTACCTACACTGGAAGAGTTCTCTCTACTCTTAGGGGTGCCCGTTCTTAATCAGATACCGTTCACCGGTCTAGAAGGGATTCCAAAACCTGAAGTCATCGCCGAAGCTTTACATGTGAAGAGGGTCGACGTCTTAGCCAATTTGGAGACGAGAAGTGAGGTTAAAGGATTTTTAGATAAGTTTCTATTGGAAAAAGCTCGTTCGTTCTGGGATGACATGGATTTCCAAGCTTTTAAAGACGTGCTAGCTCTCCTCATTTATGGTTTGGTTATGTTTCCAAATTCGGACCAATTCATAGACGTTAATGCCATCAAAGTCTTTCTCTCTCGCAATCCTATACCCACCTTGCTAGGAGACATCTTGCATTTCCTTCATACCCGTACCATGAAGAAAAGAGGTACCCTTTTGTGTTGTATACCCTTACCCTCTAAGTGGTTCACTTCACACCTGCCTCAGTCACCATTGAAGAACGAGCAAGGATTGACTTGGTCTCAAAGGATGATGTCTCTCTCCCACTCTGATATCTGTTGGTGCTCAAGATCTTTGGAAGATATTTCTATCATTGACCGCTGTGGGGAGTTCCCTAATGCACCTGTGATCGGTGGGAATGATAACTGACTGTTTTGGAATGCTGGTTCGCGTTTTGGGTTTGTTTTTGCAAAATGTCGCGGTAAGCAAGAGTCGCCACCGTCTTTTATTTTATCCAAGGAAAGGACAAAAGCACCGAAAAATTCCTTTTTGAGATATTTCTCGGGTTCGGGAGGTAGATTATAGAAAGGGAAGGTGTTAGAACCCTTTATATCCGTGGTTATCCACGGGCTCTTAGGTACTTGCTCATCGTGTTTTCAAAATTTGCTTTTCTTTGTGTTTGTGGGTTTGAAAAGAAGTTTTGTTTTGAAAGGAGTGTAAGTGCGAAAAGTTTTGTTTTGTTTTAAAACGAGCAAGTACTTAAGAACCATCTACCTACTTGAAAAGGGAATTAAACTGTGCAAATGTTCTTTAGATAATGCTATCCCACTATTGATGAGTAGGTAGCATCGTCGTTGGAGTTTTCGGGTCAATTCGATTAAGGGACGTGTGGTCACTAAAGCAACGTTAGGATGCCTTAGCGGTAACCCTAATGTCTTAGATCATTTTTCCGAGGCAACTATGATCTTTGGACAAGAAGGCGACCTCTAAAACTTCCTATACTCAATGACCACGTTCGAGGCAACCAAGTCAGGCGTACCCTAAGAGTGGCATGTGCAAGTGTGTCAATTCGGTTAATTTTTATCTGTACATGTCATGGGTGAGCTATTGTTGATTTTAAGTTAAAGATTGATCTTGTCATGCATTGCTTATTTATCAAACATCTAACAGTTAATATTGTGCGGAAATTAAATTGCGGGAAATTAAATCTAAGCTATTACAAGGTGTCGGGTATTTACATCGCCAAAGACAAACGCTTTAATTTAAATTGCGGAAAAATAAAAGAAAGCAATAAATAAATAAAGTCCTAATTTAAAAACTATTACATTCCCGAAGCAATTACATTATTGGATAAAAATAATACGTGTGCGAGAAAATTAAATCGGAGCATTTTTAGGGTTTTGACCCTTTTTATTAAAGAAAGCATATTTTTTGTTATTTTTGAATTAAATGGAAACTAAATTAAGTTAATAATTAATTAATTAAATGAAAATATTTTTGGGTTTTTTATAATTGAGGAAATAAAATAAAATGATTAAAAATGTTAAAACCTAATATTCTAGTTAATTTTAATTTATTGCAAAAATGTTAAAATTATAACTAATTAAAAGAGACTAAATTGATTAAATTGATTAAATTTTTTATTTACAAAAAATAAAGTGAAATTAGTTTTAATAAATAAAAATAACATTTTTTTGTTTTCTGATTTTATTAGGAAAATATTAATTGGTTAGTTTTTTAATAATAATAATAATAGTTAACAAAATAAATAAATAAATAAATAAAGAAAAGAAATAAAAAGTAAAAGAAATACTCAAAGGGTGTGGGCTTAATTTGATGGTGGAATCAGCAATTTCCAGGCCTAACTTCAATCAGCCTGTTTAACTTTTTGGATCGCCCACATGCCTGTTGACTTGAGACCATGGTAGTACTCCATCCTTGGCCACTGGATTTGGATATGAAGCCACCTGGCGTGTTGTTATTTGAGGCATATGGTGCACTACATTCTAGGCGCTGCATATGAATACCTGAAGAAAAATCAAATAAAGCGTTTTGGGGGACCTGGGATTCGAACCCAGGTCCCAAAGGGTTTTGACACGCCTCCCTCACCAACTCAGCTGGCTTACTCATCTGTTATTAGAATAATCAACAAATATTATATGTAAAACAACGCACTAAGCCTGGAATAAAAAAAATAAGTGCCAATAATTTGAACTGGCCAATTACGCCTAGCCACGTTATCATCTTCTCCAAATATCCCTGGTTATTTACCTGCGGATTTTTATCCGCAGGAAAGTTCGTGGGATGTTTCAAAAATCCTTCCTAGGCCATGTAAACACAAGCTAAGGGTATCAACGTGATCGTCTCTCTTCCCTGAGCACGAATATGGCCATGGTTTTCCTTGATTGTACCTGTACCAAAAATGCCTAAAAACAAAGCTTGGAAACCTTAGGTTCGGGTATCACGTTAGAGGCCATGAGAATAAAATTAAACATTGCAAAAATGTTCTAAATCAAACGACAAACACAAATATGCAAAGATTTCAATGAAAGAATGCAAGAATCATAGGTTTGGATTTCGTGTTCAGGGCCACATTCATGGTGACTTACATCGCGTTTCAAGTGGTTTTAGGACTTGGTTTTGATTGCTACAGCTTCAGGAGATTTCCAGCAAGAGAGCTATGTGAAGATTTTTCCTTGAAAACACCTCCAAACAAGAATTCGATCTCTCACTTTTTCACACTTTTTTCAATTCTGAGTTGGCCATTTCTGCAGTCCTTAGGTCGTGTTCTTGCTATGCCTCACTTGTACATGTATATTGGAAGTGAATTAGGTCAAGAGTTGGGATTGAATCCATAAGAATTGATGAATGGAGATTTGATTTGATCACCATTATCAAGTTTCCATATTTGCATCAAATCTAAGATTTTGTGCATGTTTTGACTTGGCACCAGTTTGATTGAGTTTCTCATGATATTTGCAAGCTGTAATGACCACAAGAATCTCATTCCATTAATTTTTAGATTTTATTTGATTTAATATTGATTAAAAATGAATTAAATCAATAAAAATTAAATAAAATAGAAAAATAAATGAATGGCCATGAAATTGAAGATGGGACACGTGTGTGGTATGATAAGACCAGATCAAGTGGAAAAAAGTGGTCCCTTTTGTCAAAAATTGGAGTTTTGAGGATAGTTGACTTTTGGCAATTTTGGAAAAATGCCCAACTTCACCAATGCATAACTTCTTCAATTTTGAACTTTTGGAAGTGTTCTTGGACTTTTAGAAACCTTTAGATGTCCTATAACCAAAATATTTGGTCTCATCTCATTTTGATATTCCATGCTCAAGTTATAAGCTTTGAAAAAAAAGTGTTTTTGTTGACTTTCAAAAATGACCTATAATGTCCAAATTTGTAACTTTTTGTGAGAGCATTTCTTGATCTTGGGGTGTGAAGATGGATTGTAGGAAATTGCATCCTATTCAAAATGATCTTTGGATGGGTCATTTATCATAAAGTATGAGAAATGTATGCTTGGTCAAAGTTGAGTTGACTTTTCCTACAAAACCCTAATTTAGCAACTTTTGAATCTTGATGAATCTTGGGAAATACTTGATGAATCATGATCAACCCTTGATAAAATGATGAATTATCCTTCAAAATGAGAATGTTGATAAAAAATCTTGAGGTTTGACTGTTTGTAGGTCACAGTTGACTTTTGCCCTAACACAGTCGATTTTTGGACCTCTTGAGCAATTGACTGACCAAACTTCCTCTGCAAGGCTTGAAATTTGACATGGATGAACTTAAGAACATATTAGGAAATTGGGAAGAACTTGAGGTCATTTGGATGTAAGGACCTTGGTGCAACACAAAACCCTAATTTTGAATTGACTTCCTTAGGAGATGATTTGACTGTCCAACTCTTGAGCCATCTTGAACAACTTGGGGATGATTCTTGACATGTCTTGAGAAATATGGGAGGGAAAATTTTGGGGTACAACAGTACCTCTGCTAGGTATTAGAGGAGGTATTACCTACAACCCGTGCTTAGCTCTTCGACAATTTGGGTATGCCCGAAGGGACGACCCTCATGAGATGCTCATCCAAGGTTTGGTGTTCGACTACGACAAAGAAGACCGAGGTTATCGCCAGAGGTTTACACGTGCTTGGGGAATGGTGAACAAGGTGGAC
Source organism: Vicia faba (assembly GCA_948472305.1). NCBI lineage: Eukaryota > Viridiplantae > Streptophyta > Magnoliopsida > Fabales > Fabaceae > Vicia > Vicia faba. The sequence goes on along the minus strand of OX451736.1, from coordinate 664,974,710 downwards.
AGTAGGACTTTGGGACATCAAAACTCTATCCCTCTCGATCCTTACCTTAAGTGGGTACAGGATCATGCTCATAATCTCTTGATGCCTTACCCTTCCATCCTTCCTGTCATCATTGAGCCTGTTATTGAAGGAGACGTCCCATACACCATTCTTCATCCTGACATGCCTACTTCTCTCGAAGACCTGCAGAAAGCTTGGATTCAGTTGAAGGAAGAACGATACACCTTTCAAACCCAGTACTACGCCAGTGAGGAGAAGGTTCAGGAGCTCACCAAACTACTTCATGAAGAGAAAAATCTGAATACCTACATTGCTCCAAAGAGGATGCGTTCGGTCTTTTTGTCTTAAAAGTTTTTGCTGTATTTTGTTTCTTTCTTTGTAAGCCCAAGGAGGCATGATGTATTAAAACTTGGTTTTATTTAATATGACGTGTGTTCTTTTTGGGTTTGGACAAGTTTAAATCTCTAAATTTCCTTGAAATCATTTGCATATTGAATCTTCATTCATCATAACATCATACATGTTTCTCATAACAAGTCGCCTTATCCTTCTACTATTTATTTCAGTGAGATGGATGTTGAACAAACTGTGAAAGATCTTCAGGCGCAAAATTCCCAGTTTCAACAAATGCTCATGGCTCTGACAAAAGGACAAGAGGAGTTGAAGACTCTGCTAGCCAAAGAGAAGAAGAAGAGAACGAAGAAAACAACCGGAGTTGTGATCATGGGAAGAAGGTTTAAAGGGTAGACCAGGCGAACCTTAGACTTTGCATCATCATCGGGTGAAGGAGATAATCAAGGAGCTGAGACCCAGGAAGTGAACGACGACCCAGTATCCGAAGGAGAGGAAGAGCCTGATTACTCTGAGGAGCAATATCCTCCTGCTGATGATAAATACAAACAACTAGAGGATCTTTTGAATGCCATGGAGATTCAGAGGGTACCCGGTTTGGACTTTGAAGAATTAGGACTCATCTCAGTGGTTATCATCCCACAGAAATTCAAGGTCCCAACTTTCGCCAAGTATGATGGTGTATCTTGTCCAAAACTACATCTGAGGTCATATGTCAGAAAGATTCAACCCCACACGGCTGACAAAAATCCATGGTGAATTTCTTCCAGGAGAGCTTATCGGGGACTCAGTTGGATTGGTTTTACCAATTAGAAGGGTCCAATGTTCACAATTGGGAAGAGTTGGCTGCCGCTTTCTACAAACAGTATCAGTATAATGCTGATTTGGCTCCGACTAGGACACAGTTACAAAGTATGTCTATGGGAACAGATGAGGGTTTCAAAACCTATGCTCAAAAATGGAGGGATCTCGCAGGCAGGGTCCATCCCCCTCTATCTGACAGAGAATTAGTGGATATGTTCATAGGCACCTTATTCGGACCATTTTTCAATCACCTGATTGGGAGTTCCTCAGCTGGGTTCACTGAATTAATCATGACTGGTGAGCGGGTCGAGGCCGATATAAAAAGCGGAAAAATTCAAAGAGATGCATCCTCAAGTATGGTGAAGAAACCTTTTATTGGAAAGAAGGAGGTCAGTGCTGCGTATGACCATAGGAATCAAAACAAAACCGACAGTCGTCCGGTAGTAGGGGCTGTCATGATCTCTAATCTTGCGCCAAACCAGCAGCAAAATTATCAGCGCAAACTAGAAGTGCCCATGAGACGATTTACCCGGATTAACATGACCATGTCTCAGGTTTTTCCACACCTTCTCAAGACCAATCTAGTAACCTTAAAGGAAGCTCCCAATAATCCTAATACTGCTTCTCCCCGCTACAACCCGAACGCCCGATGTGCCTATCATTCTGAGAGCCCGAGGCACGATACAAATGACTGTTAGGCCTTAAAGAATAAGGTGCAAGATCTTATCGATGCGAAGGAGATTGAATTTGAGCCCCCAGAAACACCTAATCTAATAACGGCACCAATGGCCAAACATGGCCAAAGTATCAACGCCATTGATGATGATCGTTTTGTTTCCTCCGTGAATGACTTGGTTACTCCTCTGTTGACCATTAAACAAAATCTACTGCAAGCCGGCTTGTTCCCAGGTTGCGATGAAAATTTACACCTTTGCAAATATTTTCCGAACGATTGTTTGTTACTAAATATAGGCGTCCAGCGCCTGATGACTAGTAAAGAAATTCTATTTGAAAAGCTACCTCTTATCAAGATGTTTCGATAATCACCATTTTCGACAATCCTCCCGGAGTCTCCACCAAAAGACCCGTCAGGATTACATCTTCTCCCAGATCTGTACCATTAATCATCACTATGCCAAGACCAATACCATACTCCTCAGATAAAGCTGTTCTCTGGAGTTATGAGGCTGACGCTTATTACTACGGCATCAAGCAAGATCAGTTGACTGTCAAAAATGAAGTTGCGAGAGATATTGATCTTGATATCGGTAACATCACTAGAACCAACAAAATAACAAGAAGTGGAAGAGTCTTCTCACATGAGATTTCTCCAAAGACCGTTGCTACTCCTGTAATCATTACTACTGCCACTCCTAACGACACCGCCAGTGATACTCCTACTGTTACCCCTACTGCCGATACAAGGGGCAAAGAGGCTTTGGTTGAGCCGGCCCAAGCAAGAGAACGTCCCGAAGTCATCCTTGAAGCTTCTAGAAAAGAAATAGAAGAAATCCGGAAGATAATCAAGAAAAGTGACTACAACATTGTAGAACAATTGGGGCAGACCCCCTCGAAGATATCGTTGTTGTCCTTGATTTTATGTTCTGAAACTCACGCCAAAGCCTTGGTAAAGTTTCTTAAGACCGCTCACGTGCCCCAAGAGACCTCCATCGACCAATTTGAAGACTGTGTGGCCAGTCTAACTGCTGATAACGGGTTGGGCTTTTCTGATGCTGATTTAACCTCTAAGGGAAGGAAGCACAACAATGCCTTACATATTTCCATTGAATGCAGGGGCACCACACTTGCCCATGTTTTTGTGGATACCGGTTCATCATTGAATGTCTTTCCCAAAAATTCTCTCGACCGACTGGATTGTGAGGGGCTCATCTTGAAACCTAGTAACATCATAGTGAGGGCCTTTGATGGTTCCAAGAGGACAGGTCACAAAGAAGTTAATATCCCCATAAAAATTGGGACTCAGACCTTTGACTCAATTTTCTATGTGATGGACATCCGCCCTTCGTACTCTTGTCTGTTGGGTCGACCCTGGATCCATGGTTCTGGTGCCGTCACTTCCATCCTACACCAAATGCTAAAATACCCGATCAGAGGGAAGATTGTCACAGTTCACGGAGAAGAGGAATACATGGTTAGCCATTTGAACTCTTTCAGGTATGTTGAAATGGATGGTGAATTCATAGAGACTCCCTGTCAGAACTTTGAGGAGGTTCCAGCAACAGTCGCAACAACCAAGTCTACTCCAAAGGTTCCGAAGATTACCAGACCTCCACTAAAGATGGCCTCGTTGAAAGACGCTCGAGCAGTAGTTGAAGAGGGAGGATGTACTATCTGGGGTTAGCTTCCGGATATTCCCTACAAGTCCGAAAAATTTGGGTTAGGGTTCACTTCAGAAGCTCAGAAAGCTGTCCGATGTTCTCGCGCAGGGGGACCACCTCTGCGTATCAGCAATCAAGGAGTCAATGAATTAGAAGATAGTGATGGCAGCTGTGACATGGATGAATGGATTTTTCCAACCATCGGCGGAGGGCTCAACAATTGGGAGGCGAAAGATTTCATTCCTATTACTTTTATTCAAGAGTAATTGTCTTTTAATATTTTCAGGCTTGTAATATTTAAACAATTCAGACTTTTTAAAAAACCTTGTGTCTTACCCGAGGCACAATGGTCCATCTGTAAGGGTTGTCACTTCATTCTCATATGTCATTAATGAATCATGGACGTTTTGCATCGAATTTTATTTTCTTTGTCTTCTCTTTGTTACATTTTACTTCTTTCAAAGGTAGCTATGCTCTTACACACACTCACATATTGAAAATGCAGATCTACATCCACTAAGGATCCCATGGGTAACAGTTCTGCTATGGCCAATTGTGACTTTGAAAATCTGATCTACCAAGCCGACGACGAAGGTGAGGAAGATTATGAAGTGCCAGATGAGTTGGCCAGGTTGTTGCAACAGGAAGAAAGGACCATTCAGCCGCACAAAGAGCCGGTCGAAACAATTAACTTAGGAACTGAAGAAGATAAGAAAGAGGTCAAGGTGAGTGCCAACTTGGAACCTAGTGTCAAGGAGCGTCTGATTCAGTTATTGCACGATTATGTTGAGATCTTTTCCTGGTCGTACAAAGACATGCCAAGACTGGATGCAGACATTGTGGTACATCGTCTACCTACAAAGGAAGATTGTCCCCCAGTAAAGTAAAAGGTTCATCGTATGAGACCCGGTATGTCTGAAAAGATCAAAGCAGAAGTTATGAAGCAATTCAATGTTGGATTTTTGGTTGTCACCTCTTATTCCCAATCGGTGGCCAATGTTGTTCCTGTACCTAAGAAAGACGGTAAAGTTCGGATGTGTGTGGACTACAGAGATTTGAATAGGGCAAGCCCTAAAGATGATTTCCCACTTCCCCACATCGACATCTTAGTTAACAATACTGTGCAACACAAATTGTTTTCCTTCATGGATGGCTTCTCGGGCTACAACCAAATCAAAATGGCGCCTGAGGATATGGAGAAAACAACTTTTGTTACACAGTGGGGCACTTTCTGCTATAAGTTCATGCCATTCGGACTGAAGAATGCTAGGGTAACCTATCAACACGCTATGGTAGCTTTATTTCATGACATGATACACCATGAGATAGAGGTCTACATAGACGATATGATAGCCAGATTGCAGACGGAAGAAGAGCACCTCGATCACCTACAGAAGCTGTTTGAAAGGCTGAAGAAGTACAAGTTGAGATTGAATCCAAACAAGTGTACATTCGGAGTACGGTCTGGTAAACTCCTGGGTTTTATCGTCAGCAACAAGGGTATTGAATTTGATCCTGCCAAGGTTAAAGTGATACAAGAAATGCCGTCTCCTCGTACTGAGAAAGAAGTTATAGGGTTCTTGGGACGTCTGAATTACATAGCCAGGTTTATTTCTCACCTGACAGCTAATTGTGAACCAATCTTCAAACTCTTGAAGAAAGATCAAGTAGTCATATGGAACGGCGAATGCCAATTTGCTTTTGAAAAAATCAAAGAATACCTGCAAGAACCTCCTGTGTTGTTGCCACCTGTCGAGGGAAGGCCATTGATCTTATATCTAACTGTTTTAGAAAACTCAATGGGGTGTATGCTGGGGAAGCATGACGAGTCTGGCCGAAAAGAGCATGCTATTTATTACCTGAGCAAAAAGTTTACCGACTATGAAACAAGATATTCACTGCTCGAGAAAACTTGCTACGCTCTGGCATGGGATGCTCGCCGGCTGAGACAGTATATGCTGACCCATACTACTTTGTTGATATCTAAAATGGATCCGATAAAGTACATCTTTGAGAAGCCCGCTCTTTCTGGGAGAATAGCAAGATGGCAGATGATCCTGACAGAATATGACATACAGTATACTACCCATAAAGTTATAAAGGGCAGTGTATTGGTTGATCATCTTGCTCACCAAGCTGTAGAAGACTATCAGTCCATGAATTTTGAATTCCCGGACAAAGACATCATGACGTTAGACAACTGTGAAGAGATCAGGCCATATGACGAACCTGAACAAGGATCCCGATGGATCCTGTTCTTTGATAGAGCATCCAACGCACTTGGCAATGGTATCGGCGCCGTACTCATATCTCCTGAAGGATGTCATACTCCCTTTACTGCCAGACTTTGCTTCAACTGTACAAACAACATGGCAGAATATGAAGCGTGCATCTTTGGTATCAAGGCTTCCATAGACTTGGGGATAAAACACTTGGATGTATTTGGAGATTCAACCTTGGTCATCAGTCAAGTCAAAGGGGAATGGTATACCAAGCACCCCAACCTTATACCTTATAAAGAACATGTGTTGACATTGTTGCCGCATTTCGAGAAGATTACCTTCGAGCATTTCCCGCGAGAAGAAAATCATCTAGCAGACGCATTAGCTACAATGTCATCTATGTTTAAACTTAATTGGGATAACGAGGCTCCTCAAATCACCATTGAGCGGATGAATGAACCAGCCTAATGTCACGAGATTAATATTGAAGAAGTAGTGGACCAGCCTTGGTTTCATGAAGTCAAGAGGTATCTCGAGTCTCAGGAATATCCAGAAGGAGCTTCGGTGAATGACAAGAAGTTCCTAAGAAGGTTCTCGGCTAAATTCTTCCTTAGTAACAACATTCTGTACAAACACAGTCATGACTCTGTATTGCTTTGGTGCGTAGACAAGGCTGAGGCTGAAAGGATCATGGGTGAGCTACACGAAGGCACTTTTGGTACTCATTCCAGTGGGCATACAATGGCAAAGAAAATCCTACGGGCAGGCTATTATTGGTCTACCATGGAGGAAGATTGCTACCAACACTCTCGGACTTGCCATAAGTGTCAAATCTATGCTGACAAAGTACACGTACCTCCGGTCCCTCTGAATGTCTTGACGGCTCCTTGGCCCTTTGCTATGTGGGGAATCAATATGATTGGGGAAATTAAGCCAACAGCCTTTAATGGACACCGCTTTATCTTAGTGGCCATCGATTATTTTACAAAGTGGGTTGAGGCAGCTTCCTTTGCTTCCGTTACTAAAAATGTGGTCGCTCGGTTCATCAAGCAGAATCTCATCTGTCGGTACGGTATCCCAGAGAGAATCCTCACTGATAATGGTATGAATCTAAACAACACTATGATCACCACTTTGTGCGAGCAATTCAAGATTCAGCATCACAATTCTTTCCCTTACCGGCCAAAGATGAATGGTGTTGTAGAAGCTGCTAACAAAAACATTAATAAGATCATACAGAAAATGACAGTCACATACAAAGACTGGCATGAGATGCTACCATTTTCTCTCCATGGGTATCGTACCACAGCTTGCACATCAACTGGGGCATCACCTTATTCTCTCGTATACAACATGGAAGCTGTCTTGCCTATTGAGGTCCAGATCCCCTCTCTAAGAATCATGAAGGATGCTGGTTTGAATGAAGAAGATTGGATTCAGACTCGGTTTGACCAACTAAACTTGATTGATGAGAAGAGGCTTACAACTATCTGTCATGGTCAGATGTACCAAAAACGCATGATCAAAGCTTTTAATAAAAAGGTCAAACGTCAGGTATATCGGGTCGGTGACTTGGTAATCAAGCATATCATTTTGCCACAAGGTGATCCCAGGGGAAAATGGACCCCTACATATGAAGGGCCGTTTGTAATCAAAAGCATTTTCTCTAGTGGAGCAATGATCTTGACTACTATGGATGGCGACGACCTCCCTCACCCTGTAAATACAAACATAGTTAAAAAATACTACGCATGATCAAAGACCCGCTAGGTTGACTGGCCTAGGAAAAAATAAGGGCTTCCCGGAGAACCAAAAGGGTTCGGGCAAAAATAAGGGATGAAAAAAAATGTACACCCGGCAAGTCGAAAACCCGAAAGGGCGGCTTGGGCAAAAAAGGGTATCCCGGTGGACTGAAAAGCCGAAAGGGCGGTCCAGGCAAAAGTTAGGGATTAAAGCGTATGACTATGCCCCGTTGGATCATATGGCAAACAATCTTCAGCATCAACCAATCAACTCAATTGTCTCTAAATCAATCTAATCGACTTCGCCGAGGCGACCAGCGGACAAGACATTCAGATACATGAAGGCTATAGTAGAACGGGAACCCCATGGGATTATTTCACATAGCTACCTTTTCTTTGTATAAATTTTCATTTTTACGACGACATTCTCTTGCTAGAATGCTTGTCTCATTGTACAAAGACACTTGTTCAAGTTAATAAAAAGATATCCCTTTTGAAAGTGCAAAACCATCTGTTTTTCTTTATTTCTATGTTTTATTTACAAAAACGTACAATGATTTATTTTTGAACATATGCATTTGAACGTGATTATTGTTACAAATAAATAAAAGAAAAAAAACGGAAAGACAATCACTAATGACTTTAAGAAATAGAATAATATCTGTAAGCCATTCCATAAAACCCTCGCAGGTACTTTCTCCAGCCAGAGCAAAAATTTGCAACAACCGGTCCAAAGTGTCCCCAGTGAGTTGTCCAACTTCTCAGATTTCCCCAGCAGGATACTATAAGCAATGATTGGCTTGTACCTTCTGCAACAGAGTTTGTACTTAGAAATTCATCCATCAGTGCTTCAAAAGGGATTTATTTTCCCTGCATCCAGCAACGCTACGGCACAAACAATCTTTAAATCCATACATTTGCATCCATACGTCATAACATTGACAACTCAAAGTGCATACAGTGCAATCTCATTTATTTTGAGAGGCAAACATCACACCATGCATCACATACATCACAATATTGCATACAATTAACTCATCACATTTTACAGGAAAGAGCCATTAGACAGTTATTATCAACAAACTTTCGACAAACACAAATTTTCAACAAGTCAAATACAGATTAGTTTCCGAGAAAAGGCTGGTTTTTACTGGTTCAGATAAATCTCTCAACGGTTTATTCTGATTTGTCTCCAGATTATTTCACTGGTTCAGATAAATCTCTCAACAGTTTATTCTGATTCGTCTCCAGATTATTTCACTGGTTCAGATAAATCTCTCAACGGTTTATTCTGATTCATCTCCAGATTATTTTACTGGTTCAAATAAATATCTCAACGGTTTATTCTGATTCATCTCCAGACTTTAACTGGTTCAGATAAATCTCTCAACGATTTATTCTGATTCTTCTCCAGATTATTTCAGATAAATCTCTCAACGGTTTATTCTGATTCGTCTCCAGATTATTTCACTGGTTCAGATAAATCTCTCAACGGTTTATTCTGTTTCGTCTCTAGATTATTTCACTGGTTCAGATAAATCTCTCAAAAGTTTATTCTGATTCGTCTCCAGATTATTTCACTGGTTCAGATAAATCTCTCAACGGTTTATTCTGATTCGTCTCCAGATTATTTTACTGGTTCAGATAAATCTCTCAACGGTTTATTCTGATTCATCTCCAGACTTTCACTGGTTCAGATAAATATCTCAACAGTTTATTCTAATTCGTCTGCAGGTTATTTTACTGGTTCAGATAAATCTCTCAACTGTTTATTCTGATTCATTTCCAGACTTTCACTGGTTCAGATAAATCTCTCAACGATTTATTCTGATTCGTCTCCAGATTATTTCATTGTTTCAGATAAATCTCTCAACGGTTTATTCTGATTCATCTCCAGATTTTTACTGGTTCAGATAAATCTCTCAACGGTTTATTTTGATTCGTCTCCAGATTTTTACTGGTTCAGATAAATCTCTCAACGGTTTATTCTGTTTCGTCTCCAGATTTTTACTGGTTCAGATAAATCTCTCAACGGTTCATTCTGATTCGTCTCCAGTTTATTTCATTATTTCAGATAAATCTCTCAACATTTTATTCTGATTCATCTCCAGATTTTTACTGGTTTAGATAAATCTCTCAACAGTTTATTCTGATTCATCTCCAGATTTTCACTGGTTCAGATAAATCTCTCAACGGTTTATTCTGATTCGTCTCCAGATTATTTCACTAGTTCAGATAAATCTCTCAACGATTTATTCTGATTCGTCTCCAGATTATTTCATTGTTTTAGATAAATCTCTCAACGGTTTATTCTGATTCGTCGCCAGATTATTTCAGTGTTTCAGATAAATCTCTCAACGGTTTATTCTGATTCGTTCTCTGTTAAGATCAAGTTCAAACTTTCCGCCAACAATTACCTTTGGATGGCATCTACAATCCCATCTCCGACAATTCTCCTTTGTTTCTCCAAATGGCATCTTTAAGCCCATTTCCATACACAATCAGACTAGCGCGTCATCAAGTGCAAATTTCTGAGCACTCTAGTGTTCAATCATCTTCTACTTTCAAGCCACGAACGACAAACATGTTGATCTCGCTTTTCAAGTTTAAGAGGATTGAACAGGGGAAGTTGTTGTACCCAAAATTTGCCCTCCCATTTTTCATACAAGATACAACCCTAGGGTTTCTTGGATATTCAAGTTGGCTCAGAAATCGACCAGACAGATTCTCTTCTAGGACATTAAACCAGCAATTAGGGTTTCTTTGCAATTCTCAAAAGAAAGTGAGTTTTCAAAGATCCAATTGGCCTTCATAGGTCTTCATGCTTCCTCAAGGTTGTAGTTATGATTTATTCAAGTTACAAGACTTTGAGATGATTATGTCTGTTCATGGTCACATGTGATGTCGCTCACGGGTTTATCTTCAGAGAATCAGAAGAAATTTGAGTTTGGAAGACTTTAAAATTATCAAATCATCGCAAGGCATTGATTGATTTTAAATTTTTCTTAAACACAGTTTACTGAAAGGATAATGTTTGTTCTCAGAGCATGATTTGTTTGGGACAAGAGATGGAGATTAAGACTGTCATTTAGGACAATCATGATTTTGGGATCCAGGTTGACCAGATGATTTACGTCCTTAAAACATTTATTTTGTTTAGGTAATGGAGTACAAAGTGCGTGTTTGTTTAAAATGCAGTTACAAAGTTATTTGGATTATTTGGAATTTAAGTTACCAGACTGGAGCATTTTATTTCAAATATCCTGATTGGGAATTTAAAAAAAAAATCAATTAAGATGCGAAGAGAAATTACAAATTGTTTTTTATAAAGGATTTCAAGTTATGAAATAACACAAGAATACTTTATGCTACAATTCAAGTTCTTCTCCAATTTCAAACACACCGTCCAAGATTGTTACAAAACTTCGAATTCTTTTAATACTTTATGTTTTACAACTTATTGTATTTAAAGATAAGTTGGTACAACTATTGGATACAATACATCAAAATACAAGAAGGTTTTTCTAAGTTACAAAGAAAATCAAGTGAATGTTTGGCCTAAGAGAACTAATCCATGATTAAGTTGTTTGAAGATTGAAGTTATATTAAATTCCTTTTATTTTCTCCAAGACTTTCGTGTTTGCCACGGGTTTCTTGCGTTCTTTGCTTTGTCATCTCCACTTTCGCTCACATGAAAAATAAGAGAAAGAAAGCATGATTAATACAAAAATATATGAGCATGAACATGGAATTTTCCAAAAGCTATTTCATAAGTTCATCATTAAGGTTTGCAACGTGGAATCAGAATGCTGTTCATTTCATCACAACCTATTTGCTCCAGTTGCAAATCACAAGAAGGTTGCCCTTCTTGGTTCACAAAAAGAAGAAAAAAGAGAAATTCGCGAACATGATAGCCCAAGGTTGCACACAATAACAAAATGCTACAACAGTCCAAACAAATAGCATCATCACAAACTGAAACAAACAGCATCATCACAAACTGAAGCAAAACAGCATCATCACAAACTGAAGCAAAGCAGCATCATCACAAACTGAAGCAAAACAACATCATCATAAGCTAAAACAAGGTAGCAATGTGGAAAATATAACAAAATAGCTAGATGCTAAATCAAACAAAATAGCAAGTCAACTTGCTCAAGAGGCAAGGCATCATCATTTTCCAAGTGCTGCAAACCCTTCAGAATGGTAAAATAAACAAAAGAGAAAATTGCTTTTTATTGTCATTGAGAGAGAAGAGAGGAAAGAGGTCACCTAGGCTACAGAATTTCCCAAAGCACATCCTGCAAAAGCTCTGCTACAAAAAGAAGAGCTACTGTAAACCCAAAATCAGAACAAAACCTGCTGTAAATCCAAAATCAGAACAAAACCTGCTGTAAACCCAAAATCACCAAAACCTGCTGTAAACCCCAAATCACCAAAACCTGCTAGAATACAAAATCAGAAAGAAAACCTGCTGTAAAGACAGGACCACAAAACCTGTTGTAAACATCAAAGACAAAGGGACCACAGCATAAAGGAGGTTAATAATAACAGAGAGAGGGGCGATGGATTGAAGACACAACAAAACACAGTAACAGAGCTAGCAAGAAAAAGTCTGATGTTCATCAAGATCAAAGCCAAATAGCCATCATCAAAAACTCAAAAACCTGATAACCATCATCCAAAAAACTCAGAATAAAAGAACCATCATCAAAAACTCCAAAACCTGAGAACCCTCACCCAAAATACAGAAACAACATAATCATCATTCAACATTTGATAACCAAGAAAGAGATAACATACCATTTGAGCCAAAGGCCAGAAAGAAGACAGAAAAAGTTACCAACAAACCAGAAGAGCCTGGCCCCCATCCTCATGTCTTTCCCTCATAAATCTTCTGCCACCACTGAATACCATCCTCAGTCCCGCCTCTCCATTCCTAATTTGCAGAAAATCACAAGAATAACAAGGCAAGGGAGAAGTTATAAAGCTCCAACAGGTATGAGTTCTCCCCCTTTCTCATACTTCCATAAGCATAATTTCTGCATCTAAAGAACTAAGGGTTAGTTAAAGGAAAACTCAACAAAAACGGAAAACTCAACCAAAATCTGTAAGCTAGAAAAATAACGAAAGAGACCTTACCTTTTCAAAATCGCTAGGGTTAGATTAGGGAGACGAGAGAGGTATATTCCGGTAACAAAGAGGTTGAGGGAGGTTAAGGACGATACAATTTTGGGTCTCTCTGATTTAAATCCGAATTCAAAAAAGAAGGGTTTCAAAAGATGTAAATCACTGTGAGACAAAGAGGCGTAGGTTGTTACTATAGAGAGCAAATTGTTTGCGAGGTAAGTCGGGAACGAGGTGGTGAGGAAATTTAGAAGGATTTAGCTTGTGGAAAGGATGAACAGAGAAGAATAGCGCCGCGTGAAAGGGAAGATAGACCAAACCCTAATTTCGTGTTATCCCTTAATCCGTGAATAAACATTTAGATTAGGAATTTTTGGGTTTTGGTTTGTTGATTTGTGGTGGGCGACCCATTGCCCCTGCTCCATAAGCCCATTTCTGTTCACTGCATACACACCCCTTCATTTGTTTAAATTATAATTCTTGTTTACCTAATTTATTTTGAATAGTTTGTTTTTGTTCCAAATTTGCTTCGTGTTAAACTTTTTGCTATTAATTTCCCTTTGATTCTTTTTCATGATACAAATGTTACAAAAAAAAAATAGAACATATGTCTATTTCCCTTTTTTTAAAATTTTCTCATATTAAAAAAAAATATAAAATATAAATCTTTCATAGGATTAATTAATTCTTTTCATCATGAAAAATATTAAAAGATAGAAAAAAATATATGCACTTTGATTTAATTTCTTTATTTAAACAATTTCTTTAAATAATATCTTATTTTTTCCTTTCTTCCTTACATGTAAATATATAAAATTTTATTTCCATATTTCATTGGTTAATTTTATTTCATAGATTATTATAGCTTTTAATTAATCGCTCAAATTCGATTTGGTTGTATTGTTTGCTATTGGGACCCTTAGATCGCATTTGACTCATTCCCATTCGTAAAAATTATACCCCCATTCCCGAACACTTTGTAATAGCGTAGAATTTCAATTCCCGCAATTTACTGTTTTCCTTATACTGTATAGTAATTAGGCGTGTATGGCAAGGTTCAAAAATCAATCTCTAGGTAACCTAAACAAAGAATAAAATAATTTGAAACCAACACACATTTTCACACGCGCACCTATAGGGTAACCTCGCTCGTTGCTTCGGAAATACAATCATGTCCCTCGAATATGGGATGCTTTAGCAATGACCCTTTGATAAAAATATCATAGTCCCTCGATGTTGCCTATGATAAAACGATCTCGTCCCTTACAAAAATTGCTAAAGCATCTCATAAGTTTCCTTCGATGATTATAAAATTGACCCGCACCTGTCCTTTCACATCCAACGATGGGGCTTCTTACCAAATTAATGGTAAGATAGCACCATTAAAAGGAGGAAGAAAAGAACAATTTTAGACCTTTCGAGTAGATAGATTCGCTCCTAGTTACTCGCTTGCTCACGACAAAAAACACTTTTACACCTACACTTTCATTTCAAAACATTTTCAAAAGACAAAACATTTTGTATACGTTCTTATAGAGACGAGGACCATTGCAAAACATCCTTTCAAAACACTTTCCGAAACACAATTCACAAACATCTCTTTGAACCACTTTTCGAAACAAAACTTTGCACGCGTTCTTATAGAAACGAGAACCATTACAAAGAGATTTTTCAAAATACTTTCAAAGCCCACACCACAAGCACACTGTCAAATGAAAGCAAGTGATCTAAACGAGTAACTAAGAGCCCATGGAAAACCATGGATGAAAAGGGTGATAATACCTTCCCTTTTCATAATCTACCCCTTGAACCTGAGAAATAATCTCGAAATGTCTTTCCTGTGCTTTTTTACCTTTCCTTTGGATAAAAGAAAAGTCGGTGGCGACTCTTGCTATCCGCACAAATGCGATCGTAACGCAAAACATTAAGTCAGTTCTCCCACCGTAACATTGCATATCACACATCATTCCACATTTGGTCTTGCTTTCCAAGGTTTTTCTCTAGTCGCATTCCTTTGTCTTCGCCTTTGTAGAACATAAGTTGTCGAACCAATACAATACTTGAGATGACTATAAGAAGAAGATGGAGAATTTGGAAGAAAAGAACATGGAACTCCGTGAAGAGGTTACTACTCCCAGGACTGGTATAGAACGTATGACTACTCTGGTCGAAGCTTGTTGCTGATCAACATCAAGCTCCTCCTCGTCAGACTCAAGTGCAATCTCAGCTGCAATTAATTGTAATTTTTGAGATCTCTATTACTCCTGTTGTTCCTGCTAGCACTCCTCAGAATCATATGCCACAAGGTTACCCTTGGGACATGCCTTTGAACTTTATGCCTGAGAACTATCGCCCAGCTGTTGAGGTTCCTCCTATTGTTCATCCTATTATGGTTACTGCTCCCTCTGTGGTCCATATTGTTCCATAAGTTAAATAGCCTATTTTTAATGATGTTCCTAGTGAGAGAATTAGTGTGTATGAACGAATGGATGAGTTTCATGACCAGTTCCAAGAACTTTAAAAAGAGATGAAAGCTCTAAGAGGGAAGAAATTATTTTGGAAGAATGTTCATGACTTCTGTCTAGTTCCTAATTTGAAGGTTCCCGCTAAGTTAAAGGTACCAGAGTTTGAAAAGTACAAGGGAAACTCTTTTCCTCAAAGTCACTCAGTGATGTTTGTAAGAAAGATGTCTAATCACACATATAATCATCGTCTACTGATTCATTATTTTCAAGACAGTCTCACTGGTGCTGCTTTGAAGTGGTACATGGGTCTTGATAGAACTCAGATCCGTACTTTCAACGATCTTGGTGAAGCTTTTGTTTAAAAATACAAGTATAACATTGATACAGCTCCATATCGTGATCAACTTGGAGCCATGTCCCAAAGAGACAAAGAGTCCTTAAAAGAATATGCTCAAAAATGGCGTGAGATTTCCACTCAAATCCCCCCCTATAGAGGAAAAGGAGATGACCAAGTTCTTTCTAAAAAATTTGAGCCTATTTAGTATGAGAGGATGATTTCTAGTGCACCCAGTGACTTCACCTAAATGGTGAGCATGGGGATCCGCTTAGAAGAGGGAGTATGTGAAGGTCGTTTTACCAAAGATGAAGATTTTACCAGTAGTGGTAAGAAGTATGGTAGTTTTTCCAAGAAGAAAGAGCAGGATTCCAGTTTTGTTTCTCATGAAAAGCAAATGAAGTCCCATGGAAGAAATCATTATCAGCATCAACAAGTTGCTTCTATTTCTCCTGTGGTTAATTTATCTCCTACATCTCCAACTTATAAAATGCAACAATGAACTCAGCCATATCAACAAGTGTGTAATCAGAGGAGAAATCAGTTTGATCCAATCCCCATGACCTATAGATAACTTTATCCTGCTTTAGTGAAGAGAATTTTGGTTCAAACTAGATCTCCACCCGATGTTCTAGAAAAGCTTCCATGGTGATATAAAGTTGATGCTTTTTGTCCTTTTCATCAAGGTGCTCCTGGACATGATTTGGAAAATTGTTTTGCTTTTAAAAATGAAGTGCATAGGCTGATTAAGAGTGGTATTATGCCGTTTAAGGAAGATGGTCCTAACGTTCAAGCTAATCCATTGCCCAAGCATGAGGCAGCTACTGTGAACATGGTAGATGGGTGTGCATGTGAGTTTGTTATCTTTGATGTTAACTTAGACCAAGCTCATTTAGTTAATATTCATATTTCTTTGTGTGAAGTGGGATATTGTCAACATAATCATGTTGAATGCCAGATTTGTGTACGAAATCCTCGTAGATGTGCATTGGTTAGGGAAGATATCCAGAGATTTATGGATCAAGGTCTTGTTCAGATTAGTAGGAAGAGACAAGACAGTGAATTGAATGTTGTGGTTCCTCGTTTTGAAATTCCTAAACCAATTGAGATCACTTACCGTATTAAGAATTATGTTGTTACACCCTTGGTGATTTATTTTCCTGGACCTGTTATGTACAAGTCTGACAAAGTTGTGCCTTACAAGTATAATGCTACCATGCTAGAAGATGGTAAAGAAGTTGAGATCAAGCCTTTTACTTTCGTTGTGAATATTGCTGATATTAATGGCGTGACCCGTAGTGGTCGAGTTTATGCTCCTACAATACAGAAGGTTGTAGATGGTTTAGCCGGTAAGAGGAATCATGGAAAAGAATCTCTTGAAGTCAGTTCAGAACCAAAGTTTGTTTAAGGCCAGTCTATTGGGTTTGCTCAGGACAAAGATATAGATTAATTGCTGAAGATGATTAAGATGAGTGATTATAAGGTCATGGACCAACTTCTTCATACTCCTTCAAAGATCTCTATTATATCTCTATTGATTAATTCCTACGCTCACTGAGATTCTCTGATGAAGGTTTTGGATCAAGCTTTTGTTCATCATGATGTGATTATTGACTAGTTCAATGGTTTTGTGGGGAATATTACTACGTGCATCAATCTCAGTTTCAGTGATGAAGAACTTCTAGAGGAGGGTAGGAATCACAAACTTTCTTTTCATCTCTTCATGAATTGTCAGAAGGACTCTTTGTCGAATGTTCTAGTTGATATTGGTTCATCCCTAAACGTGATGCCCAAGTCTACATTGGACAAGCTAGATTACCAAGGTACCCCTATGTTGTATAATGGTGTTATTGTGAAGGTTGTTGATGGTTCCAAGAAGTCAGTGATTGGGGAAGTTGATCTCCCGATGAGTATTGGTCCTCATGTGTTTCAGATAACCTTCCAGATTATAGATATCCTCCCATTATATAGCTGTTTGTTAGGACGTCCATGAATCCATGAGGAAGGAGTAGTAACTTCCACCCTCTACCAAAGGCTCAAGTTTTTCAGAAATGGTAAGTTTATGATTGTGCAAGATTAGCAGGCATTGCAGGTGATTCATTTTTCATCTTTTAGTTTTATTTGTGTTGATGATGAAGTTGTTAGAACTCCGTCGAAGCTTTGTCAATTGATGATGATTGTGGAAAGAAGAGTGGGGTATCCATTTCTTCCTTAAAATATTCATAGTAGGGGGGTGCAATATGGTCTGACTGAAGCTTGGGGACAAGTTATTCATCTCCCAGAGAACAAGAACCGTGTTGGTCTAGAGTTTTCTCCCAGGATTAAGAAACTTGTGAAGCAAAAGGCTATTTTTTTCCCAATTAAAGAAGTGTTCCATAGTGGAGGATTCATTCATCCAATTCACCCTAAGGTTGACCGTGTTCTTGAAGATGATTCAGATCTAGAAAGGCCAAGCTTTGTGACGCACGAAAGGACAAGTCAAAATTGGACTACTGTTGATATTCCCAGTGTTGTTCACATTTCAAAGTAATTTGTTTTTGTTTTTTTTTCAAAATCCTTTCACTTTGCCCAAGGTGAAAGTAAATTGTTCGGGATGACCTTAGATTTCAGTTATTAAAATCATTAATAAAAGTTATTTTGTTATCCACATATGTGTTTTTTTTACTTTTTGCTTTTTCTGGAAAATGGTAATCTGAAAAACCATAAAAATAACTTCAATATATGGATATCACTGCCAAATTTCTCTGTTTTATAAAATTAAGCATCGATCATATATGTAGGTATTGTACCCCAAAATTTTCCCTCTCATTTCTCAAGATATTTCCTACAAAGATCTTCAATGACTCAAGTTTGCGTAAGTATCGACCAGGTCAAGTCATCTCCTCGGTATTGATGTCTCAAATTAGGGTTCGAGTTTGCACAAGGAAAATTGGACTCCTAATACTTAGAATGACTTTCATGGACCATTATGGACCCTCAAGATTGCTACTGTCAAGTTTCAAAGTCTTACAAAATCGCTCAATCAATTGATCAGATGACCTAAAATTAGCTGTTTTGGAAAAAAGTCGATTGTAGCCAACCTACAGTCAAACTTAAATATTTTGGACCAATATCAACATTTTGAAGTCATATGTATCGTTCAATCAAGATGGCACCACAAGTTTCTAAGAAAATCGTTCAAATCGTCAAAAGGGCAAAATGGTCAAAATTAGGGTTTTGATCGAGAATGACCAATCTTCGATTTTGACCTAGTACATGACTTATTTGGTTTGAAACATTGATTTCAAGAATCCAAATACGTCATTTTTACCTAATCTCAGATTTCAATTCATCATCGAAGATTAGTGGATTGATAGACGAAATTCAGTCAACTGGTGGAAAAAGTCAACTATACACTAAAAAGTCAAACTTTGACTTTTTTGACCAAAATTGAGACCCAAAAATCACGTTTCATCAAGACATCAAAAATATAAAATTTGATAATCAAAAATCAAGAGAGTCAAAAATCCAACTTTGCAAGGCTTAGAAAATTTTTCAAGAATTTATATACTTGTTAATTTCATTGCTTCATGACATCTTTTCACTATAATTCAAGATGTTACAAATAATTCAAGTTATTATAAGGTTTCATTTTTGAAAATTACAAATCCTAAATCTTTGTTTTGTTTAAATTTTTTCCTTTTGACTCAAAACCTTGCCACCATGTTTTGTCTTTGTTATAATCTGCATAAATTGGTCCACAAACCAGATTTTGTACCATGCTACAACATGCTTCCAAGTCCAAGCCTGCTTACTACAAGCTCAAAATCATGTTCAGAAGGCAGTCTGCTATCTTGAACAAAACAGCCCTGCTATGCTATCTCTAAACAATGCCATAACACTCCAAAACAGCTGCAAAACAGCCCTGTTATGCTGCTCCTAACCCAGTCCAAGCCTGCATTATCTCAGCCCCATATTTGCACAGAATTAAAACATAAGAGCTGCATCAAAAAGAAATGGAACAATATACCCAAACAGTTCAAAAACGTATTTGTTTCCCTCCTAAATGTTAGTCAAGTCCATCTACAAATAAACTGTTTTCACAACACACAAGGGGTTGGCTTTTAGAGAGAAAAAGAGAGAACAGAAAAAACAACATCTTTGTCAACTCTGCTCATTCACAAAAGACCCTTGCTCATACTCATATTTATTCTCAGTCACAAAAAACAGAACCTCAATCCATTATTCCATCTTGCAAACCTTCTTGTAATACAGAGGGAGAACTGAATTGGGTGTTTTGCATTTTGTCATAATTGTTACGAATAGCAAGAGTCAACACCGACTTTTCTTTTATCCAATAAAGGAAAGGGTGAAAAGAACAGGAAAGACCTTTTGAGATATTTTCTTGAGTTCGAGGGGTAGGTTATGAAAAGGGAAGGTGTCAGCACCCTTTTCATCCGTAGTTATCTACGGGCTCTTAGTTGCTTGCTAGATCACTTAAAAAATGCTTTACTTGAAAATGTGTTTGTGATGGTTGTAAGTTTGAAAATATTTTGAAAACACCTTTGTTTCGGAAAAATTTATAATGATTCTCGTCTCTATAAGAATGTATACAAAGTGTTAGTTTTAAAAATAATTCAAAGAGATGTTTGTTTTTGAAGATGTTTTGAAAGTGTAAGTGTGGAAATGGTTTTAGTTTGTGAGCAAGCAACTACGAGTGTCCTACCTACTCAACAGGTCTTTGTTCTTTTCCTCCTCCTTTAGATGTTGCTATCTTACCATTGATTGGTAAGAAGACCCATCATTGGATGTGAAGGGACAGGCGCAGGTCAATCGTACAGTCATAGAAGGAAAGTTGTGAGATGCTTTAGCAATTTTTGTAAGGGACTAGACCGTTTTACCGAAGGCAACATCGAGGGACTACGATATTTTTTATCGAAGGCTCTTTTCTACAGCATCCCATATTTGAGGGATATGACTGTATTTTTTCGAGGCAACAAGCGAGGTTACCCTAGAGGTACGCGTGTGAAAAGTGTGTTCGATTCAAGTTAATTTTATCTTTGAATAGGGTTGTCTAGCGGTTGATTTTAAATCTTACCATACACGCCTAATTACTATACAATATAAAGAAAATTAAAATTCTACACTATTATAGAGCTTTTGGGAATGGGGGTATAAATTTACGAATGGGGATGGATCAATGCGATTAAAAGTCCAAATAGGCAATCAATATAACCAAATCGAGTCGAACAATTAATTAAAACTACAATAACCTATGAAGTAAAAATTAATTAACAAAGTATGGAAATAAAGCTCTTGGTATTTTGTTTGTGAGCAATTTTGAAGAGAAAATAAAACCTGTTCTAGAAAATAAAATAATTGACTAGAAGAAATTAAATCATATGTATATATTTTTTTTGTATTTTTTATCATGAAGAAATTAAACAAAACAATTTAAAACTAAATAAAAAGTTAATTAATAAAATTATTTACAAAAATACCTAACTAAACTATTTAAGAAAATTTAACTAATTTAAAAGAAAGTTAACTTAGAAAAAAGTTCATAAACTTATTTACAAAATTCTAACTTAGTTAACTAATTACATATTTTTTTAAATTAAATTTTAAAGTCTAAACTAAAGATTAACTAAACTAGTTTTGTTATCAAAAACTTAAAGAAATAAAAAAAATAAAACCAAGCCCCAGCAGGGGTTGAATCTGTGTCCTCAAGTTAGAGCCAATGATACCTTGCCAACTGAACTGTTCTATTCATTCGTTATATCCATGATTTTATTAATACAAAATGGGAAATTGATAATTGGTTTGGAACAAAGGGCCCAAAGGGCCGACTCAATTGAAGGAAAGGAACAAGGAAGGGTTATGAAAACTCTAGGCACAAAAGAGGTGCCGCTGGGAGTGTTATGGAGAAGGCAAAGACAACTCTCATTATTATCGTCATTGGGAAAGGCCTGAAATAGAATTAATATTATTTTATGCTTATGCTGTACCTTGAAAACAGAAAATAAACACTCTCTCTATCTAAAGAAATTCATCTTCTTCTGCTGCAACTTTATTCCACCTTTCAGCTTTCTTCGCTTAAACAACACATCATAGTCACCACCGATTCTGATCCATATTCTATCCAAAGGAGAAATCTATTTGCGAATCCGTTTCCTGCTTCTTCACTTCTGGATTCAGACTGTTCTGTTATCAAAATCTTCACCTCCAAGATGGCTGTCTCCAGCTACACTGGTTTCTTTCTTTTCCAACCCATATGCGATGGCGGAAGTTGTGGGCTCATTGGTGATTCACATGACATTTAGACCAGCAATCACACAACATCCTTGGTAGCTTGATGCTGGGAATAATCAAAGTATGCAGGGACTATTACAAAAGCGTACTTAATTGCATTTTAAGTTTAAATATGATTTCTTTCTTTTTAGTGATTTGCAGGCGAATGCGAGAACACAGATTTATGGATTGGGAACGAGAATGTCACTTCGGTGGTGGTCTGTTACCTGTGAGAAATTCGCGGATCAGGGGTGCTTAAGGTGGTAATGAAAGAGTTGATACAAAAACAGTAACAGTAGGTTGGTGATTCGGGTTCAGAATCGTCCGCTTTTTATGAATGGGATTAGAAAGGGAAGTTGGTTTACCGCGTTTTCTTGTTTGATCTGGTTTTTGGGTTTTCGAATTAATCGCATGCAATTGTTCTGTTTGATTCTTTTATTTACTAACTGTTTTAGTTTCATGGTTCAGATTTGAAGACACACATTCATGAAAAAATAGAATAAAAAGGACACTAGTATAACAGTCAATCATAAGCATGAAGATGTATAAATGGTAAAAAACAATTACCTGTCAGAGTCTCTCTGGTAGAGCTTCAAAAGAGATGAGCTCAAGAAACCCCTTCCACTTCTGCAGGGTTAGGTTTTTTTTTATATCTTCCTCTGGTTTAGGTGTGCTGATCAATTGGTATCTTTTTCTGGTTTTCTGGCTTTGTTACTTGGTATCTTTTTTTGGTTTTCTTTGGCTCTCTTGTGTGTTGGATGTGTAAAAAAAATCTCTCTCTCTCTCTCTCTCTCTCTCTCTCTCTCGGTTTTCTGGCTTGGTAAAAATCACTCCCCTTTTCAATGGAACAGTGGTTGTTATTATATTGAGATAAGGGTGAAAAGTGGGGGGAAAATTGGGTAAGATTTTGAACATTATTGGCAAGCTGACTCTGTGCCCTTTTGAGTACAGGTTCTGGTTTGCCTATTCTGATGTTATTTTCAGGTTGTTTAGAGCAAGTGTAACACTGATGAGGTGCAGGTTTTTGGCTCGTTTTGTTTGGATAATTTGGACAGTTTTGGGCAGGTTTGTAGCAGACTTTGGACTATTAGAGCAGTGCTATTTTTTTTTGCTGGTTTGGGACAGTTATTGCTGGGTGACATCTTCCTGACCCTATCTCTTTTCCTCTTTATCTTTCTATGACATAAAGCAAAATATGCTTTATACAATTTCTGAAGGGTTTGCAATATTTATGAAAATGATGATATATAGGGCTATGTGAGCTAGTGCTAGCTTGCATTGTTGTTTTGTGTTTTGTTGCTTTGGTTTGCTGTTGCGATTTTGTTGTTACATTGTTTGGCAATTTCGGCTTTATTTTTACAATGAAATATTGTGAATTTATTTTCCCTTTTTGTGAACCAAAGTTTTTTGTGATTTGTAAAATAGGAGGATATGGCTTATAATTGAAACAAAACCCTTTTTTCAATTTCTGATTCCAATTGCAAATCCTAATGATGAGATATAAATCTTTTTTAATCACTAATTCTTGCTTGGCAATTTCACATGTTAATTTTTTGCTAACTTTCTCCTTTTCTTATTTCATGAACACGAGGTGTTGTACCCCAAAATTTTCTCTCCCATTTTTACACAAGACATATTCCTAGAGGTCCTTAATTGCTCAAGGTTGACCAAGAATTGATCAGACAAATTTTCCTCCTAAGCATTGGCCTTCCAACTAGGGTTTAATTTTTCACCAAGATGTGTGAGCTCCAAATGTCTTCCATGGTCCTAATATGTCTTCAAGATTATCCATGACAAATTCCATACCTTGCACTACAAGTTTTCTCAGTCAATTGCTCAAATGCTTGAAAATCAAATGTACTAGGTCAAAAGTCAACTATGGCCTATATACAGTCAAACTTCAAGATTTTTTGTCAAAATCAAGATTTTGAAGTGATATCCATCATTTGATCAAGGTTTGATCATGATCCCTCAAGAAATACTCCTAATTCATCAAAAGTCAAGAATTGCTAATTAGGGTTTCTATAGGAAAAGTCAACCAAACTTTTACCAGGCATAACTTTCTCATACTTTATCCATTTTTCCCCAACCAAATCTTATTTTTAAGAGAATCCAATTACCTACAACTTCTATTTATCCCTCAAGTCCAAGGAATGCACCATTTGAAAGATACAAACTTATACATTACAAGTCATTTTCAGAAAGTCAACAAAAGGCACTTTTTGTCAAGACCATTTACATCAAGATAAAATCTTCAAATGTAAAATTGATAAAAAGAGGGATTTAAGTAGACATCATGGGATTTCCAAAAAGTACAAGATCATCATCATGAGATAAAAATTTAGCAAGTTATGGCTTGCCCAAGTTGGGAAAATTTGGGAATTTTCAAGAATTATGCATTGAGCAAACTTGAAGTTTTAGGTCAATGGCTTAATTTCTTGGACTTCAAACATGTTCCTAAGCCTATAGATGACCTCTAAAATTATTCTTTCCATGCCTTTCATTTTCTAACTATTTTATTCATATTTATTTATTTCAAATAAATATAAAATAAAATGTATAAAATAATTGGAAATGGGCTTTGAGCTTTAGGTTGATGTTTTGGACAGCTTAGGCCCATAACATTTCGTGCAAGCAATGTCCACATTCATTCAAATTCAAAAAGGACAAGATTCCATGTCTTTGGCAAAGTTACAAAACATCATTCATGGTTTTAAAAACACATATTTATGGTTGTTATTACCTTTATTCTCTTGTCTCCTCCCTCCTCTCTATATAAAGGACACATTAGCAAGCTTTAAGACATGATATACAACCTAGAAAAGCTCTACAAATTTTGAAAAAAATATCAAAGTTGTAAAATTTGTATTTTAGGTTCCAGCCTTCCTCAGTCCAAACAAAAGATCCAAATACATTCCTGGAGGCTCCCTGAAGCTTTTGCAATCATTACCAAGCCCTGAAACATCACAAAACGCCTCAGTAAGCTCAATTTTTATATTTTCTGACTTGTTTCATGCAGATTCGATGCATTACATGATCAGAAATGTACCAAACACCATCAGATCTAGCCTTCAAATCATAAGGGGTCTAGATCTAAAGGCTTCAATTTGAGATCCACCATGCGCCCTCAAGGCCTCATCTCACCGGATCCAGCGTGGCCTGGGCTTAACATTCACTTGGGCCTAGCAAAATTCAATTTCAGCACCCCCCAATTTCTAATTATCTTGGCCCATTTCGCATTGTTTTTGTCACTTTGCTTTATATTTTTTTATATTTTAATTTGTTTTCTTCATTTATTTAATTAGTATAATGTAATAATAAAATCACAAAAAAATATAGTTTTAGTTATTTAATAAAATTAATTTTTTGAATTAATTAATAACTATTTTAACTATTTTTATTTAATTAAAGATAAATTAGAACTTAGGACTTAATTTATGTTTAATTATTTTCTTTAAATTATAAAAAAACTAAAAAAGAACTTAGACAATTTTTCTTGATTAATTTTATTTTTAAAATAGATTTTTAGGTTATTTACTTAAATAAAAAAATAAGCAAAAATATTTTCTTACTAGGTTGTTAGACGTATTTTCAACTTCTGCGCGCATTATTTATTTTTGCAATTTCTATTCATTATTGTACCTGTATACTGGATGTAATAAACTAATGAGGATTTTTACCGTTTTTTTTTCTTTCCCCAATTTCTGTACATTGTAAACCCCCTCCCTGAAGCCATGTAATAGCCTATGATCTAAATTCTCACACTTTATATTCTCTTTACAATATTACTGTTATTAAATAGGATTGTATGGAAAGACTAAAAACAAAGCGCTAGCAAACTTAAATTCAAAGACAAATAACTGAAACAAGCACACATTGCACACATACACCTCAAGGGCACCCCACTTCGATTACCTTCGGAAAACAATCATAATTCTCTAAACGTGAGAAGTTTTAGTGACTATCCTCCAGTTTAAAGATCACTAGTCCCTCGATGACCCTCTCGATGTTGCCTCGATTAAAAGTGATCTAGAACTTTAGGGTGGTTACTAAAGCTTCTTGCCAAGTTGCCTTCGTGACTATAAACGTCCCTTCGATTGTCCCTCAAACATCCAACGATGGGGCTACCTACTCATTAATAGTAGGATATCGCTATCTAAAGGAAAAAAGGAAAAGAACGACCTTTTTCGAGTACAAAGTAGATATCTGTTAGAAGTTTGCTCAAAACATTTTCGCACTTACAAAAATTCTACTTTTCAAAACACTTTCAAAAACATTTGCTTTGTCAACACTCTTGAGGACTAATACAAGAGTTATCATAAAGCGAATCGCCGCACTAAGGCATTTTCAAAACATTTTCAAACACACAAAGCACAAAGGTATTTCAAAATGAGAGAACCTTTAAGAGCCCGTAGAAAACTTGATGGAAAGGGTGCTTACACCTTCCCTTTCCATAATCTACCCCCTTACTCAGAAAATTATCGAAAAGGTCTTTTTATGTTCTTTTCACCCTTTCCTTTGTTGGATAAAAGAAAAGTCAGTGGCGACTCTTGCTTACCGCAACATTTGAAAACACAAACATAAAACCAATATTAAATAGTCAGTTCTGCAACTGTATCATAGAACTGGCGACTCTGCTGGGGACAAATAAAAAGTGGGGTTACCTTAGAGCTTAGTTCATTTTAAAATTGCTTTCATTGTGTGTTTTCATGCTTTACTTTTGAAGGCTTGTTTGGGTTGTTACTATAGATCCTAAATCCGGATCTGTGACACCTTATTAGGTAAGTAGAAATAAATCATGGAAGCTATACGGCATAGACCGATATGGACAAAATGATAGCTATGCTAGCGTGATACTTTGGTTTGTACTAATGTTCCTTGAGTCAGTCAAGGATAACATTAGGCTTCCTTAGTGTCATTAAGCGATAACTGACCTTTAGAACCTTTAATTGACTCATCCAATGCCATTAGAAAGTAGTGAGATGGCCGACTTTGGTTCTGACTAAAGATTGGTTGATACTCGATACTAGA
Organism: Vicia faba; assembly: GCA_948472305.1. Taxonomy (NCBI): domain Eukaryota; kingdom Viridiplantae; phylum Streptophyta; class Magnoliopsida; order Fabales; family Fabaceae; genus Vicia; species Vicia faba. The sequence goes on along the minus strand of OX451736.1, from coordinate 664,948,025 downwards.
CTCATTGAGATTAGACTTTTGGGATATTCTGGCCGCAATACTTCGGTGCTTGAGCTAGAACAATGCCTAAAAGAAAGGTCAGTGATATGAGATCCATTAGAACCTGGTTACTATTACTAAGACAGGTTGATCCCACTAAACTTCAAGAGGGTACTTACCTACAAACCCCATGCAAGCCTAAACCTAAGGCTGCTTGTGTGGCTTGTTTGATTTCAACTTGAACTACTTGCAGGGTTTTATTATCTAACAACATGATTCCCTTGCAGGATTTGTTTGCAATCATTATCCAGTAACCTGGACTTCTTGGACTCACTTGTCTTCATCATCTTGCATTTTTTGCTTAACTCATAGCATACACATCATAAACATCATACCATAGCAAGGATCTCAAGGGTCTGTGATGTAGGTTATGATGAATCAGATGTCTAAATAAGGGTCAATGTGATTTATTTTCCTCTAACAAAATTCCTTCAAAAGACTAGAACACGACAACTTGGATCAGGGGCTATGACCCACTCGATGTGGTGAGCTTGACTCTCGTAGAAGGACTTTCAATGATGCCAAGTTCTTCAATCAAAGTTGCAAAATTCAACTTCTGACATTTTCTTGTTTAACACGCGAGATCCTTGAAAACATTTGCATATCATACATGTCATTCCATAACAGGTATTCCCCAGGAAGGTTTCTTATCTTTTCGCTGTTTATTTCAGCAAAAAGAAATGGCTCTTGAACAAACAGTTAAGGAACATCAGGCACAAAATGCTCAATTCCAAGAAATGTTCCTGAATCTGGCTAAGGGACAAGAAGATCTGAAGGCTCTTGTTCTCAAAGACAATAAGAAAAAGTTAAAGAAACCAGTTTGTGTTTTGAGTGCGGTAAGAAGAAGACCAGCTAACCGAGCTCTAGATTTCACAACCCCATCAAAGGGAGGGGATAATAAAGAGGAAGATGACAAGGAATCAGTGGAAGGAGACAACAATCCAGCGTCCGAAGAAGATGAACCTGACTATTCTGAGGAGCAATATCCTTTTGCTGATGATAAATACAAACAACTGGAGGATCGGCTCAATGCCATGGAAATCCAAAGGGTGCCCAGTCTGGATTTTGAATAATTAGGTTTGGTTCTAGGAGTGGTCATCCCACCTAAGTTCAAGGTCCCTATCTTTGAAAAATATGATGGTGTTTCCTGTTCCAAGCTTCACTTGAGGTCATATGTCAGAAAGATCTAGCCTCACACTACTGACCCGAAAGCTATGGGTGCATTTCTTCCAAGAAAGTTTGGCTGACACTCAACAGGATTGGTTCTATCAGCTAGAAGGAACTAACATCCATACCTAGGAAGACTTGGCTGCTGCTTTCTACAAGCAGTACCAATACAATGCTGACCTGGCACCAACTTGAGTGCAACTGTAGAATATGTCCATGAGCTCAAGAGAAGGGTTCAAGGAATATGTGCAGAAATGGAGGGATCTAGATGGCAGGGTACAACCTCCTCTAAATTATCGGGAAATGGTAGACATGTTCATGGGCACTCTTACATGCCCGTTCTTTAATCTGCTGATTGGGAGTTCCTCATCCGGGTTCACAGAGATGGTTCTGACTGGAGAAAGGATCGAAAGTGGTATCAAGAGTGGGAAGATCCCGATGGCTTCATCTTCTAATGCTGAGGAGAAGCCATTTGCTGGTAAGAGGGAAGCCAATGCTGTGTATGGCCAGAAGGGTCGTAATAAGGAAGACTACAACCAATCTGTAGGGTCAGTGCTGGTCTCTAATTCGGCACGCGTGCAACGACCATAACAACGAGGTAATCAACGAAGGCCAGACGAGCCTAAGAGATAGTTTACCAAGATTAATATGCCGCTGTCTCAAGCATTACAACATATGTTGAGGATGAATTTTATTACGCTGATAGGACCTCATCCAAACCCTAAGACTTCTTCTCCTAACTACAATCCTGATGCAAGATGTGCCTATCATTCTGGCAGTCCTGGACACAATACTAACGATTATTGGGCACTAAAATACAAGATTCAAAATATGATTTACGCCAAGGAGATTGAGTTCGACCATCCTGAGACTCCCAACGTGATCACTGCTTTCATGCCAAATCATGGCTAGGATTGAGAGCATTTTTATTCCTTTGAATTCTCAAGTTGTATTTTCTTTGTTTGTTCAAACAATTATTGTCATGTAAAACTTTGTTATTTCATTAATGCATTGCACATGTTTGTCTTAAATTAATTTGTTTTCATTATGCTTAAACTGCTTTCTTACTTCCTTTTTGTGATATTCAACTCTTGATTAAAAGCTCTAAACCTTTGAGGGAGGATGACGAGAACGATACCACAATCTCTACAATATGCTTTTGAACAGACCCTGCTGGAGATATACAGGCGTTGTTTCAAATCCTAAATAATGGAGTTATAAGGAAGATAATCCCTAGTCAAACCCTTTGAGCCTAAGAAGTAAGATTTTTATTTTCACACAAATTAAAACCCTTAATCATAACCTGGGGCAGAGTAGTTTTCTCAGTTAATTCAGATGTGAATTCATTCACAAACTTTCCCTTCATACACGACAAATAGTGTAGAAGATGCTCTCCAAAAGATGGTGATGGTTCCTCATAATCCTTAAAGCCGACAGTCATTATATCTCAAAATAAAAGTCCGCTAAGTCAAAACCTATGAAGGAGACTTAAGAAAAAACTGGGGCATGCCGCTGACTGTAACCACAAAAAAACCAGTTCAGGCAAAAGTAGGGATAACAAAAACAAAAAAGAGGTTACTAAAAATCCTCGACAAAAAGAAGATTACAAAAATTATTGCCTCTTCAAAATAAACTTTTAGTATTTGAACCATCACCGAAACATCAAGGACAAGATGCCAGACTCAATCGGGATTTAAACGCACAATTAAATGAGCATAGAACTGAAGAACATCACGAAGAGCGGGTTGGGTACAAATAAAATTTGAGACTTTATCCTTTGTTTCTTAAACCGTGAACCAGGTCACGTTACAACCCTTAAAAGTCCTAGCTGAAGCATGGGTTAGTTCGAAAGCATACTATTACAAAGGTATCTTGACTCCTGTAAGGTTCGCTATAATTCCTACGTTGATATCACACTTTTACAAAATTTGTTTGTTTTACTAAAAATAAAATTTCAAACTTTAAGACAGACATAAGCTTTGCGTTCTTAAAATACCATTGTTTGCATATGACTATTTGTTTAACAGCAGAGAAATTCGCACGACAGATGTTCGATGAACAGAAATCCCCTCAGTGGATAGAATCACCTCAGATGGAAAAACATTCCCAATAACAAGCCTTTCATAATCAAGGGGCATGACATGGTGTCTAATTAATCTGGGGAAGTCAAGCCAATATGCAAAGAATCTCTCCAAAAATGCCGAATAGCCAGGGGCAGATCTCCATCTGAATCACTCGGGGGCTGTTACATTGATCAGGGATTCCAACAGAAAATCACTATGAAATTTGAATCTTTGGTACCACCAAATTGCTTGTCCGTACCAATAGTATCAGATGGTGTCAGTATCATGTCTTCGAATCCTTCCATGACAGTTCTTAGAAAATATACCTAAGAAATTCAAGACTATCAAAAACTTGATCAAACATCAGGTGCACCAGATTCATCCAGAAGCAGCCCCACACAGGCTCCCACGTATGAAAGGGCACATGCGATCACATAAACATTTTCTGGAATTTATACAACACTTGTTGTCATAGACGGTGACAACTCTCCACATCCTATGAGCGCGAACATAGTTAGAAATACTACAAATGAAAAAGACCCGCTAGGTTGACAGGCCTAGGCAAAATTAAGGGCATCCCGGCGAACCAAAAGAGTTCAGGAAAAAATTAGGGATATATACAAAAAAATTGTACACCCGGCAAGTCAAAAACCTGAAAATTCGGCTTGATAAAAAAGGGTATCCTGGTGAACTGAAAACTCGAAAGGGCGGTCCAGGAAAAAGTTAGGGATTAAAAACGTACGGCTATGTCCCGTCATCTTGTCATTTGTTTATCAGTAGAAGACTTATCATCCTGATCAGCATTTACCAAGCACCCCAGGAGTTGGGATGACACTCAAACCATCCACAAAGTATCCACAAGTACTTTCTCTAGCAGGTACAGAGACAGGGGCATCATACTAAAAGTCACCGCCATGTCCTCAACTTACAACCTAGTGTGTCAGGTGTTCTTGTATCCCCGGAAAAATAGGAATTTCTAACTACTGCTTCGACATCAGGTTTTCCCCAGTAAAGTCTTCAAACTTGTCAGGATTCCCCAATAGGATTTCACAAAATCCTCAGGCAGTGCATAGAGCTTTCCTTCCCCAACAAAGTTTATTTCTCTAACAACAGAAGGTCATCTCCCAGCAGTTCAGCTTCAACAAAATCTGAAGACCTACATTATTCATCTCCAACTACAATCAGGGATTTATTTTCCCTAATTCAACGACGCTGCAATAGAACAACTGATACATTCACATATTGCATTCATACATCATTCTACAAATGTCATAGCATCTGCAGTACAAATTCATACATTCCAATATCATTTATTTTGAGAACACCATTACACAATGCATTTCATACATCATGACATTGCATACAACTAACACTTTACATTTTCAGGAAAGATCAATCAACAAATATTTATCATCAAAAATTTTCAACAGGTCTAGGATTAGCTCCTGAAACAAAACAAAGTAATTATCTGTGCAACCAAATACATATTTACACGGGCTCATCATGAAGCAATCTTACACGGGTTTCTTCTGACTTCAAAATACAGCTTTACATGGGCTCAACATGAAGCAATCTTACACGGGTTTCTTCTGACTTCCAAATACAGCTTTACACAGGCTCATAATAAAGCAATCTTACACAGGTTTCTTCTGACTTCCAAATACAGTTTTACATGAACTCATCCTGAGGCAACCCTACCCAGGTTCCTTCTCACAATTTCTAGATGCAGTTTTACACAAACTCATCCTAAGGAAACCCTACCCGGGTTCCTTCTTACACTTTCCAGATGCAGTTTTACACAGACTCATCTTGAAGCAACCCTACCCAGGTTCCTTCTCACAATCTCCAAATGCAGTTTTTCACGGACTCATCCTGAGGCAACCCTACCCAGGTTCCTTCTCTTGAATTTCCAGATGCAGTTTTACACGATCTCATCCTGAGGCAACCCTACCCAGGTTCCTTCTCACAATCTCCAGATACAGTTTTACACGGACTCATCCTGAGGCAACCCTACCCGGGTTCCTTCTCTTGAATTTCCAGATGCAGTTTTACATGGACTCATCCTGAGGTAACCCTACCCAGGTTCCTTCTCTTGAATTTCCAGATGCAGTTTACACAGACTCATCCTAAAGCAACCCTACCTAGGTTCCTTCTCATAATCTCCAGATGTAGTTTTACACAGACTCATCCCGAGGAAACCCTACCCAGGTTCCTTCTTACAATTTCCAGATGTAGTTTTACACAGACTCATCCTAAAATAACCCTACACTGGTTTCTTCTGATACATTTCCAGACAGCAGTTAATTTCATTCTCCCCAGCAAATCACTGGAAACCTGGACTTCAACAGAATACAACAAACTTTCATCTATCCAATCCAGAGATAACCCCTCCGTAGAGCCATGGACAATTGAAGTTCCTAGACTCTATCCCCCACCGAGTTTTCCTCAAACAGGAAAACAATAGAAATCAATATCCCCCAGTGGAATCCTCCTCAGATAATAGGAATAGGAATCCCCACAAAGAGACCTCTTATGAAGTCAACATCTACTCTGGATGGCATCTTTAAGCCCATCTTCGATGACTCTCCGTCATATTCTCTGGATGGCGTATTTAAGCCCATCTCCGACGAATTTCAGTCATCTTCTCCAAATGGAATCTGTAAGCCCATTCCCGACGTCATTAACCATCAGTATTACTTCATGTGAGTGAAAATTTTTGGGCACTCTAGTGCTCAATCATCTCCCACCTTCAGATCACGAAAGGCAGACAAGCCAATCTAAATCCCCAGGTTTAAGAAGATTGAACAGGGGCAGATGTTGTACCCCAAAGTTTCCCTCCCATTTTCACACAAGACATACTCCTAGAGGTCCTTAATTGCTCAAGGTTGACCAAGAATTGATCAGACAAATTCTCCTCATAAGCATTGGCCTTCCAACTAGGGTTTCATTTTTCACCAAGATGTGTGAGCTCTAAAGGTCTCAAATGTATTCCATGGTCCTAATATGTATTCAATATTATCCATGACAAATTTCATACCTTGCACTACAAGTTTGCTCAGTCAATTGCTCAAATGCTTGAAAATCAACTATACTTGGTCAAAAGTCAACTATGGTTTATATACAGTCAAACTTCAAGATTTTTGGTCAACATCAACATTTTGAAGTGATATTCATCATTTGATCAAGGGTTGATCATGATCCCTCAAGAAATTCTCCTAATTCATTAAAAGTCAAGAATTGCTAATTAGGGTTTCTATAGGAAAAGTCAACCAAACTTTAACCAGACATAACTTTCTCATACTTTATCCATTTTCCCCAACCAAAGCTAATTTTTAAGAGAATCCAATTTCCTACAACTTCTCTTCATCCCTCAAGTCCAAGAAATGCACCATTTGAAAGATACAAGCTTATACATTACATGTCATTTCAGAAAGTCAACAAAAGGCACTTTTTGTCAAGACCATTTACATCAAGAAATAATCTGCAAATGCAAAATTGATCAAAAGAGGGATTGAATCAGACATCATGGGCTTTACAAAAAGTCAAAGATCATCATCATGAGATAAAAATTGAGTAAGTTATGGCTTTCCCAAGTTGGGAATATTTGGGAATTTTCAAGAATTATGCATTGAGCAAAATTGAAGTTTTAGGTCAATGGCAACATCTTCCTAAGCTTATAGAGGACGTCTAAAATTATTCTTGCCATGCTTTGCATTTGATAACTATTTTATTCATATTTATTTTTATTTATTTCAAATAAATATAAAATAAAATGTATAAAATAATTGGAAATGGGCTTTGAGCTTTGGGTTGATGTTTTGGACAGCCTAGGCCCATAAAATTTCGTGCAAGCAATGTCCACATTCATTCAAATTCAAAAAGGATAGGATTCCACGTCTTTGGCAAAGTTACAAAACATCATTCATGGCTTTAAAAACATATGTTTATGGTTGTTATTGAAGGGGTGAAAAACACAAGAAGGGGGGGTTGAATTGTAAAACTGAAAACTAAAGCAATAGACAAGATATTTTTATCCTGGTTCGTTTGATCTCAAACTACTCCAGACCACCCGTCAAGGTGATTTCGCCTCTCTCCAACGAGGACTTAATTCACTATATTCAACTGAATATTACAGACTGCTTTAACAACTGCTAAAGCCTTCTTGATTCAAACCACAACCCGGTTTGTCAAGGTAACACTTTCTTACAAAGAGATATTACAATGTGTGTGGATGTTTTCTACAAAAAATTATCACAACTGTGATGTATACACAAAATGAAGCTTAGAAACTAGATTGCTAAAAAGAAATGGAATATCAGAGTTTGTTGTTTAGCAAAACAGGTAGAACGAAGATTATGGTTCAGCTTTGTGCGTGTAGAGATTTGGAGAGCATTAGTCATTATAATCTTCAAAGCCTTGTTTATATAGCACTTGAAAAGATGAACGTTGAATGCAATATTCTTGATTCAATGCTAATAACAAGCTTTCCTTTTTGAGCAGATCTTGTCTGGAATGAGGCCGTTGGAATTTATTAGCGTTCAATGCACAGTGCCGTTGCTTCTTCAATGCACGTTCTGGCTTGGCTCATTCTGATTCTGCTTCGCTGCTGATGAACTATTGTGTTTCTGTATCAGAGTGTTTGAGCGCAGTTCTGTTCATCAAGCTTCAGCATGTTCGTGAGTTGATCATCTGATCTTGACGTTCTGATGTGGCAACTTCTGATGCTGGTGTATGAGATCAAATTCTGATGCTGAATAAACGTGATCTTTGCTTATGTCAATCAGAGTATCTGCAAGTCAGAACATAATAATTTTAGGCAGCAGATAGTTCAAACATGAAACTTATGAATACTATATCTTTTCACTTTGTTATCATCAAAACTTAAATATAGGGTAGTAGATTCAAACATTGTTCTAACAATCTCCCCCTTTTTGATGATGACAAAAACTAGATATTTTAAATGAAAAATAACGTGAAAAGGTATCTGGAAAATGTATCAGAGTAAGAAGTAAAAGAATAAGGAGTAAGGAAATACTCCCCCTGAGTTTATTACTTCCCTTTGATTATGCGTGTTCTTCAGGATCAGATCTTTTTCTTTCTTTGAACATCAGATTATCAGAGTCTTTGACTTATCAGAGAGCAGAGCTTCAGAGCTTTTCCTGTCAGAGCTTTGCTTTGGATCAGAGTGTTAGGTCGATCAGAACTTCATATTGATCAGAGCAACATTGATCAGAGCTTCTACATTTTGATCAGAGCTTCTAGTCTTCAGAGTGTCCAGGAGCTTCCTTGTGCCTGTAGACTTTAAACAAAACAGAAAAACATTTCAAGTAATATAGTTAGAATGTTTGAGAATTTCTGTCTAGTTAGCCGTTATTGATTTTAAATATCATTCTTGTTCTCCCCCTTTTTGTCAGCAATCAAAAAGTGTTGGTGATGTGCTAAAACAATTTGATCAGAAAAACTAATCATATTAAGATAGTTCAGAATCAGAGCAAAAAAATATTACAAAGCATAGTCAAAAAGTACAGCAGAAAATGAAGAAAACATGAGAAAAGTTATGCATGAAAAAAAATTTTAAGGTTGAGGGGGCATGCGTGAGAACAGGATCTCCAGCATCGCTTGAATCTTTTCAGAAGTTTCATTCTGCTTCTGAACCATGTTGACAACAGTGTCAATCTCGCTGTCCTGCACATCCATTCTTGCTTTCATCTTCTGATCATTGTCGTCCATTCGCTGCTGTAGACGCAAGTCATTCAGCCTTAGTTCTTCCAGAGTCTGCCTGTCCAAGGCAGCTTGAGAAGCATCAGAAGGAGGAGGCTTCTCAGAACTTTCAGCAGCATCTTCTGCTTGACTTTCAGCCTGAATGGTCTTGTCTTCTTCTGATGGTTGCACCTATGCAGCTTGCTGTTTCTCAGACCAAGATTCACTGTCCAGAGGGAGCACAACTTCCTGAGGCAGATGACTTTCAACTTCCTTCAGCAGCTTGCTGAAGTTCTGTTGAGCCTGCTCATAGTTGACGTCCTGCAACTTGAGGGTTTCAGCATGTACCCAAGATCTGAACTGTGACCAGAGCTGATCAGAAGCAGCTGGGTCAATCATCCCAGGACAGACTTGCTTCAAAGAAGCAATCCATTGCAGCACACCTGTTTCAAAATTCAAAATACCAGAGCCAACATCTGGTTGCTTTGGTTTTGGGATGGCAATTTTGTGTCTTAGATCAGCAAGACGTTCAAGACTTGTTAGGTCAATGAAAGTCCTGCTGGGGTTTTCAGCGGTTTTCTGAGAGGCTGTTTGTTTTGGAGGAGGGGTATCAGAGTCAGATATTTCGATTGGAGTGGATGGTGGTTTGGGAGTATTTGGAGGTGTTGATTCTTCTGAAGATGGTAATTGGGGCATGACAATAGTGGTTCCACATGGCAACTGGATTGCCAGCGGTGAAGGTTGAGGTGAGTGAGGGTCAGATTTATGAGGAGAAGGGGTTTCAGAATGGTGAAACTCTGTTTGTGGTGAAGGTGGATTTATTTCTGGTTGGGGAGATGGAGGTGGAATCTCTGGTTGCTCAGGGATCAGAGGTTCTTCTGAGAGTGGTTGTTGTTGTTGTTCTGGTTCTGGTTGTTGTTGTTGTTCTGGTTGTGGAGGAGGAAGGTTTTGTAGTTCAAAGGTTGGTTTAGCAGAGGCATGTTCACGCTCAATATCAGCTAGCACTTGGTCAAGTGCTGTTGTTGTTGAAATTGTTGGTTGTTTGGGGGTTTTGGTTCTGGGTCTTCTGAGTAGTAAGGCCTCAGAAGGGTCTTCTGGTATGGTTTCATCAATGGTAGGGATTGGGATTGATATTCTATGGGAGGTTTGAGGAGAAGCAGATGCTGGAATAGTAAAAGATTTTGAAATAGGGGCAGCAGATGAAATACCTCTTTTCTTTGGAGTCTGATGAGATGATCCTTCTGATGGCGCTTTCCTCTTCTTTGTCTTCTTCAAAGTTACTTCTGGTTGGGGTTGACTCAGATCTTTGATCTTCAGCTTTGAACCTGTATCTTCTGCCTTGTACGCATCTGGGTACCTGAGAAACATCTCTGGTTTGGATTCCATTTCAGAAAATACCGGAAAATCACTCAGAGGAACTCTTCTGCTGGAGATATCAGCAGTTGAAGTAGCTCTGGGTTCCTTCTGAATATTCTCTATCAGCTTCATCTTTTTCAGATTCTTAGCGTTCAGCGGTTTCCCAATTGTTGGTTCAATAGTGCTCAGCTCCTGAGCTTCTTTCAGATGTTCAATCAGCCTATTCTCTGTCAGAATATCTGATATAAGCCTTCCAAACGGTATCCAGTCCCTCTTGGTTCTTTCTTCTTCCCTTGTTTCTTTTACACTGGTCTTGAGATGGTTGAATAAGAAGTGAGCCAAATTGATCTTTATCTTCTGATCAATAAAGTAGATCAGAAACTGCTGATCCACATTTATATAATCAGGAGAACTTGTTGGTTTCCTATGGTTGAAGCATCCCAGAACAATCTTAGCCCATACTCTGCAGTGATCCTTCAGATCCTTAATCTTGCTGCTGGGCATTCCAAGAGTGAAAATCCTGTTGGCTACCACACCTACATCAGCGCATCTTTCAGCCATGTCCACACAACGGACTCCACCACCACTTTGACCGATAAGCCTAGCAATGAGATCTTCAGAAATCACAATCTTCTTCCCCATGACAGAGGAGATAACTAGATGTTTTGAAACCTTGGCGTGAATCCAAAATTCCTTGACCAGCGTTGGGAATGTTGGTCCAACCAGCCTATCGAAATACTTCTCCCACTTTTGAGCCCTAATTTCTTCAGTTAGGTCAAAACCATTTTCCTTCAAGCTTTCAAAGTCGATGATTAACTCAGAAAGCACTTCAAGGTTCTTCACCGGTGTGAGGAGAGTTCTGAGGGGCACCTGATATTGTTCAGAGGTTTCTTTCTTCTGATTGCCTGCAGAAATGCTGGAGGATGCCATTGTTCACACTAAAAGGCTTTGAGAATGAATTGAGAAAAAGAGTTTGCAAAGGATGAACTCAGAAATATGCAGAAAAAGCTTGAGAGTTAATGAGAAAGCGTAAAGAATAAGAATGAGAGATTAATGTCCTTAAATAGAGTTTTCAAAATTGTTTTGAAAAGATAAACGTTTTTAAGAGAGAGAAAAATAATGATTGCCATTTAAAAAAACATGATTACTTTTCATTAAATGCTTGCTGATTTTGGGGGATTTGAGAAAGATACTTAAAAACGGTTACCAGACATGTGTCTCAATGCACCCAATCAGCGCTTTGCCTTCTCAGAAGCGTGCACGCGTTCTGCTTCAGAGATATGCTGATGATTAGATGACACTTGTTTGATGTAGTGATCAGCACGTCTGTCTTTGAGATTACACTCTCAGATCTTTTAGACTTGCATCTGATACAATCTGCATGTTCTATTTTTCTGAAGGAAGATTGATCAGAAGTTCACAGTAATATAATTACATTCTGAAGATAAATATATGGAATTAAAACATTTTCATTCTGGGCATACTTTCATGCTGAGATGTTTCAGAATGAAATTAAACCTATCTTCTGAAAGGGGTTTAGTAAAGATATCAGCCCATTGATGGTCTGTATCTATAAATTTTAAGTTCAAAATACCTTTCTGAATATAGTCCCTAATGAAATGATGCTTTATTTCTATATGCTTAGCTCTAGAATGTAAAATAGGATTCTTACTTAAGCAAATAACAGAAGTATTATCACAAAGTATAGGAATGTTACTCTCAAAAATCTGGAAGTCTTCAAGCTGACTTTTCATCCAGAGCATTTGTGTGCTACATCCTGCTGCTGCTATGTACTCAGCTTCTGCTGTTGACAGAGCAATTGTTGATTGCCTTTTGCTGGACCAAGAGATCAGATTTTCTCCCAGAAACTGGCAGCTTCCAGAAGTACTTTTACGTTCCACTCTGTCTCCAGCAAAATCAGCATCACAGTAGCCTACTAAGCTGTAATCACTAGATTTTCTATAAAACAAACCCAGATTAGTAGTACCTTTCAGATACTTGAAAATTCGCTTAACAGCTGTTAAGTGAGATTCTCTAGGATCTGATTGGAATCTAGCACAGATACAAACACTGAATAATATGTCAGGTCTTGAAGCAGTCAGATAGAGGAGAGAACCAATCATACCTCTGTAGACTTTCTGTTCTACGCTTTTGCTTACCTCTTCTCTTTCCAGAATGCACGTGGGATGCATTGGAATCTTTGATGGCTTACATTCTGAGAGGTCAAATTTCTTCAGAAGATCTCTGATGTATTTGCTCTGATGAATGTAAGTTCCTTCTAGAGTTTGATTGATCTGAATTCCTAGAAAGAATTTCAGTTCCCCCATGAGGCTCATCTCAAATTCTGCCTGCATACACTTAGCAAATTTTCTTCCAAGAGAAGGATTAGTAGAACCAAAAATTATATCATCAACATAAATTTGACAGACTAAGATGTCACTCTTAACTGTTTTACAGAATAGAGTAGTGTCCACTTTCCCTCTGGTGAATTCATTTTCAAGTAGAAAGTTACTTAGCCTTTCATACCAAGCTCTGGGAGCTTGTTTCAGACCATACAGTGACTTCTTTAGTTTGAAAACATGTTCTGGATGTTTTGTATTTTCAAAACCTGGGGGTTGGTGAACATAAACTTCTTCTTCTATATAACCATTTAAGAATGCACTTTTGACATCCATCTGATACAGAGTGATGCCTCTATTAACAGCAAATGAAATTAAAAGTGTGATAGATTCTAACCTGGCGACTGGGGCAAAGGTTTCTGTATAGTCTATCCCCTCTTGCTGACTATAACCTTGTGCAACCAGTCGTGCCTTGTTTCTGATGACTTCACCTTGTTCATTTAGCTTGTTTCTGAACACCCATCTTGTTCCAATGACGTTGAATCCTTTTGGTCTGGGAACGAGATCCCATACGTCGTTTCTGGTGAATTGATTCAGCTCTTCTTGCATTGCCAGAATCCAGTCATTATCCAGAAGTGCTTCATCAATAGAAGAAGGTTCAATCAGAGACACAAGTCCCATAAGAGTTTCTTCAGAGTTTCTGAAGCTTGCTCTTGTTCTGATTGGATCTTCCTTTCTTCCTAGGATAGTCTCTTCTGGGTGATCCAAACTGCTTCTGGGTAATCTCTTCTGAGGTTGATCAGCAGCTGTTGAAGGATTTCTAGCAGTGCTCCTTTCAGACGTTGAAGGAATGTCTGTGTTGAGAGCTTCTGATGACTTGTCTTCAGAACCTGCAAATTCAATTTCTATACCTGCAAAAGTTTCATTCTGCTTTGACTTTTCAGAGTCAAGCTTATCATCAAAACGAACACTGATTGATTCTTCCACAATCTGTGTTTCTGTATTGTATACTCTGTACCCTCTTGAGCGTTCAGAGTATCCTAACATAATACACTTCTGTGCCTTAGAGTCAAACTTGTTCAAATAATTCTTTGTATTTAATATAAAGCAAGTACACCCAAATGGATGAAAATATGAAATGTTGGGCTTTCTGTTCTTCCACAATTCATATGGAGTCTTTTCCAGAATAGGTCTTATTGAGATTCTATTCTGAATGTAACACGCTGTGTTTATTGCCTCTGCCCAGAAAGTCTTAGCAACGTTTGTCTCATTGATCATGGTTCTGGCCATTTCTTGCAATGTTCTGTTCTTTCGTTCTACAACTCCATTTTGTTGGGGAGTTCTAGGACAAGAGAAATCATGCAGAATGCCTTTGTCATTAAAGAATGACTCAAAATCTTTATTTTCAAATTCTCCACCATGATCACTTCTGACTTTAACGATTCTAAGATCTTTTTCATTCTGAACTTGGTTACAAAAGGTGACAAACACAGAGTGTGACTCGTCCTTGTGTCTTAAGAACTTTACCCATGTCCATCTGCTATAGTCATCTACGATTACTAACCCATACTTCTTACCACTGACTGAAGCAGTTTTAACTGGTCCAAATAAGTCAATGTGCAGAAGTTCTAATGGCTTAGAGGTGGAAACAACATTTTTGGATTTAAAAGAAGGTTTTGCAAATTTGCCTTTCTGACATGCTTCACACAGAGCATCTGAATTGAACTTCAAATTTGGAAGTCCTCTGACCAGATTGAGTTTGTTAATCTGAGATATTCTTCTCATACTAACATGCCCCAATCTTCTGTGCCAGATCCACTGCTCGTTGTTAACAGACAGAAGACATTTTACATTCTGACTCTTTAGTTCAGAAAGTTTGATTTTGTAAATGTTGTTTTTCCTCTTACCATTAAACAGGATAGTCCCATCTTTCTGACTAACAGCTTTACATGATTTTTGATTAAAGATTATATCATAACCGTTATCACTTAATTGACTTATGGATAACAGATTATGCATCAATCCATCTACTAGCAGAACATTATTAATAGAGGGAAGATTTCCATTACCTACAGTTCCAGAGCCAATTATCTTTCCCCTCTGATTGCCTCCAAAGCCAACGTGGCCTCCAGGCTTAAGTTCCAGGCTTTGGAACATATGCCTTCTTCCCGTCATGTGTCGTGAGCAGCCAGAGTCTAGGTACCATGACTGGTGTTTCTGACTTGCTGCTAAAGATATCTGCAACATGTATTATTTTATCCTTAGGTACCCAGATTTTCTTGGGTCCTGACTTGTTAGTTTTACCAAAACTCTGGTTGAATTTTGGTTTCACAGAGTGCTTACTGCTAGTATATTTGATGTCATGTGTGTGACCATACACAAAGTGTGAATTTAGAGGAGTGTGTTTAATGGTTAAGTCCATGACATTCTTTGGTGTAGGAACCTTACCTTGGTATCCTATTCCTTTCCTGCCGTTTCTGCTAACTCCATAGATCATTGAAGCCATTCTGCTTCTATCTATGCTTTTAGAAAGGAACTTCTGGAAACTGTGATCATACTCCTTGATGATCTCATCAGCGTTGCTGGGAGTTTCAGAAATTGGTTCCTTCTGAGAGTTTTGTAAAGAGTTTTCTAATTTTGAAATTTTATCTCTCAGCTCAGAGTTTTCCAATTTGAGACTCTCAGACTTATTAGAGTCAGATTCAAGATTCCTTTTCAGGTCTCTGAATTTAGCTCTAATCTGCTGATAGCGTTCCAGAATTTCATTGAGGCTTTCAGCAAGTTCAGCCTTTGTAAAATTAACAGCGAAGTTAGGAAATACCTCTTCTGTGTCTGATTCTGAGTCTGATTCAGAAGCTTCACTATCTTCTGAGATGTTAGCCATGAGCGCTATGTTTGCCCTTTCATCATCTGATTCTGAGTCAGCTTCAGACGAGTCAGAGTCATCCCATGTGGCCATGAGACTTTTCTTCTTCTCTCTTCCAAACTTCTTTTTGGGCTTTTCCCTCTGAAGCTTTGGGCAGTCACTCTTGTAGTGTCCTTGCTCATTGCACTCGTAGCAGATGATGTCTTTGGTGTTTGGCTTCTTGCTACTGGAGGAGCCTTCAGATCTTCTGTATCCAGAGGAAGAATCTGTCCTTCTGTATCTGGAAGAGGACTCGTTCTGATCAGATCTTCTGGGATTCCTGAACTTCCTTTGTCTTTGCTTCCACAGTTGATTTACTCTTCTGGAAAGAAGGGAAAGTTCGTCTTCTTCTGATGAGGATCCATCAGATGTTTCTTCAACTGCCTGCAAAACTTTAGACTCAGATTTTCTGTTAGATTTTAAAGCTAAAGGCTTACCTTGCTTCTGAGGCTCGTCAGCTTCTAGCTCTATCTCATGACTTCTGAGGGAGCTTATAAGTTCCTCCAGAGTGATCTTGTTGAGATCTTTAGCTAGCTTCAGAGCAGTAACCATAGGCCTCCACTGCTTGGGTAAACTTCTGATTATTTTCTTGACATGGTCAGCAGTAGAGTATCCTTTGTCCAGAACTTTGAGACCAGCTACCAGAATCTGGAATCTAGAGAACATAGTTTCAATGGATTCAGATTCTTCCATTTTGAACGCCTCATACTTCTGAATGAGCGCCAGAGCTTTTGTTTCTTTGACTTGAACGTTGCCCTCATGCGTCATTCTGAGAGAATCAAAGATGTTCTTTGCTGTGTCTCTGTTGGAGATCTTTTCATACTCAGTATAGGAGATGGCACTGAGGAGGATGGTTCTGGACTTATGGTGATTCTTGAAATCACGCTTTTGTTGATCAGTCATTGATTTTCTATCAATCTTCTGACCACTTGCATTCACAGGGTGCGTGTATCCATCTGTCACCATATCCCACAGATCAGCATCATGTGCTAGAAAGAAGCTTTCAATTCTGTCTTTCCAGTAATCAAAGTTTTCTCCATCAAAGACTGGAGGTTTGCCACTGAATCTGTCTCTGTCCTCGTTATTGTCATTGCTGAAGTTAGAATTGTTTCCTGCCATTGTGTTTTTCTGACGCTGGATCTTGTACTGACACGGTTAAGTGTTTTAGCTCAGAACCAGGCGCTCTGATGCCAATTGAAGGGGTGAAAAACACAAGAAGGGGGGGTTGAATTGTAAAACTGAAAACGAAAGCAATAGACAAGATATTTTTATCCTGGTTCGTTTGATCTCAAACTACTCCAGTCCACCCGTCAAGGTGATTTCGCCTCTCTCCAACGAGGTCTTAATTCACTATATTCAACTGAATATTACAGACTGCTTTAACAACTGCTAAAGCCTTCTTGATTCAAACCACAACCCGGTTTGTCAAGGTAACACTTTCTTACAAAGAGATATTACAATGTGTGTGGATGTTTTCTACAAAACTTTATCACAACTGTGATGTATACACAAAATGAAGCTTAGAAACTAGATTTCTAAACAGAAATGGAATATCAGAGTTTGTTGTTTAGCAAAATAGGTAGAACGAAGATTATGGTTCAGCTTTGTGCGTGTAGAGATTTGGAGAGCATTAGTCATTATAATCTTCAAAGCCTTGTTTATATAGCACTTGAAAAGATGAACGTTGAATGCAATATTCTTGATTCAATGCTAATAACAAGCTTTCCTTTTTGAGCAGATCTTGTCTGGAATGAGGCCGTTGGAATTTATTAGCGTTCAATGCACAGTGCCGTTGCTTCTTCAATGCACGTTCTGGCTTGGCTCATTCTGATTCTGCTTCGCTGCTGATGAACTATTGTGTTTCTGTATCAGAGTGTTTGAGCGCAGTTCTGTTCATCAAGCTTCAGCATGTTCGTGAGTTGATCATCTGATCTTGACGTTCTGATGTGGCAACTTCTGATGCTGGTGTATGAGATCAAATTCTGATGCTGAATAAACGTGATCTTTGCTTATGTCAATAAAAGTATCTGCAAGTCAGAACATAATAATTTTAGGCAGCAGATAGTTCAAACATGAAACTTATGAATACTATATCTTTTCACTTTGTTATCATCAAAACTTAAATATAGGGTAGTAGATTCAAACATTGTTCTAACAGTTATTACCTTTGTTCTCTTTCCTCCTACCTCCTCTCTATATAAAGGACACATTAGCAAGCTTCAAGACATAATATACAACCTGGAAAAGCTCTACAAATTTTGCAAAAAATATCAAAGTTGTAAAATTCGCATTTTAGGTTCCAGCCTTCCTCAGTCCAAACAAAAGATCCAAATACATTCCTGGAGGCTCCCTGAAGCTTTTGCAATCATTACCAAGCCCTGAAATATCATAAAACGTCTCAGTAAGCACCATTTTTATATTTTCTAACTTGTTTCATGCAGATTCAATACATTGCATGGCCAGAAGTGTACCAAACACCATCAGATCTAGACTTTAAATCATAAGGGGTCTAGATCTAAAGGCTTCAATTTAAGATCCATCATGCGCCCTCAAGGCCTCATCTCACCTGATCCAGCATGACCTAGGCTTAACATTCACTTGGACCTAGAAAAATTCAATTTCAACACCCCTAATTTCTAATTATCCTGGCCCATTTCGCATTGTTTTTGTCACTCTCCTTTATATTTTTTATTTTAATTTGTTTTCTTCATTTATTTAATTAGTATAATATAATAATAAAATCACAACAAAAAAAATAGTTTTAGTTTTTTAATTAAATTAACTTTGTTAATTAATTAATAACTATTTTAACTATTTTTTTTAATTAAAAATGATTAGAACTTAGGACTTAATTTATGTTTAATTATTTTCTTTAAATAATAAAAAAAACTAAACAAGAACTTAGACTGTTTTTCTTGATTAATTTTATTTTCTAAATAGATTTTTAGGTTACTTACTTTCTTAAATAAAAAAATAAGCAAAATGATTTTCTTACTAGGTTGTTAGACGTATTTTCAACTACCGTGCGCATTATTTATTTTTGCAATTTCTATTTATTATTGTACCTGTATACTGGATGTAATAAATTAATTAGGATTTTTACCGCTTTCTTTATTTTTTTCTTCCTCCAATTTTTGTACATTGTAAACCCCTTCCCTGAAGCCATGTAATAGCGTATGATCTAAATTCTCAGACTTTATATTCTCTGTACAATATTACTGTTAGTAAATAGGATTGTATGGAAAGACTGAAAACAAAGCGCTAGCAAACTTAAATTCAAAGACAAATAACTGAAACAAGCACACATTGCACACATACACCTCAAGGGTACCCCACTTCGGTTGCCTTCGGAAAACAATCATAATTCTTGAAACGTGAGAAGTTTTAGTGACTATCCTCCAGTTTAAAGATCACTAGTCCCTCGATGACCCTCTCAATGTTGCCTCGATTAAAAGTGATCTAGAACTTTAGGGTGGTTACTAAAGCTTCTTTCCAAGTTTCCTTCATGACTGTAAACCTCCCTTCGATTATTCCTCAAACATCCAACGATGGGGCTATCGACTCACTAATAGTAGGATAACACTGTCTAAAGGAAAAGAGGAAAAGAACGACCCTTTTCGAGTACAAAGTAGATAGTTGTTAGAAGTTTTCTCAAAACATTTTTGCACTTACAAAAATTCTAATTTTCAAAACACTTTCAAAAACATTTTCTTTGTCAACACTCTTGAGGACTGATACAAGAGTTATCATAAAGCGAATCTCCGCACTAAGGCATTTTATAAAAAAATTCAAACACACAAAGCACAAAGGTATTTCAAAATGAGAAAACCTCTAAGAGCCCGTAGAAAACTATAGATGGAAAGGGTGATAACACCTTCCCTTTCCATAATCTACCCCCTTACTCAGAAAATTCTCGGAAAGGTCTTTTTCTTTTCTTTTCACCCTTTCCTTTGTTGGATAAAAGAAAAGTCGATGGCGACTCTTGCTTACCGCAACATTTGCAAACACAAACACAAAACCAATATTAAACAGTTAGTCCTGTCACCATATCACACGAGGATTAGACGATCAAGGCAAGGTTAAAAGATGAAAAGGCCATGGCTAGCAAGGAGTGGATGAGTTACTTGAAGATGAAGCAAAGAGACTTGAAGAAGAAACATCATTTCTATTTTGTAAACAAAACAATTATAGTTCGTATTTCGCATTATAATCCCTTTTGTAAATTGTCCCAAGAATGTAACTTGAACACAAAACTTGAATGAATTTTATGAATGATGAATTTGTTGTATGGAAATCAAACAATTCTTGAATCTTGATTGAAAATGGAAATTTCCACTTGAATTTGGAAAAGAATTGATTGATACTTGAATGTA
Source organism: Vicia faba (assembly GCA_948472305.1). Taxonomy (NCBI): domain Eukaryota; kingdom Viridiplantae; phylum Streptophyta; class Magnoliopsida; order Fabales; family Fabaceae; genus Vicia; species Vicia faba. Next base: position 664,928,083 of record OX451736.1, on the reverse strand, counting down.
TTTTTTGAATGATGAATGAGCAGTAATACAAGCCTTAAGACTTCAATCTTGCATTTGTATTAGAGATCAAATAAACTTTATGAATTGATCTTCAAAATTGAGAAAATTTGCATCATGAGAAATTAGTTCTTTTGTATATCTTGAACCCAAAAGCAAATTCATTATGAATGAATTGCGCCTCACACACTTGAACCGATTTGAAATGAAAAAAAGAATTATTTGAATTGTTTCTCAAATCATCTTCTGTAAAATCCGCATCGTCAATTTGCGGTAACTTGCAATACGAGCCAATAATACAAATCACGCCTTTAAGAGATTTAATCAACAATCCACCTTAATCCAATAATTGCTAATGTTCACTTGCAAATGACTTGAGGTAAGCGACAAGCAATCAACTAATCATTGAACTAGAACTCTAGTTTTAATGAATGACCTAAATATAAGAATCAAACGTCCTTTGAGAAATGTTTATGACATAAATTGAACCAAGCATAATTTGACCTCGATCTTTGAAGTAATATCATAGGCAACACTATTCAGGATACTTCGCAAAATTAATCGCCTCAGGACGTTGAGAATTTAAGAAGTTATAAACCTCGAAAATGGGAGAAGAGTTTCTTGTAATTAGGTAAAATTTGCAAAAATAACCTCTAAAGTATTCGAATTTTTTGATGATCTTCTGCATGCAATCAGCTCTTGACTTGTAAAGAGGAGTTGGAGATGACGTCAAGGAGAGTCATACGAAAAAAGAACCACTCAAAAATATCAAATAATGAAGAATTTACAATCGTTTGAACTTGATCTTACAAAGGTCAATTTTTGGGTCCCCGCAGTTTGTTTTCAGTCATCTGAACCATCGACTGAGTAACCTTGCAACTTGAGATTTGAAAAATTGGAATGAACAACCTTAAGAATACATGAAGAACCATGAAGACCATATGAAACTTTGGAAACTCAATTTTTCTTGAGAAATACCAAACCCTAGTTGATGATTCAATCCCTTGGAAGAGAATCTGTCTGATCAAACCCTAAGCCATTTTTAATATTTGAGAAACCCTAGGATAACATCGTGAATGAAAAATGGGACAGAAAATTTTGGGGCACAACAGCTACCCCTGTTCAATCTTCTTAAACTTTAAAAGTGAGATTGGCATGTTTGTCGTTCGTAGCTTGAAAATGGAAGATGATTGAACACTAGAGGGCCTAGAAATTTGCACTCGCTGATGCACAAAGTAATGTCTTGGATTTATTGTATCGGGAATGGGCCTACAGATTCCATTTGGAGAGTGATAGAATATTGTTAGAGATGGGATTATAGATGCCATCAGAAGTGGTTGAGAATCACCTGAGATGGGCTTATAGATGCCATCCAGAAGTGACTGTTGATGGAGATCGGAAGAAGTATCAGGGTAAATATTCGGTCGATTTATATCGAAACAACAGATGCCTGTATTTGTTTTTATCTGGATAAGAATCAGAAAAATCTTAGGGTCGATTTGACTGAACCAGAGAAAATGTCTATTGGAACAGAATAAAGATAAATCATTGGTCAATTTAAACTGAACCAACAGAAGTCTTGAAAGAAATGTTTGTCATGTAGATAGTCACCCCGTCCTGTTTCGAGAATTGATCTACAATCAGTTTGTTGGTAAACCCGTCCTGTTTATGGAGTTCATACCATTTGTAATAAAGATAGTCGCCCCGTCCTGTTTCGGGAATTGATCTTTATCTGTCCAAAGAGAAAGAAAGATAGTTTCCCCGTCTTGTTTCGGGAGTTAATCTTCAATTTTCTCATGTAGATAGTTGTCTTGTATTTTTTCAGGTATTAATCTATAATCAGTTGTTCACATATAGTTGTCCTGTCTTGTTTCAGGTATTAATATGGAACCTGCTTTTTGTTGGTCATAGAGATAGTTTCCATGGCTTATTTCAGGAATTAATCTCTGACCTAAGAGAAAGAAAGATAGTTTCCCCATCTTATTTCGGGAGTTAATCTTCAATCTGCTTATGTAGATAGTTGTCCTGTCTTGTTTCAGGTATTAATCTACAATCAGTTGTTCACAGATAGTTGTCCTGTCTTATTTCAGGTATTAATCCGGAACACGCTTTTGTTGGCTGTAGAGATAGTTGCCATGTCTTGTTTCAAGAATTAATCTCTGACCTATTTGAGAAATATTGGTAGTATTTTCCAGAAGAGGTCTTTTGTTCGCATGTCTTTAACTGGAAGAAGTAAATCTAACCAGAAGAGGTCTTTGATTCACTTATCATTAACTGGAAGAAGTGAATCTATCCAAAAAAGGACTATTGATTTCCTATTATTAACTAGAAGAGGTGAATCTGTTCAGAAGAGGACTTTTGTTTTGTTGGTTGACCTTTCCTGCAAGGAAGAGGGTTAGTTGCATGCAGATGTGTGCATGGCTTGATGATGTTCTCAAAATAAATGAGATTATGTTATATGCATTTATCATGTATGTAATATGATGTATAAATGTGAAATATTGTTGAAATGTATCTTTGTATTGGAAAATAAATCATTGACAAATGCTGGGGACCCTTTAAATCTCGGTCTGCTGTTGGGGATGACGAATATGCGTGTGTTCAGACTTTGTTTAGGATGTTTCCGCCAGGGATTCCTGTTTTGTTGAGGAGAAATCCGTTGGGGAATATTGGCTTTGCTTTGAGGGAAACTCTGTAGACAGTGTTGATTTCTGCTTGGGGGAAAGAGTTTAGGAGTTTTAGTTGTCCATTACTCTACTGGGGATTTGAAAGTTAGCTATTATCTGGTCGAAATCTAGGCTTGGCGGCAACTATGCTGGGGATAAGAAAACTAGATGTTATCTGATCAGAATCCAGGATTTGCAGCAACTCACTAGGGATAGTGGCGAACTCTATTGGGGAAGAGGAGTTTTGTTAATGATTTTATAAGAATTAAACGGTTATCTAGTCTAGTCTAGGCTTCAGTAATTTGAACTGGGGTTAACTGGTATCTGGTCGGTCCAGGTTTCAGCAACTAGAACTATTATTTGGTCGGGTCCAGGCTTCGGCAACTCAAATTGTTTTCTGGCTGGGTCGAGGCTATGTAGTAATTTGGACTTGAGGTTAACTGGTATCTAGTCAGGTCCAGGTTTCAGCAACTCATATTGTTATTTGGTCGGGTCCAAGTTTCAGCAACTCAAATTGTTATCTGGTCGGGTACAGGTTTAAACAATTGAAGAAGTTAAACTATTATCTAGTCGAGTCCAGGATTTAACAACTAGAACTTGAGATTTATTGTTATCTGGTCGGGTCTAGGTTTCAGCAACTCAAACTATTTTCTCGTCGGATCCAGGATTTGCAGTAATTTGGACTTGAGGTTAACTGGTATCTGGTCGGGTTCAAGTCTTAGCAACTCAAATTGTTATTTGTTCGGGTCCAGGTTTCGCAGTAATTTTGAGGGTAGGATGAAGTTGAACTAGTATCTGGTCGGGTTCAAGCTTCTAGTAACTTGCTTGGATAGGAATGAAGTTGAACTATTATCTGGTCGGATCCAAGCTTCGTAGTAACATGTTTTTGAAGAGAAAGGAGTCAACTGTTATCTGGTCGAATTCCAGATTTCAAAGTAACTTTCGGTGACAATAACGACTCTGTTGAGGATGGTAATGACCTAACCAGAGGTTAAGGGGTCCTGTATGTTGATTTGTAGTAGTCTGAGAGGCAAAATCAAACTAGGGAGCTCGTAGTTTTGTTGGGGAAATAAGCCCTGTTGAAGAGAATATTTGACGATCTGCAGGGGATGTATTCTCTAGGAAGGAGCTCCATAAGACTTCTTCTCAAATCAGTTGGGGAGAGGCTTTTTTGGAGATTGAAACTCTGGATGGGGATAATCATAGATCCAAACCTGTGGGGATGATTTGATTGAAGCAACTATGTGGGGATGATTTGATTGAAGTAACTCTGTGGGGACACCCATGAAATTGGCCTTGTGGGGATTTGTAGACAGTTTGAACTATGTCAGAGTGACAGATATTTTACTGATAGATAAACTGATGAGATAACGTGACATAGTCGTACGCTTTTAATCCCTAACTTTTGCTCGGATCGTCTTTTCAGATTTTCAATCCAACGTGATACCCCTCTTTTTGCCAAAGTCACCTTTCCAGGTTTTTGACTTGCCGGGTGTACAATCTTTTGAATATATCCCTAATATTTACCCAAACCTTTTGGTTTGCTGGGGGTGCCCTTATTTTTCCTAGGTATGTCAACCTAGCGGTTTTTTTTTCATGCGTAGTATTTTCTGACTATGTCCGTGTTCATAGAGCATGGAGAATTGTCATTGTCTGTGGTAGTAAGTGTTGTAGAAATGCCACAAATTAGTTGTTAGATTGCACATGATCTTTAATATGTGGGAGCCTGTTTTCCCCTAGAGTTAGTCTAGTGCACTTGATTTTTGAAGTTTTGGTCATATTTCTAGTAGTCTTGAACTTCCTATGTATCTTTTCTAAGAACTGTCATGGAAGAATCTGAAGACATGATACTGACACCATCTGATACTACTAGCACAAACAAGCAATTTGGTGATACCGAAGTTATTTTGATTAAGTCTTTAAGAACTGTCATGGAAGGATCTGAAGACATGATATTGACACCATCTGATACTACTGGCACAGGCAAGCAATTTGGTGGTACCAAAGATCTTTGGTTAAGTCTCAGAATTTTCTAAGAACTGTCATGGAAGGATCCGAAGACATAATACTGCCACCATCCGATACTACTGGAACAGACAAGCAATTTGGTGATATCGAAGATCTTTTGATCAAGTCTCTAAGAACTGTCATGGAAGGATCTGAAGACATGATACTGACATCATTTGATACTACTGGCACAGACAAGCAATTTGGTGGTACCCAAGATCTTTGGTTAAGTCTCGGAATTTTCTAAGAACTGTCATGGAAGGATCCAAATACATGATACTGCCACCATCCGATACTATTGGCACAAACAAGTAATTTGGTGGTACCCAAGATCTTTGGTCAAGTCTCATAATTTTCTAAGAACTGTCATGGAAGGATCTGAAGACATGATACTAACACCATCTGATACTACTGGCACAAACAAGCAATTTGGTGGTACGGGAAGTCTTCATAGTGGATTTTGTTCAAGCCCATGATCAAAGTGACATTGCCCCTAAGTGATTCGGATGGAGATCTGCCCCTAGCTATTCAACATTTCTTGAGAGATTCTTTGAATCTCGACTTGACTATCCCAGATGTGTTAGACAATGATCATGCCGTGCCCCTTGATTGTGAGAGATTTGTCATTGGAGGTGTATTTCCCTTTGAAGTGATTCTTGCTTATTGAGAGAGTTTTCGTTCATTGGATATTCGTCGTGTGAATTTCTTTGTTGTCAAACAATTAGCCATATGCAAACAGTGGTATTCAAACAATGCAAAGTTTATGTCTGTCTTGAGAAAAAATTTGAAAAATTCACTTTTAAAGAGCAACAAAAATTTGTAAGAATATGAATTCAACTCGGGATCTACAGTAAACCTTACAGGAGTCAGGATACCTTTTATAACAGCATACTTTCGAACCAACCTATGCTTGAATTAGGACTTTTAAAGGGTTGTAACGTGGCCTGGTTCACTGTTTAAGAAACAAAGGATAAGGCTCAAAGTTTATTTGTACCCAACCCATTCTCCATGATGTTCTTCAGCCCTATACTCAGTTAATTGTGCGCTTGGATTCCAATTAAGTCTTGGAATGGTTTTTAGGTGATGGTTCGGAAATTGGAGGTTTATTTGAGAAGGTAGTCGTTTTTGCAACATTTTTCTATTGTTGTAACGACCCCTTTTTTTGACTTATTGTCCCTAATTTTGCCTGACTGTTCTTGTTTTGAGATTACAGCCAGCGGGATACCCCAGTTTCTCCTTCATAGGTTTTGACTCAGCGGGCTTTTCTTTTGGGAAATAATTGCTTCCTATTTCACGGGGAACCATCACCGTCTTTTAATTCAGCAGGATGTTTTTGTTGTGAAATAACAGCTTGTGACTGAATATGCCTTTGGATTAACTGAGAAACTACCCTACTCCAGGTTATGATTAAAGGTTTCAGTTTGTGCAAAAAAGAAAACTCTTACTTCTTCGGCTCAAAGGGGTTGACTAAGGATTATCTTCCTTAAAACTCCACTATTTAGGGTTAGAAACAACGCATGTACATCGTCAGCAAAGTCTTTCCAAAAGCATATTGTATGAGATTATGGTATTAATTTTGTCATCCTCCCTCTAAAGGCTTACAGCTTGTAACCGAGAGTTGAATATCATACAAAACGAGGTAAAAGCATAATTTCAGTATAGTGAAAACGAATGGATTAACTCAGGACAAACATATGAAATGCATTAATGAGAGCAAACAAAGTCTGATATAAAGATAAGTGTTTAAGAAAACAAAGAATATAAATGAAAATTCAAATGAACAAAAATTTCCCTGCCTAAACTTTGTCACTTCGGATGATGTGCCTTCGAGGGATGACAGAAAAACTCTAGTTGACCATCTTGTGTGAATTCCAACACCCCTTTGTCGATTAGGTCTTGAATATTGTTTTTCAACACCCAACAGTGGTTAGTGTCATGTCTAGGACTGTTGGAGTGGTACGCACACCTTTCTTCAGGATTGTAACAGGGAGAAGCAGTAAAGGGTTTTTGAGGAGGCTCCCTCAATGTAACCAGCTTTACCTCCAACATATGATGCAATGCTTGAGAAAAGGGCGTGTTGATCTCGGAAAATTGTCTTCCTTGCTTATGCTGACAACCTTGTCGTGGTTGGGGAGGTTATTGTTGGACTCTTGGTATATTAGCCATTTTGAAGGGTGTTCTCTCGACCAAACCAAATTCTTGTCACATCAGAGGTTGATTAATGACTCGATCCCCAATTCTAGCTGTTTGTTCTATATGATTGCATCCATCTTGACGAAGCTTGTTGACGAGGGCTCTCAGCTCTTCTTGTCCCCGAGCTGAGTTTTGGATAAGAGCCATCTGACCCACCATTTGTCCCATCATCTAGATTTTCATGGTTGCCATTTCAGTTTGTAATCGTTCCAACTGGTTATCCCTGCTGTCCTCAGGATTCTTCTTGGTCATGCTCTCAATGAGGAGTGCTTTCACTTCTTCTTGCCCCTTGGATAGGTTCAGGAACAATTCTTGAAGTTGATCATTTTGGGTCTGAAGATCTATGACAGTCTATTCTATAGCCATCTCTACTAAAATAAACAGTAAGCAGATGAGAAACCTGTGTGGGGAAAACCTGTCATGATATGATGCATGGTATGTGGACGCAATGTTTTCAAGGATCTCGCAGGGTATACACAAGAAAATGTCAGAAGTTGAACTTTGATTACATCTTTGATTAAATAAATTCGTATCGTTGAACTGTCCTTCTACGAGAATCGAGCTCACCATGTCGAGTGGGTCATAGCCCTTGACTCAAGTTATCGTGCTTTGGTCTTTGACAACATTTGGTTAGAGAAGAATAAATCCTGTTACCCATTGATAGACGTCTGGTTCATCATGACCCTGCATCACAGGCCCTTTGAGATCCTTGAAATGGTCAGTGGAACTAATATGGTATGATGTCATGATGTTATGTACAACTAATCATATACACACAAAGAAGACAAGTCCTTAGGTTTAGGCTTGCATGGAGTCATAGGTAAGTACTCTCTTAAAGCTTAGTTGGTTCAACCTGTCCTAGAAAGTAATTGGGTTCTAGAGTATCTCAATATCATTGGTCTTTCTTCATCGGGCATTTTTTCAGCGCAAGCCTCTTTATTGGCGGCCGAAATATCCCGAAAGTCTGACCTCAATGAGTGTAGCATCGAGTATCAACCAACTTTGGACTACACCAAGGCCGACTATCTCACTACTTCCTAATAATCAAGTTGTTCAATTAAAGGTTCTAAGATCAGTTAATGCTTTATGACACCATACAAAGGCCCCGTATTCTCCTTGACTAAACTCAAGGGTTACCGGTACCAACAAATATGTCACACTAACGTAGCCATCGCTTCAACCATGTCGGTATACCCCGCACAATTTCCACAATCTATTGCTACTTACCTAATGGTGTTCTCTGATCCGGGTAGAGGATCAAAACAAACCCAAACAAAAGCCCAAAATGTAAAGAAAACAAATCAAAAAATAAAAGCAATTAAATGTGATCTAGCTCTAAGGTAACCCCACTTTTTTAAAGTATTCCCCAGCAGAGTCTCCAATTCTATAATACAGTGGGAGAACTGACTTGGGTGTTTTGAGTTTTGTCGCAATTGTTGCGGATAGCAAGAGTCGCCATCGACTTTTCTTTTATCTAATAAAGGAAAGGGTGAAAAGAACAAGAAATACCTTTTGAGATATTTTCTTGAGTTCGGGGGGTAGGTTATGAAAAGGGAAGGTGTTACCACCTTCCCTTTTCATAACCTACCCCCCGAACTCAAGAAAATATCTCAAAATGTCTTTCCTGTTCTTTTCACCCTTTCCTTTATTGGATAAAAGAATAGTCAATGGTGACTCTTGCTATCCGCAACATTTGCGATAAAACACAAAACACCCAAGTCAGTTCTCCCACCGTATTACAGTAGGTTAATTAATAAACCCATTAAAACAATGACTCAACGCCATCTCACAACTTTTAATATCCTGTGTATGAAGCTGAAGAAGAGGAATTGGTTGAAATCTGATAAGTGAAAATTATAGTTATTCTTGTATATACTTTTTGTTGCACTTATCAATCCTTTTGTTAATATTTTGTGAACAATTCTCCGTTTTATGGTAAATTCACTTAGTTTGCATATATTTGTGTTTTTGTGTACAAAGTGTATAGTTTGATAGTTTTGTATCTATTTTGTAGGAATTTATGTATCTTTGGAGCATTGAGGAATAAAAGGCTAAAGGGTAGCTCCAAGGATTCAAGATTGAAGCAATAAAAATACTGCTTACACCAGGAAGAGAAAGTAAAGAAGTGTTGTCTATCAAGCCTCGCCAGGCAAAGCTTGGGAAAATGGCTTGCTCGTCGTGCTCGTCAGGCGAAAGGTTTTAAATCATTTTCCAGTGGCTACTGACTTGGGCTCACCTGTAACTCGCTGGGCGAGGCAGTGTTGTGTCGCCGGGCGAAGCTTCCCTTCGCCGGGCGAAGGAAGATATTTTTGGCCAGTTACGTATGTGGAGCAACCTGGGTCTTATATAAAAGGGACATTACTGGGCGACATTTTTATGGTGTCGGGCAACGCGTGCAGACTTGATTTTTATTTCTATTTCTATTTCATTTCATTTGTAAGGATTATGGTTTTGGGGTGGTTTTTGATCTCCCAACTCCATCAACCTCATATTTTTGATAGATTATCTTAGAAAAAACACTAGGGATTTGCTCATGGATGATTAGAGGTAGATTTCTCATTAATTGGAACTGACAAATCGGAAGATTTGTGATTTGTCTCTTCTCCTCTCTATGTATTACTCTTTTGTTGGGTATTATATGTATATTTACTTTGATCTTATGTATATTTGTCGCCCATGGCATTATATTGAATTTTCTTTACAAATTTTTGTCGACTTTTGTCTAGGATTTTTCTCTGTGCTTGGGATTTGAGTTGTTATAGACATATATTGCTTGAATTCTTATCTAGGATGATAGTCTATTAGTTTATGGATTCTAGAGATATATTAAGAGCTGACATTCACTTGGTTTTATGTGATTAATGCCTATGTGTTGGTTGTACCACTCTAAGATATCATCGACGCGATTAGCATGGTTGACCTCTAGGTTGTTGAGGTTGTTGAGAGATTGCTACTGAGGTGATACAATCGGCCTCTAAATTTGGGTTAGAAATGACTTAGGTTGTGAGTGATACGTGATAACATTGATGAGTGTTGAAGTTTGACTATAATTGGACGATAGGTTTACGTTTGTGAAGAGTAGTGTACATTTGTACCAGATAAGTTTGTCTTTCCTTTTCCTTTTTATACATTTAATTTCTATTGATAACTTTTATCATTTTCACTCAAACCCCCAAACTCATTAACGAATTATTGTTGAACGCCGACTCGATAACCAATACATGTGGACACGATACAATATGACTTAAATATCACTCGGTAAAATAATACTTTACTTTTTGCTTGCCACTATACCGCTGTAACAAAATGGTGTTGTTGCCGAGGATTTGTTTATTGTTCGCATCGCGATAATTCCTTTGTTTTTGAGTTTTGTAATAAATGTATATGTTGTATAGAATTTGTAATGAACTTATTTATATTTACTTGTTAATTTATTTGTTTATGTTTACCACACTTGTACATGTTTTCTATACTTATGAATTTGTTATATCATTATTTTTTCATTCACGTTTGCTTTTATGTTGGTTAGGAATAACCGGGTGGAAGAAACTTGTAGGAACATTCTTAAATAACATACGTCGAGCTTATGACGTAAAACAATCATGTTTCATTGTTTTTCATTGTTTTAGTTTAGGTAGTGTGGTGATCTCTGCTTAAACAAGTTGAAATTGGACCTGTTCTAAAGTCTCAAATCTTCACTTTTTAACTTGTTTAATCAATTTCACCTGTTTGTTTAGTTGTGTTAATTGTTTTTTTTTGTTTGAACTCCAATTTTGGTCCGGAAGCTTAAGTTCACTTTTATGATTGTCTGAATTTGAGTGTTTCGACTTGCGGATGTATGGTAATGATAGTTTTTGATGTTCGTACATGCTAGGTACTCGTTTATTGCTTTCTATAGCATAACATATTTATGAAACTTTTCATTTGTATAATTACCATACCATTCATTCTTTTTTCCTTACTTGCTTTTGATTGAATCACTTTAGTTCCATTTTTACCCCAAATGCGAGGAAGCTTTTTTCATATATGTTGGAGGCTGCAATTCTTGTTTTAACTGGATTTCATTATGTTTAATTTTTTGTTTGTATTGATTTTATGAAAGCATGAAAGTGGTCAAGGCATTTTGTTTCATTTTGATCACAACTACCTAGCCAAATAGTCAATTCACCTTGTGAGTGTGTGATCATTAGTAACTCCTTTGATATTTTTGTCAATGTCCATGTTATTTTTGAACCCAATGCTTGTCTTTGAGTGTTTGGTTTTTATTTTTGAGTGGACATTGATTCTTTGTTTTCTTGAACCCTCAACTATTATTTTTAATTTGAATTTTTGCCTTGCCTTAGAAAGTAGGGAGTATTCCCATTGTGATGATGGTTGAATTCAAGTTTGGGAGAGGAATTTTTATGTGCTCATGTGTTGATTTCTATGAGATTGTGAAAGAGAAAAAGAAAAAAAAATGAAAAGAAAAAAGAGATAGAAGAATTTTTTTTCGAAAAATCTTTGAAAAAGAAAAAGAAAAATAATATGGAATAATGTTGTGCTAATAAATATTGTGATTGTTTTGTGAACTTTGGGATGAAGAAATATGTTTGATTGAAATTTTGTGTTTGAACTTTTGTGAGTTGATCACTCCCTTAGGTTTAGGAAAGTTTTTGTTTCGATTAGCTTTAGGACTTATCCCTGGTTTGTTAACCAAGCCACATTAAAACCTTGAAAAGCCCTTGTGATTCTTGCCTTTGTATTTTCAATATAAGTTTTTGGATGAATGTATAATTTAGTCTATTTTTTGCAAGATTGTGGATGAGTGTTTTTGTCCCTCACTTTTGTGTGTTCTTCATCTACCAATGAATTTTGCTAGGTGTAGTTCATGATTAAGCTTGTATTCTTTTAGAATATTTTATATGATTTTTGTACTTAGGATTCTTTTCCTTTACATGTTGTTGTTGTAGGATTATGGTAAGTATTTACTTTATGTGTGTGTTTTTTGTTTGAACAATATATTTGTTTTCCGTTTTTAAAACTTGTTGGTTCATGATTCTTTGGTTGATCATTTTTGCTTCTTTAAGTTTGTCCGGCCTTGTTTGAGGATAAACAAGTTCAAATTGAGGAGAGTTTGATAAGTGAAAATTGTAGTTATTTTTGTATGTACTTTTTGTTGAACTTATCAATGTTTTTGTTAATATTTTGTGAATAATTCCCCGCTTTGTGGCGAATTCGTTTAGTTTGCATATATTTGTGTTCTTGTGTAGAAAGTAAGTTATTTGATAGTTTTGTATCTATTTTGTAGGAATTTATGTATGTTTGGAGCATTGAGGAATAAAAGGCCAAAAGGAAGCTCCAAGGATGCAAGATTAAAGCAATAAAGCCACTGCTTGCACCAGGAAGAGAAAATAAAGAAGTTTTGTCTGTCAAACCTCATCGGGTGAAGTCTGGGCGAAGGGCTTGCACATCGTGCTCGCTGGGAGAGCATGGGGAGAGATGTTTTGGATCATTTTCCAGTGGCTAATGACTTTGGCTCGCCAGCAACTCGCTGGGCGAGGCAGCGTTGTATCGCCGGGAAAAGCTTCCCTTCGTTGAGCGAAGGAAAATATTTTTGGCCAATTGTGTACGTGGAGCAACCTGGGCCTTGTATATAAGAGTCGTCACCGGGAGACACTTTTTGTTAGAACATAATTTAGTTCTACATCCCAGTAAGAGTTTTGATGATAACAAACACATGATATAAAGAACAAATATGCTTGCTAATAAAAGTATATTTACATGCAGGAAGTTCTAATGTGAAAAAGATGTTCTGATGTAACTGGAAGATCTTCCAGAACATCACTAGAAGTTATGATTATGCGAGCATAGAAGTTGAGAGTACCATGATAGATTCATACACATCAAATCTGTGTGACACGCTTATATGAAGAAGTTATGTTACAACTTCTGAATGCACCAGCGCTGTGAAACAGGATATCTGATACTCTGATTTGCAAAGTTCTGATACAAGCTGTAAAGGACTCTCAACGGTAACACTCATCCTCTGATGTGAGAAGCTCTGAAGCGTTACAATTCTATCAATGCAATATCTTAAGTAACGACTACAAACAGACAAGAATCTCCTGGTTTGGAAAGTTCATTAACTCATGTTATGGACATACCAAAAGTATCTTCTTATGTCCCTATTGCATGGCCTATATAAAGTAGACAAAAAGAAGATTTCAAATGGTGAACTATTGTGTACAAAAAGAAGAAATCACGTGAAACTACAGCAACACAACAATCATCTTTCATCCTCAAACATTCATATTTAAACTGTGTAAAACATCAATGTTAGTGATACTGTTTTATTGGAAACATTATTGTATACATTTATTCAATTATTGTTTAGACATTTCCTTGAGAAAACTGGGTTGTGGTTTTGGACTCAAGAAGACTTTGACAGTTGTCAAAGTAGTTTTGTAATTAAGATTGATTAGTGGATTAAGACCTTGTTGGAGAGAGGCGAAATCACCTTGGCGGGTGGACTGAAGTAGTTTGAGTTCAAACGAACAAGGATAAAAATCAAAGTGTTCTTTCTATTGTATTTTGAGATTCCAATTCAACCCCTCCTTCCTGTGTTTTTCCCTTCTTCAATTGGTATCAGAGCACCTGGATCTGGGTGCAAACACTTAACCGTGTCAGGAAAAGATCCAAGGAGGAAAAACACTATGATGGGACAAGTCAGAACATCAACAGCAACCCTCGAATATTTAACGGTGAAAATTTTGATTACTGGAAAGATATGATCAGAAGTTTCTTCCTAGCCTATGATGCTGACCTCTGAGATATGGTGAGTGATGGATAAATACATCCTGTTGATGAAAGCGGTCAGAAGATGGACAAAAAAATAATGTCAGATCATCAAAAGCAAGACTTCAGAAATAATCACTATTGTACCCCAATTTTTTCCCCTAAGATCCCTTCATCATACCATATCGATTCAATCACAACAAGATCACATTAGGATTTTTGGTTCTCCTCCCTATCTTTAGCTTTCCTATTTGAGGAATCACCAAGCACCTTGAATTTTTTTTCTTTTGTGATAATTCATATTTTGTTTTGACTTTCCTTTTAATTAATAAAATGCAATGTTGGTTGTCTTGCTTGTTAATAATGTAGGTAAAGGAAAGGTGGCTTAGCAAGTTGATCCATGGGTTCATGAGTTTATTTCCATACCCTAGTCAATAAATCTTGAGAAGTTAAAACCTCACCATTGAAGTTATTTTGTAAGAAATGGCTTGGCAAGGTTCATTTTGGTTCACCATATTTCAAAGTTATCAAGATTGATTCAAAAGTACAAGGGGTTGATTGAAGAAGTTGTCATGGTTGGACAAGGCTTTGTTCCCATTGGTCACAAGTGAAAATTTCTCTCAATTCTCAATATATGGAAGTGTTTTGGTTTCTATGAGTTCTAATTATCATCCTCAACAACTTATATCTACAAAGCAAAAGTGTTGGTACAAGAAGTTTGTTCAAAATTGTCAAAGTTCCTCAAAGCATTTTCTTGATCTAGGAGCTAGGGTTTGAAACTTCAAAGAAGTATATCTTGCTCATCTTTTGGTATTTTTGAGTGATTCCAAATACATCCTTCTCTTCAAAGGGTTATCAAAAAATAACTTTAAAAGTTTCAAGGAGTTTTCATGTGGAAGAAACTTGATTTTGAAGAAAGATTACAAGTCCTCTAGATGAACCCCCAATTTCTCATGTGTGACTTCAAATGATCATAACTTGGTCAATTTTTATCACCTTGAGCCTAATCTTTTTCCACATTGATCTTGATGATGTGAAATTTATGCCTTATTTTATGTTCAAAGTGATAAAATGGATGGAAAATTCCCTAAGGTTACAAAATATTATAGATCATTTCCTAATTTTTTGTGAACTTCAACAATTCATAACTCTCTCAATTTTTGGAGATTTTGAATGGTTCAAGTCTCAAAATGTCATTCAAGAGGTCTTTTTTTGATGCCATATTTTTTGGTCAAGAGCAAATTCCAAGTGGAAGGCCATGTTTGGATGCAAAACATTATAGGTCACTTTTGAAGAAAAGTTTGAAATATTTCTAAGTATGGAAAGTCAACCCTTTTCCCCCAAATTTGACTCATTGCAACTTTCAGCTCAAACATACATTTGATTCCATTCTTTTTCCATTGCAAAGCTTGTAATCTCATCTTTCTAAAGCATCAAGAATCATTCCTTAAGACCCCTTGAGCTGAGAATGAAATTGGATTGAACTTGGTAATTTGGAACTGAAATTTCTTCATAAGTCAGAATTTGAAATTCATGTTTTGGATTCTAAACATCAAATTAGCACACATTTATGATCTAAACATGTTTAACCAAGTTGCCAAAGTGGATTATAGCCTTAAAACGCAAGGATTGGATGATTTTTGATGCAAAATAGATCACACGTTGCTCGTGTATCAGGTTCACACGATTTCCCTCTAAACTTCATCATTTCACACGCTTGAACATTCCATTTGATTCCCTATAAATAAAGGGTCATCCCCCATTCATTTCCTCAAGATTTGAGAGACAAATACACTCTGTCAAAACCTCACACGAACTTCAAATTTTTGAAATCAGTTTCTGAGATTCAAGCCTTTGCTTCCAAAATCCTTTTCACATTCATCATCCTTCAGCATCCTACAAACTCTCCAGCACTTAAACCAAGCAAAACGAGCCATAATTCAAGCTACAGAAGTCTAGTTTCAGAGCTTCTTTCTTGAACTTCGAAAAGGTAGAATTCTCCCCCATTTGGATCCAAATAAAGCACTAACCTATTCTACTCCTTCTCCTGATTCTTGTGCTTCTTACCATTTTTAAATCAATTAAGAATTGAGGGAGAAATCTCAAATTGAAGGTGCTCTCTATCATCTGGGTTTTTGATTCATATCTCTTTGCATACCTTATATAAATTTGGCGCGATGGTGGTGTTAGGATTGTCTTGAAGAGACGAATCCAATGATACTATTATGGGATCCTAATTTTTCCATTTGAAGGATCTCACAAAATCTCCATTACAGGGTGTTTGGAGGTTGAAGATGATGGCATGTCTCGTCTCAGGCAATGATAGTGTGCCAAACGTTTTAATTTCATTTGAAAATTCTGGCTACAGATACTCAATGTCACGTCCAATGTTATGACACCGTATCTGACTTACTATATGACAGCAAATACAAAAGCAGTAAATAACACAGTCAATTGTTTACCCAGTTCAGTGTGCAACAACACCTACTCTGGGGGCTACCAAGCCAGGGAGAGAATCCACTATAAGAGATGTTAATTCAGGAATAAACCAACCAGTTTATCTCCTTCACTTAAGACCTACCCAATGCAATTCTAATCTAAGTACAACTTAAACCTGAGTTCCTACTCACTCCCCCTCAATCACAGCAGTGATACATAAACAAATTTGACTTGAGAATTGTTGAAGACACTCTTCAAAACACACACTTGATTAAGCTTCACAGCTTTTTAATCAAGTAACACAATCACTCGTGCTTCACAGCTTTGAGTAATGTATACAACTAACTTGACTCTGCTTCACAGCTTTAGTCAAGTAACATTCAAACACTCTTGCTTCAAAGCTTTGAGTGCTACACAACCCTTACAATTGAAACCTATTCCAAGACACTTATCACGATGATAATTGCTTGGAGTACAATTAACAAATCTATACAGATTACAAACTTGATCTTCTAATCAATCAGCAGGGATCGCTTCAAAAACCGCAGCTCTGTTGAATATATAGCAGCTGCAACTTCAGTTAGGGTTTCCAAAAACCTAGGGTTGATTCCTTTTGACCTAATGACCAGGTCACAGTACTTTGTTGATCAGGTTAGGATTGAGCGAGGTTACTCCTCAGAAAACGCAGGATTCTGTTTAAGAAGGACTGAGTTATTTCCTGAAAAAACTCAGACTTATCCAATCCTGTAATCCTGCTAGTTCAGAACAGGATGTCATAACATCTGTTATGACATCTGAGAAAACCTGTCTACTGATTAGCTAAATGTGATCATTTTGCAAACATGCTCAGATACACACTTATAAACATCAGTATTTGAGTTACAATATTTTTCTGCATATGTACCTAAAGAGTTAGTACAACCTGAACTAGAATGTTATGACATCAGTCATGACATTCACACATACACTTGGAATTTACCAAAAATGCAAGCCAATACCTAAACACCTACATCATTGATTGCCCTTTTTCTAATCATGTGCGTATCTCACTAAGGTCCATATCAAGCACAACGCATTTGGTCCATTGGATTAGCTTACTAACGCGTTTTGACTATGATCTGATGGCCCACATCTTTTTGGTTTTATTTTATTTTCTGGTTTTATATTTTAATTGATTTAATTTTCAAAAATTCATAACTCTTTTATTTTTTATCCAAAAATTATGAAAAAATTCACAAAAATACTTTCAGTTATTTTTGATCTCATGACTATTTTTTCACATTTTTATTTTGACATTTGATATTTTTTATATTTTTTGCATTATTTGCTTCCTTTTAATTACATTAAAAATATTTTCTGATATTTTTTTAATTCTAAAAAAATTCATAAATATCATTTTACATATATCTGACTTTTTGAAAATTTTATGGAATTTTATATTGATGTTTACTATTTTTGATCTATTTTCTATTTTTTTGAGCAATTTTAATTAGTTTAAAAATAGTTTCTGACTTTAAAAAATTGTCAAAAATTTTACAAAAATATTTGAATTCATCTCTAATTTTTCTATGGTCTTAGTTATTATTTATTGATTAATTTGAACATGGTTGATATTTTTCTCTTTTATTTTCTATTTTAAAACATTTTAAAACCCTTTTTAATGTATATAATAAATGTATTATTATTTTGTGATTATTCTCTGGCTGATCTTGGGTTGAATTTTTGATCATGAACTTTATTAACATCATTGGATCCATGGTGTTTAGTTTAACTCCATAGAAATGGATGAATGATTTAAATAATAGTTTGATTAAAATTTAATTCAAATGTGGTTTGTATATTTCCCCCCACCTTTCTTTATCTGATCCCTTTCTTATTGCACTAAGTGTTATTGGAGCATGATCTCTATATCATGTCTCAAAACAAATGGTGCATAGATTTCTATTGACCGACCACAAAAGAGGTGCGACTTATATATAAGTCCACTTACGATTGCTTAACATAGCGTTAAATTTTGTCCTGATTCAAATAAATGACCATTCATGGCCCAAACCTATGTTTGCAAGCCCAAGTATGTTAATTTGATCTCTTTGATCCAATAACCTTGAGATTCATTGTGAAGAGGCTTTGGTTCTACCAATCCTCTAATGAATCTACATCACTTTTGGTCAACGTGGATCACTTAAATATCGTTGATCATTAAATGATACTTGTGACAATTCCAAATGGATGATATACTTGACAAAAAGCAAATGTAACTTGTTGTGTGGAGGTTTTGGTTCTACCAATCCTCTAATGAGTTCCAAATGCAAGTTTTAAGATGGTCATCCAACTAACCACTAATTACTAATAATTGATTTTATCTTGAGTTTTTATTATATGCCCTTTTATTTTATGCACCATTTACCTTTAGCATTTACATTTCATGCTATTTTCATCTTTGTTCACTTGAGCTTTTCTTTTCTTTTCGAAGATACTTAATAATCAACATAAACCATAAAAAAATTTTAATGATACTTGGACTATTTGGTTACTATCCTTGGCATTATGGAGTATTGGACTTCTTGGACTTAGGATTAGAAACCTTGGCCTATGTTGGAGACCTTGTGACCTTATTTGATATTTTGTCTGGAGTTCTTAAGGTTTACCTCAAGATATTGGGTTGTTTGTTTGTTTTGTGTGCATGTTATTGTGATTACATACTTTATTTGTAATATGGAATTCACCCGTATACAGCCGTTACTTTGCCCAATTTTTGTGAAGAGTTAATACATTTGAAGTTTGGTTCTCTCAAGAGGTCTAGTATCTTTGCTTGCTTGGTTTCAATCCAAAGAATGTGAATTCTATCTTGACTCATAATGTCAAGTATTGGCTTCTTGTTGTTTAGATGGTTCTTATCCCTAGCTTTTACCTTATGCTTTAAGATAGTCTCTTCTTCTCCTCCCATCTTCTTTAATTTCAAAAATCTTCTCCCTCCTTTTGAAAACTCTTCTTGTTTTTTAAACTTGAACCACTTTTATAATAAACTTGTACTTAGGTCCATGCATTTTCAAAACATTTTTCATAAATAAACTCCAATCAATTTAATAAAATCTTGACCCTTTTTGTGAGAAGACTAAAAGTCAATCAATCTCATTTCAAACCATTTTTCCAATTTCGCTTCTTATTTTAAAACTTTTCTCAGAAGATTAGACTCTTGTCAATCCTTGTAGTGATGCAAACAACTATACTTCTACAATATGTAGTGAAGTGAGATATTTTCTACTTAAGTGTTGAGTGAGGCATTGTTGATTTTAAAATCCAAGTCATATCCTCCACTTTGAGATGATGCAAATTCTCCTTTCTCATGATTGTGGATAGTAAGTATGTTTTCCACACGAACAATGACGATGATGTCTTATCTCTTAAAATCAACCAACACACTTGTGTTTTAAAATTTTTAAAGGTGAACTATGTGTACCCTGATCCCCTATTGCACTAAAGGTGGTACGTAGGCACTAAAGGTTCGCAACCGCGGATGGTGAAAAAATCATAAAATATATTTCTTTTCTCACCTCCACCATCTATTTTTTATACAACATTTTATAGCCAAAATATACATATTTTTCAAAGAGGTTCCTGCGGAGTACCGTAGATGTTTAGGGTGCTAATTCCTTCCCTTTGCATAACCAACCCCCTTACCTTGAATCTTTCCCCCTCTTTTTGGGTTACTCGCTCTTTTCCCATTCATTTGAAAATAATAAAGTGCGGTGGCAATTTTTATTTTGATCTGTGTAAGTCTAGTCAATCCAATGGCTTAGTCTTAAAGATTTCTACCGCTACAGAAAAAATGGCGACTTCACTGGGGAAAGATTGACCTCTTGCTGGTCCATCCCTAAGTGGGTTGAGCCTATCTTTATTTATATATGTATATGTGCTATAGTTGTTTATGTGTTATATGTTGTATATATGTTTGTCTGGACTTTCCTGGTTTTCAGGGTGCTTAGTGATTACTTATAAGTCCTATACCCAGACTTGGGCAAAATTTAAGATAGGACGAGCGATATAGTCATGTTAACTTTTAGGGAGTAATCCCAAAATAGGAGGCATGAGATCCTCCACTCAGTGGAGGCCCCTTTGACTGTAGTGTCGTTTATCGAGTAATCAAGAAGACGTACTGCTTTTGACCTGGGAGCCTGCTGAAGTTGAGGACCATAGAATAACTAACCCATCTTGGCCTTTTAGATGTAGTGCGGAAGCTATGACGGAGTAATCCTAAAATAGTTGTCACGTGATACTACGCTCAGACGAGTTTTTCTTGAGAATATTACTAATTACCGAGTTAATATGGAAATTGGTAATATCCAAAGGAAGGATTTAGACTCTGGGAACCTCTAGAACCTTGTTCGGAAGGTGATAACTTTTAGACCATACCATATGGGTAGTACCTTCGACCTCATGCTCGTGACGTTGAACCTACAAACTCTATGTTTGTGATCTTGTGTGTGATTGTTGCATCATGCATCCATGCACTCATAAGCATCTTTTTAGGAAATTTCATTTCAAGGGACTTGAAAGTTGACCATTTGTAAATATCTCAGGTACCTTTTGACCATGGATTCTGGAAAAAGAAAGACCGGGAAATACAGTTTCGAAGATCCCAAGATAAATGAGTTGACCAGTCTAATTCTCGAGATTGAGCGTTCTGCAGATTTTCGGAAGAAATATGGATCCATTATTCCTCTCATGAAGCTTAGGATGAAGGAGGGTATTCTCTCGACCTTGGTCCAGTTCTATGATCCTATGTATCATTGCTTTACTTTCCTTGGCTATCAGTTGATGCCTACACTGGAGGAGTATTCTTATCTGTTGGATTTACCTGTTACCGATCGTGTTCCTTTTACTGGTTTAGAGGGTGAGCCAAAATCACAAGAGATTGCTGCTTTGATCCATCTTGGGAAGTCATAGGTTGAAGCCCATATGACTACTAAAGGAGGGATTAGAGGATTACCAACTCAATTCTTATTGGAGAAAGCTCGTTACTTTGCCAGGATGAAGAGTACGGTCGCTTTTGAGGCCATCTTTGCTCTACTTGCTTACGGGTTGTTCTTATTTCCTAATGTGGACAAGTTTGTTGACATTAATGCTATCAGGATCATCATGATTGGAAACCCAGTTCCTACATTGTTAGGTGATGCTTACTACTCTATTCATCTTCGGAATTCTTATCATGGGGGGATGATTATCTGTTGCACGCCTCTGTTGTACCGGTGGTTTGTTTCTCATATGCCTCAGTCTGATACTTTTTGGGATGTCAGGAAGGAACCCCATTGGGCTCCTAAGATCATGGCACTTACTCACTCGGATATTGATTGGTATCGCCGGGCTTACAAGGATGTAGAGATTGTCGACAGTTATGGTAGTTTCACCAATGTACCTCTTCTTGGTACAAAGGGAGGAATTAGCTACAACCCTGTTCTTGCACGCCGACAACTTGGTTATCCGATGAGGGATAAACCAAATAGTATTCATTTGAGCAATTTCTTCCTGAAGTATGGAGAAGACCGTAAGGAAGCTAGGGGAGAAGATTATGAAGGCTTGACGTCACATTCACAGGAAGAGTAGGAAAGACTTGGGACCTATGGGGATTGTTTCTTTGGAGCCTTATCTTCAGTGGGTCCAATGAGAGCTATTCAGTTGACGATTTTGTATTCCCGAGAAGCACCTATGCCTGATTTGTTTGTGAAGACCGATCCTCCCCTATTAGATGATATAGAAGAGCTACAACTTGCTTTGGTCAGGATGCAGCAGGAAAAGGATGTTTGGAAGAATAAGTGCCAAACTTTAGAGATTTCCTATAGAGCAGATTTGAAGGAGAAAGACTACTTGATTGAGATTCTTGAGAGTCGGGCTGTAGAGATGATGGAGAGGCAAGGGGATTTATTTTCTCCTAAGCCTCAGTTAGATGCTATTTTCTCACTTCCTGATTTAGGTGATTGGAAGGAGGTTGCCACTAGATACGCGGAAGAAAACAAGAGGTTGAAGGCTCAAATTTCCAGGCTTACAGGGAAGCGCCAGCGTATAGAGTGATCTCCATCAGCTTTGCTTCTTAGGGTTCTAGACTTTATTTTCATCTTGTACTTGGGATTATTGAAACTTGTAATCCATTTTGAAGTTATTATAATAAAATTTTTCAGTATTTCAAATATGTTATTACTTTGATATTTGCAATGTGTCTATAAATCTTTAAGTCCCTTGAAAAATTAATAATAAAACAAATCATGTGCATTACACATCATGCATCATATTGCACATATTTCTTGAATTTCTTTTCATATCCAGGTGTCTTACCAAGCTTCTTTACTTCGTTCAACAAGCTGTCTCACCAATACAACACTCAAGCTAATTTCAGAAGGAAGATGGACAACTTAGAACAAGAGAATCGCAAGCTACGCGAGGAAGTTTCTGCTTTGAAGGCCGGCATGGCCAATCTTACTGCTCTGATGGAATCTCTGGTGGCTGCTCAGAATCAGCCACCGAGTGTTCAACCTTAACAAGCAAGAGTTACTACTGAAGCTCCGACTGTTCATGTGTCTGCTACTCCAACTGTTGTTTAGAATTGCATGCCTCAAGGTTATCCATGGGAAATTCCAGAGAACTTTGCACCTGAAGGATTCAATCTTGGTCCTCAAGATGCTCCAGTTGTTCAGACTACTGTTACTCTTGCACCTCCTGTGGTGCATGTTGCTCCTACTGCACCTCCTTCGGTGAATATGGTTTTATTTGCTAATGATGATATGTGTCGTCATTTTCCTACACCAATTGAAGACTTGGGTCTCTATGATATAATGAATGATTTTCAAGAACGGTTTGACAAGATGCAGAGGGTGATGAAGGCCCTCAGGGGAAAGGAATTGTTTGGGTAGAATGTGAATGATTTGTGCTTGCTCCCGAATGTTAAGATACCTGCGAAGTTTAAGGTCTCGGAATTCGAGAAATACAAGGCAAAACTTGTCCTCGTGCTCATCTTGTGATGTATGTAAGAAGAATGTCTACCCATACTCATGATCAATGTATGTTGATTCACTTTTTTCAGGATAGTTTGACTGGTGCTCCGTTGAAGTGGTATATGAGTTTGGACAACATCAATATCCATAATTTCAATGACTTGGGAGAAGCATTTATCAGATAATACAAATACAATATGGACATGGCGCCTGACCGTGATCAACTCAGGGCCATGGTCCAGAAGGACGGGGAATCATTCAAAGAATATGCACAAAGATGGCGTGAGGTAGCCGCCCAAGTGATTTCTCCCATGGAAGAGAAGGAGATGACTAAGATTTTCTTGAAGACTCTGGGTGCTTTCTACTATGAGAGGATGGTAGTGAGTGCGCCAAGTGACTTTTCTGAAATGGTAGGCATGGGTATCCGTTTAGAAGAGGCTGTAAGAGAAGGTCGTTTAACAAAAAGTGAAAGTTCCGGAAGTGCAAAGAAATCATCCTATGGGTTTACCAAGAAGAAGGAAGGAGATAAAAATTCTGTTATGCAAGAGAGGAGGGTTAACACTCCTAGAAGAAATTATCAGCGTCACCAGCAAGTCGCATCCGTAACTCCAGTTGTTGGTGTATCTCCAACTACCGTTGCTTATCATAGACCATCACATCAGGGGAATCAAGGGTATAATCAAAGAAGAGAGATTATGATCCTATCCCTATGAGTTATACAGAATTACTCTCGGCGTTAATTCAGAAGAAGTTGGTTCAGACAAAACCACCTCCCACTGTACCATCACCATTGCCTTGGTATTACAAAGCAGACCAAACATGTGCTTTTCATCAGGGAGCACCAGGGCATGATGTTGAGAACTACTATCCTTTGAAGACTGAAGTACAGAAATTGGTGAAGTCTGGTATCTTATCTTTCAAGGATGTTGGCCCTAATGTGAAAGACAATCCTCTTCCCAAGCATGGAGGAGCAAATGCTGTGAATATGGTGGCCGGTTGTCGAGGCGACTTCCGAATTTTTGATATTAATCTGGTTAGAGGAGATTTGATGAAAATGCATGCAGACCTTTGTGAATTTAGCTACTATATGTATGACCATGCCGATTGTGCTATTTGCAGTACAGATATACAGGGTTGTGACAAGATAAAGGCTGATTTGCAGGAGATGATGGATGAGGGCCTCATCCACATAGTCAGGCCCAGGGAAGAGTATGAAGAGGAAGTAAACATGGTTTCTAGATGTCCTGGAGAGTTCATAATCTTTGATGTGGAACATATGAATGAGGATCTTGTACAATTGCACGCTACTTTCTGCCACATAGCTGGTCAGATAAAACATCAATATGGATCTTTCCGAATTTGCTACCGGGACTCCCGAGGATTTTCAATTGTAAAGAAAGGTGTTCAATTGTTGTTAGATAATGGAACCAACAAGGTTACAGGTCAAAGGGATGATTACCATGAAGTTGATATGATTGAGGTTTGTTTGGCTGAAGAAGATTCGGATGATGAGTATGCCTCTGTAGATGAGTTCTTCTCCTTGGATGAAGATTTGTTTTCCAGGGATGACTCTGTAATGACTGATTATGTTGAAGATGGAGTAAATGTTATTGTGACTTGCTTTGGTGCACCTACCCCTTTTGAAGTTGAATACCATAGCAAGCCAACTATTACTCCATTGGTGATTAGTTTTTCGGGTCCTGTCCCCCACAAGTCAGATAAAGCTGTACCCTACAAATATAATGCTACAATTTTAGAGGATGGTGTGGAAGTTTCCATCCATCCAATTCCTAATGTTGGAAATATTGCTGAGACTAGCAGAGTGACCCGCAACGGTCGTGTATTTACACCAGTTGTTCGTGGAGATGTTAATACTGGAAAGAAAAATGTTGAAGATGCTGAACCCAAGAAGGCTGTAGGTGAATCTAGTGGAGCTACACTAGAAAAGGAGGTGGACGGTATTTTAAAGATAATCAAGACGAGCGAATACAAAATTATAGATCAGCTACTGCAGACTCCTTCAAAAATATCTATCTTGGCTTTATTAATGAACTCCTCTGCTCACAGAAAATCTTTGATGAGGGTATTGGACCAAGCTTTTATGGAAAGTGATATGCCCGTAGACAAATTCAGCAGTGTAGTAGGGAACATTACATCATGAATTTCTAGATGAAGGAAGGAATCACAACCTGGCCCTCCACATTTCTATGAACTGCAAGATGATTCATTATCCAATGTGTTGATTGATAATGGATCTGCATTGAATGTTATACCGAGGAGCACACTTATGAAGTTGAAATATCCAGGAACACCCATGCGCCCAAGTGCTGTTATTGTGAAAGCCTTCGATGGATCAAGGAAATCTGTAATTGGTGAAGTGGACTTGCTTATTCATGTAGGCCCACATTTGTTTCAGATTACTTTCCAGGTCATGGATATTTGTGATATGGTGGGAGAACTGACTTGAGGTTTTGCGTTTGTGTTCGCAAATGTTTCGGTTTAGCAAGAGTCACCACCGACTTTTTATTTTATCCAAAGGAAAGGTCAAAAAGCACAGGAAAGACCTTTGAGATTGTTTTTGGATTCGGGGGGTAGATTATGAAAAGGGAAGGTACTAGAACCCTTTTCATCCATGGTTTTCCATGGGCTCTTAGTTACTTGTTTAGATCACTTGCTTTTGCTTTTCAATTGTTTGAAATGGTGCTTTTGTGTGTGGTTTTGAAAATATTTTGAAAAGAGGCCTTTTGTTTAGGCAACCTTTGTAATGATTCTTGTTTGAATGTATACAAAGATGTTTGTCTTTTGAAAAATGTTTCAATTTTTGAAAGTTTGTTTTGGGAAATGTTTTGAAATTGTGTTGTGATGTGTTTTTGAAAATAACAAGGATGTTTGCAAGTTTGATTAAGTAACTAGGAGTTTTCTACCCTACTCAAAGATCTTTCCTACACATTTTTAACCCTTTGACATTGTTGTTTTACCATTGCATTTGGGACACAACCTTGTGTTTGTATGTTAAACGGGACAGGCGTGGGTCATCGTATGACCCTGATAACAATGGTGCTAAGTATCTTAGCAAGTTTTTGAGGGTCTAGATCATTTTTGTATAGGCAACCAAGATAGCGTCATCGAGGGACTATGATCTTTTGTTTTGTTTTGCCAAGATACCTAGCATACATATCATGGCCATGTTTTTAAGGCAACAAGTGGGTGAAACCCTAGGGGTGCTCGTGTGCATTGTGTTGTCATTTTTCATGCATTTTTGTCTTGTATTAGTCAAGCTATTTTGTTTGATTTTTTGGTTATCATACAAAACCCTAATTTACTAATCATGCATATAAAAGCAATAAATGCGTAAAAGTAAATCTACGACTATTACAATATTATTATGGGAGAGGGGTACAAGTTTGAATAGGGGGGTATTTGCATAAAAAATAAAACCCTAAATCAACTATTACAACCAAATTGAATTCATTGTACAAATAAGAAATTGACAATATTTAAATATGCAATTAAATATGAATATGCAAAAATGTTTTTGTATTTATTTTATGTATGTAAAATAAATTATTTAATGTCCTAAAAATATTAAAAATATTAATGGTTAATTTTGGAAAGGGTGGAAACCCTAGTTTTGTTTTAAGAAAATATATATTCTAAATATTTATTTATTCATTTTTTATGTACAATAAAATAAAATATATACAAAAATGTTAAAAAATAAAATATGTATTACAATATTATTTTATATGTATAAATAAATAAAAATAAAAATAAATAATATTTTTGTATTAATTATAAGTTTTTATTTAAGAAAATAAATATATTAAACCTAATAAACTAAATATTGTGCCAAAAATAAAATAAAAAATAAAATAAAATGTGAAAATTTAAGAAAATATTTTTGGTAATTTTTAATGTTTAGAAAAATAAATAAAAGTCAGAAAATTTAAAATAAATGAGAAAATATAAAAAATAAGAGAAATGGGCTAGGGGGGTGCAGAAAGCAAGCTAAGGGGTGCAAATAGTCAGAATAATCCAAGCCCAATCCAAGTTGTCTTCATCCCTGTCCTTGAGACAGAAGCAAACACGCGCCATGTTCAAATATGGAACAATTGCATACGTGCTCAAAAATAAAAACTTGCAACATGAAAGTTATAGCTCTTGATCACACGATTCTAACCATGTAAAAAAACTTAATCTAACTCTCAAAGACCAGAGAGAATTTCATTGGCCCTAAATCTTGACCTAGTTTTTTCAGAAAGTTCAACTATCAAATACTCCTAGCTCAATTAACATAAATGAATTCTATGCATATGTACAGCTCAAGGACAATGAGGAATACATTTTTGCTTCACAAACCTAAGCCTAATGATTCCTAAATAAGGAGATAGAAGTTTGAGAAATACCTGTTTCAGTCAAGTTAGAATATGGAAATGCAGTAACTTTCAGTGAGGCCTGAGGTTCTTTTGAGCTTGCTTGATGTTCCCTTGACCTTTCCCAATGCTTGGCTTGCTTTGAAATGGTCTGAAACTTCTTGTAGAACTCAACCTGCAATCTCAGAATTTGAAAATGGTGAAGTGTGTAAATGGAGTTACAGTGGCTTGGGAATGGTTGGGATAGTTTAGCAATGTTGTATGGAGTGTGTTGGAACTGGTTGCAAGCAAAACGCACGAGTGGATTTTGTTTTGGAAGTCAATCTGCAGAACCTGCCCTGTTTTGACAAGAACTTGGTGTTTTGATATTAGAGGGTGTTTGAGAGCTTATGGAATCGTGTTCTAGGCTTGGTGTGATATGATGAGGTTGTTTGAAATGTTACAAAGACTTGGTTATATCAGATTCACAAGATATGTGGACTTTTCCCAATTACTTGCTTTTGAAGCAAAAGGTGAGTTGACAATGCAAAGGGTTGTACTTGCTAGCTCCAAGCCTGCTGATAGTTGGTATGCCTTTCCCTAAGTTTGTGGATGTTGTTTGCTGCAAGAACTTTGGTCCATGGCTCAAGAAATACAATTTGACATAAAGCATGCTTTATGTAAACGATATTGTTAACTTTTTGCCAAAAATGGATTAAACCTTTGTATAATGTTTTTATAGATCAGAATAATGCCTTAATCTAATGTGTTTGCATTTAATATATGAGTGTAGGAAGGTTTAAGACCTGTAAACCAAGTACAAGCAAGGTTTGGACAGATTTTGTAACTTGTATCATTGTGCAAAATGCCTTGGCCAAAAGTGATAAATTGCCATTTTCAAACTTTCGATTATCCCTAACCATGAATGATCTTGGAGAGTTCTTGGACATTTTGGAAATCTTGTAACATGCTATACAATCCATATTTGAAATGCATTTTGAGATTCCACTTGGAAATATGTGAAAAATTGCCATGAAGATAGGTCAAAATCCTGCCTAAACTAGGGCAAAATTTCACTAAGTTAAAAGTTTCATGGACCCTTGTTCACAAAATCATAACTTGAGATCCAAGAATCTTTTGGGAAAACTTTGTGAATAAAAGTTGTAGATTTTGTGGGGGACTACAACTTTCATGTTGGAAGTTTTGTTTGAGTCCAATTGCATCATGGTGAAAAAGTTGGGCAAAGTTGGGAAAAAATAAGAAATTTTCATAACTTAGACAATTTCTAAGTTATGAAAATTTTCCATTTTAAACCCTAATTTTCAAAATTAGGTTTCTTGGTGAACAAGTTTCACTTTTTGACACATCTTGATTAAAAATGACCCTTGGCACTTGATTTTGACCAAAAAGTCAAAGTTTGACTTTTCAGTTTACAGTTGATTTTTGATCAGTTGACTGGAAAATTCATCTGTCAATCCAATGCATTTGAGATCTTTTGAACCTTGTGATTAGGTCAAGATGATGCCATTGAGTCATTGAAACCATGCTTGAACCCAATTTACCATTGGCTAGGTGAAAAATCAGAAATTGCCCTTCTGCAGTCAAAACCCTAAAAATGACCATTTTGCCCTTTTGATGATCTGATCAAATTTCTTGAGGAGTTGTGGTCCAAAATTGATCAAATGGTTCATACGAGTTTATAATGTTGATGTGGATAAAAAATTATGAGGTTTGACTGTAAATTGGCCACAGTTGACTTTTCCCCCAATACAACTGATTTTTAGGTCAATTGTCCAATTGGCTGGGCAAAAATTTGATTCAAGGCTTGAAACTTGGTATGAGAAATATTATAAGTCCAACATGAAGTATGAAAGTCACATGAGGCTTATTGAAGTCCAAAAATCCTTGTGCAAACTAAAACCCTAATTTCAGGTCAACAATGCAAAGAGAGGTCTTGAGCAGAGCAAACCCTAATTCTGTCTTGAGTCCAAAGAGTCTTGTGAAGAAAATCTTGATAAAATGAGAGGGAAAATTTTGGGGTACAACAATATTGTACCCGCTTAGAGCTGCTTGCTGGGACGGCCGTGGATACATGAGGTAGGGGCTGTCACTTCGACTTTACACTAGAAGCTGAATTTTGTACATGAAGGAAAAGTGGTAATTATAAATGGAGAATAGGAATTATTGATATCTCATTTTTCCTCTTTCAACATTGTGGAGGCGGATGAAGATGCTGTTTGAACCCAGTTCCAAGCTTTATCCATTGATAATATAAGAGGAAATGAGAACTCTATGGCTTCATTTAAGGATGCTCAGCAGGTTGTGCATAATGGCCATAATGAAGTATGAGGATAGATTATTGATCCACCTGTAAACAAGAACGAATTTGGCTTGAGGTTCTCTGTGAAGAATGATAAAGGTAAGAGCATGAAGCTGAAGTCTACTGAAGGCAAGTATCAAGATATCTTTCATAGTGGAGGTTATCTTCATCCAACTGTTTTCAGGATTAATGCCATTATGGAAGATGAAGCAAGGCCAGAAATGCCGAATTATGTGACGTACGGAGTTAGGGTTCAGACTGGATCACCATTGATGTTCCCTCTTGCATACATGTTTCAAAGTAATTTGTTTTTTGTTAATATTTTTGAAACACTTCCAGTCTGCCCAAGGTGAAAGTATTGATATTGTATGGGCTTATCGTTTGCTTTGATTTTTAAAATCAATAATAAAAGTTGTCTTTGTTTCCCAAATTGTGTTTTTATTTTTTGATTTTTTTTTCTTGGAAAATGGTAATTAGAAAAAACCTTTCAAAATAAATAATAACTAAAATTCAATTTGTATGATCACTTGTTATATTTGTTAGTTTCTAAAAACAATCATAAATCATATGTGTAGATTAATTAAAAAAACCTGTTGAATACAATGAACCTGCACCCTCTCCCAAATTTGAATGTCCTGTGTATGGGGCCGAAGAGGAAGACTATAATGAGATTTCGGAAGAGGTCTCATGGTTGCTTGAGCGTGAGGAGAATGCCATTCAGCCATATAAAGAGCCATTGTAAGTAATCAATTTGGGTTCATAAGAAGATCAGAAGGAAGCCAATATTGGAGCATTTCTGTATCATGATGTGAAGAGCAGGTTGATTGAGATGTTGAAAGAGTATGTGGATATTTTTTTCTTGGTCTTACCAAGATATGCCTGGTTTATATACAAATATTGTAGAGCACCATTTGCCGCTGAAGCCAGAGTGCCCGCCAATCAAACAGAAGTTGCGAAGAACTCACCCTGATATGGCAGTGAAGATCAAAGAAGAAGTTCTAAACCAAATTAATGCCAGTTTTCTTGTGACATCAGTGTACCCTCAGTGGATTTCCAATATTGTCCCAGTACCGAAGAAAGACAGAAAAGTTCGCATGTGCGTAGATTATAGAGATCTAAATAAAGCTAGTCCAAAAGATGATTTTCGATTGCCACACATTTGTATGTCAGTGGATAGCATAGCAAAATTCAAAGTTTTCTCATTCATGGACGGATTTTCCGGGTATCATCAAATAAGGATGGCTCCTGAGGACATGGAAAAAACAACGTTTATCACACCCTGGGGAACATTCTGTTACAGAGTGATGCCCTTCGGGTTGAAGAACGCTGGTGCAATGTACCAGAGGGATATGACAACCCTTTTCCATGATCCGATGCACAAGGAAATTGAGGTATATGTTGATGATATAATTGCTAAATCCCAGACTGAAGAAGGACATGTAAAAGATTTGTTGAACTTGTTTCAACATTTGAGGAAGTATCGTCTCCGCTTGAGTCCAAATAAATGTACCTTCGGTGTTCGGTCAGGGAAATTGTTGGGTTTCATTGATAGCCAGAGAGGGATTGAAGTTGACCCTGATAAAGTCAAATCAATTTAAGAAATGTCAGCGCCGAGAACTGAAAAACAAGTCAGAGGGTTCCTCGGGCGTTTGAATTATATTTCCAGATTCATTTCCCACATGATTGCAACGTGTGAACCGATCTTTAAGTTGTTAAAGAAAGATCAAGGTTGTGTGTGGACAGATGACTGCCAAAGGGAATTTGAAAGTATTAAAGAATATCTGCTTGAACCTCCTATCTTTTTCTCTCCTGTTGAAGGAAGACCATTAATTATGTATCTGACAGTGTTAGATAATTCCATGGGCTGTATTCGGGGATAACAAGGTGAAACAGGGAAGAAAGAGTATGCCATTTATCATCTCAGTAAAAAGTTTACTGATTGTGAGTCGCGGTATTCCATGCTGGAAAAGACATGTTATGCTCTGGCCTGGGCGGCAAAACGTTTGCGGTAGTATATGTTGGATCACACTACTTGGTTGATCTCCAAAATGGATCCAATCAAGTACATTTTTGAAAAGCCTGCTCTTACTGGGAGGATTGCCCACTGGAAGATGCTGTTATCTGAATATGACATTGAATACCGCACTCAAAAGCTATTAAAAGCAGCGTGTTAGCAGATTACCTTGCTCACCAACCAGTTGATGATTATCAGTCTGTGAAGTATGATTTCCCAGATGAGGATGTAATGTTTCTGAAAGTGAAAGATTGTGATGAACCATTGCATGAGGAAGGTCCTGATCCTGAATCTCGTTGGAGTATGATATTTGATGGAGCCGTGAATGCTTATGGTAAAGGAATTGGTGATGTGATTGTCACCACATGGATCACATATTCCTTTTACTGCAAGGTTGACATTTGATTGTACAAATAATATGGCAAAGTATGAGGCTTGCATCATGGGTCTCGAGGAAGCTATTGATCTCAAAATTAAAATTCTAGATGTGTATGGCGATTCAGCTTTGGTAATAAATCAGATTAAAGGAGAGTGGGATACTCGTCACCCCAACTTGATCCCTTACAAAGATTATGCTAGAAGATTGTTACCTTTATTTAATAAAGTTGAATTCCATCACATCCTCAGAGACGAAAATCAAATGGCAGATGCTCTGGCAACCCTGGATTCTATGTATCAAGTGAATACTTGGAATGGCATACCTCAAATTATAGTTCGGCGGTTGGATATTCCTGCTCATGTGTTTACAACAGAGGAGGTAACAGATGAGAAACCTTGGTATTATGATATCAAGCATTCTCTCCAGACTCAGGAATACCCGATTGGTGCATCGAATAAAGATAGAAAGACATTGAGAAGATTGGCTGGAAGCTTCTTCCTCAGTGAAAATGTATTGTACAAGAGAAATTATGACATGGTCTTGCTCAGATGCGTGAATAGACACGAAGAAAACATGTTGATGCATGAGATTCATGAAGGTTCCTTTGGCACTCATACCAACAGACATTTGATGGCTAAAAATATGCTAAGGGAAGGTTACAATTGCCTGACAATGGAATCTGATTGTTACAAATTTGTGAAGAAGTGCCATAAATGCCAGATTTATGCGGATGGGATTCATATGCCTCTGAAACATCTCAATGTTATTTCTTCCCCGTGGCCTTTCTCTATGTGGGGTATTGACATGATTGGGATGATAGAACCCAAAGCTTCAATTGGACACCATTTTATATTGGTAGCAATTGATTACTTCACCAAATGGGTGGAAGCTACTTCATATGCTAATGTTACTAAACAGGTGGTAGTGCGCTTCATTAAGAATAATATTATATGTCGGTATGGTGCGCCGAGAAAAATTATCACCGACAATGGCTCGAATCTGAACAACAAGATGATGTCAGAACTTTGTGAAGAATTCAAGATTGTCCATCACAATTCATCTCCGTACAGGCTGAAGATGAATGGGGTTGTGGAAGCTGCTAATAAGAATATCAAGAAGATTATCCAGAAGATGGTTGTTACTTATAAATATTGGCATGAAATGCTCCCTTTTGCTTTACATGGATATTGGACATCTGTCCGCACTTCAACCGGAGCAACCCCATTCTCCCTTGTGTACGGAATGGAAGCTAAGCTCCCAGTCAAGGTTGAGATTCCCTCTTTGCGTGTGATAATGGAAACCAAGTTGTCAGAGGTTGAATGGCTCCAGAACAGGTTTGACCAATTGAATTTAATCGAAGAGAAGAGAATGACAGCTTTGTATCATGGGCAGTTATATCAGAAGAGAATGAAGAAAGCTTTTGATAAGAAGGTCAAGCCTCGTGAATTCAGAGAAGGCGACCTCGTACTCAGGAAGATCATGTATTTTAACACCAATTCTAGGGGCAAGTGGACTCCCAATTTTGAAGGCCCATATGTTGTCAAGAAAGCCTTCTCTGGCGGTGCATTAATTCTTGAAACTATGGATGGCGAGGAGTTCCCATGTCCCATGAATGCTGATGCAGTCAAGAAATACTTTGCCTAAAGAAATAAAAGAACAACTCGCAAACTTGAAAACTCGAAAGGGAGGCTTAGGCAAAAAGGAGCGTCTCAGTAGGCCGAAAACCCGAAAGGGCGGTCTAGGAAAAAATTAGAGACATAAACAGAATAAAATTTCCCGCTAAGTTGAAAACCCGCAAGAGAAGCTTAGGCAAAATTTAGGGAATTTCTTGGAAAGTAACTACATCAGACAAGACTTGATCGTTGAAGCAACAACCTTCTTGGATCCTCACCATACTTCAACAAAAGTTGCTGCTCAGGATTTCAAAAGTTGTTAGAGGAAATAATGGTCATTGTATCTTAATGTATCTTTTCCATTATATATTAACATTTTCCGAACTTTGTAATTATCCATGGAGTCTCACCATTCACAGACTACCATTCTATCAATAAAATTTGAGATTTTACCCAATTCTTTGTATTTCTTTATTTATTCAGTTTACAAAGACTCCATTTATTATTGATAATAATTTTCAAAATGAAAAGATTAAATAACAAAATTGTTTTTCAAAAAGAATTTACAATCTACTTTTACTTTAGATCTTGTGATTCAAGAGGAAAACGAAAATGGTGATCCCAGGAATGGACGAACTCCAGTAATTTGAGAAATTCTGTTTCCACCCAGAAAGGTGTTCTTAGGTTGTTTTCGCTGATATGCGCGTGATTTTTGTATATTGAACACAATACCAATTGAGGTAAGATGCGGTATCAGGTTTGTGATTCCAGTGTCCTCGGTTAAGTGTTGGTTCATTTTTTGATTTTTGGGTGTGCATGGTCTGAAGCCTCTATCCTAGATTCTCCGACGAAGTCTTCCCTCATATGATGAAAGGTCTTGTTCCCTTGGTGTGCTGAGATGGGACTATTTGCAAAATGTCGCTCTTCCTGCAATATTGGCATTATTATTGGTATTTATTTCCCCGGCAACTAGACCAAGGCAATATATTTTCTAAGAAGTGTTGAGACAATTGTCAACTTTTGGGTTTTCACCTGCCCAATGTTGGGTTTGATTTAAAATCCCCATGGGTTTGACTTCTTTCTTTGATGTTGACTTCCCGATTCCCCATGAAGGCTATCCCATGGCATCTTTTGTTTGAATAGGTTTGTATGGTATGAAGACTCAATCTGAGATTCCCCAGTGAAGACTTTGCTATTTGATAGAAGTCTTTTCTTCTCACTCATTTTAAATTGGACTCATTTGCGAAATATCTCCCTTTCGGCAGTACTTGCATTTTATGGGATTGCCCGATAATCAGACAAGGGTAATGTTTTATTCAAGAAGTGTTGAAATGGTTATCAACTTTTTGAGTTTTCTCCCGCCAGGTGCTGGGTTTGATTTAAAATCCCCATAAGATTGATTTCTTGCTATAATGTTTGAATTCTTAACTCTCCAAGTTGTTGTCCCCATAAGGCTTCATACTTTCTCCCCAGATAAATTGGTGAAAAACCTACTCTCAATATATTGATAATGTATCTGGTTTCCCCAGTGAAGAGTGTACCTTAGTTTCCTCTCTTCAATATGGTGTTGACCTCCCAAATGGAGTCGGCACGAGGTCCCCCATTGATATCTTGATGATGAAGCACTATCTCCCCTAGTGAAGTCTGTATGATATTTCTCCATTGAAGTCAGCTTGAATTCCTTGGTGGATGTTTTGACAATATAACTTCCATTTGCCTTATTCGAAATCAATACTACAATCCCAAGTAGAAGTGCTATGCATGAAAACATTTGTTTCCCCATTGAAGTCTGAGTGATATTCCCCGATGAAGCTTGGAGAAGGATGTTATATCTCTGTATCTGTACTGTTTTGTCGCTGTGATTTGTTTACTTCCAGATTATGTTTCTCTCAAGTGAAGTTAAGCCATGCAGTAGGACTTTGTTTCCTCAATTGGTGCTTATTTTCTTATGGAATGATCGTCTTGGATGTGATTTAGCCGAGTGTTGATTGTGCCCGAGTTGGTTTTGTTTGTTTATCCCCAGTATTATATGTTTGTTTTGTCAGCATATACATGATAACACTCATACATTCATACATACATCATGCATAGTTAAATTTAGCAAATCATTGCTCATTCGTATTCATTAATATCTTGTTGGCATATTACCCTGTTTTGCAGAGTTGTGTTGTCCTCTCTCCAATAGTGTCAGTCTTAAGCAGAAAGTGTATATTCTTTCAATTTCCCCACTGAATTATCCCTCTTGGAAGATTTTTTGCTTTAGCCTTCCTGTACAGCTCTTGGTCTGGATGATTTGGGTTTCCCCCTTGAGTTTATTTCTCGAAGGATGTGTTATGGCTGACTGTTTTACTCCAGTTTATTTCTGGTTTGAATCTTTGCTTCCTAGCAATGTTATTACTTTTGATCTCTATAAGCTTCGAGCCTTGGTTTGAGTGTGCATTTATTTTGCACGAGAAGACTTTATCTCCTCAGCAGGAATATGTTGGCATTTCCCCAGGAAGCCATTTTGTTTTCCCCAGCAAGCCATTTTGTTTTCCCCAGGAAGCTATACTACCTTCCATGTGAAGTCATGATTCATTCCCTAGGAAGTCATGACATTTTCCCCAGGAAGTCATTTTACAATCCTCCATAACAGCAAGTAGCAGGTCTCTTTATTTGAGAAACTTGTATTTCCCCGTAAAATTCGATGTTACTTTTTTTCTATCTTCTCTATGAGTGGATAGTTTGCAGTTCGTTGTCAAATTACTCCAGTGGATGGCTAGTCTCTTCAATATCGTAGAGACAATTTTTCGTGAAATCTTTACAATTGGTAGTCTCTTTATTTGAGACAGTTTTATGTATTACCCTTTCCAGGCAGAATACCTCGGTTAAAGAAGAAGTTGACCCGTTCTACGCGAAACGCTGGAATTTTTGGAAAAGGCTTATCATCTTTTTTCTACCTTCAGTGAACATTGGTAGTTCATCATCAGTGAACGGCGGTGCTATGATATATTTTCTCTCTACCTTCAGTGAAAGTTGGTAGGTCACCTTCAGTGAAAGTTGGTGATTGTTATCTTTTTGCTACCTTTAGTGAATGTTGGTAGTTCATTGTCAATGAATGGCGGTGCTATGATATATTTTCTCTTTACCTTCAGTGAAAGTTGGTAGATCACCTTCAGTGAAAGTTGGTGATTGTTATCTTTTTTCTACCTTCAGTGAATGTTAGTAGTTCATCGTCAGTGAACGACGGTGCTATGATATATTTTCTCTCCACCTTCAGTGAAAGTTGGTAGATCACCTTCAGTGAAAGTTGGCGATTGTTATCTTTTTTTCTACCTTCAGTGAATGTTGGTCGTTCATCATCAGTGAACGGTGGTGCTATAATATATTTTCTCTCTACCTTCAGTGAAAGTTGGTAGATCACCTTCAGTAAAAGTTGGTGATTGTCATCTTTTTGCTACCTTCAGTGAATGTCGGTAGTTCCTCGTCAGTGAACGATGGTGCTACGATATATTTTCTCTCTACCTTTAGTCAAAGTTGGTAGATCACCTTCAGTGAAAGTTGGTGATTGTTATCTTTTTGCTACCTTCAGTGAACGTTGGTAGTTCATCGTTAGTGAACAGCTGTGCTATGATATATTTTCTCTCTACCTTCAATGAAAGTTGGTAGGTCACCTTCAGTGAAAGTTGGTGATTGTCATCTTTTTTCTACCTTCAGTGAATGTTGGTAGTTCATCGTCAGTGAAAGGCGGTGCTATGATATATTTTCTCTCTACCTTCAGTGAAAGTTGGTAGGTCACCTTCAGTGAAATTTGGTGATTGTTATCTTTTTGCTACCTTCAGTGAATGTTGGTAGTTCATCGTCAGTGAATGATAGTGCTATGATATATTTTATCTCTACCTTCAATGAAAGTTGGTAGATCACCTTCAGTGAAAGTTGGTGATTGTTATCTTTTTGCCACCCTCAGTGAACGGTGGTAGTTCATCGTCAGTGAACAAAATTGCTATGATATTTTTCCTTCTACCTTCAGTGAAAGTTTGTAGTTCATCGTCAGTGAACATCGATGTTTGTCTCTCTACCTTCAGTGAAAGTTGGTAGTTCATCTTCAGTTAACTTAGCTGTTGTTATTTCTTTTCTCTTTCATCATCGGTGAACGTCGGTAGTTTTGCCTTCGGTAAAAGTTGGTGTATCCCTTGACCTTTTACCACCCTCAATGAGTCGGGTCTTTTTGATTCACTAGTGATTTATTTTCCTGGTTGGATTTCTCTTTTGATCCTTATTTCCCTTGCTATATCCCCAATGGTGTTTTGCGTCCCTTTGAAGTTGTTCATATGCATTCATACTCATAAGCATTGCATGGCATCTTAGGACCAAAAATAGGGTTTGTTTTATATTTAAGTATCTTCGATCGCGTCGACACAAAGATTTTTAACCTTCGTATCTCCGGATAGAAGAAACTTAAATAAGGGCAGCTGTTGTACCCTAATTTTTGCCCCTAAGATCCCTTCATCATACCATATTAATTCAATCACAACAAGATAATATTAGGGTTTTTGGTTCTCCTCCCTATCTTTAGCTTTGCTCTTTGAGGAATCACCAAGTACCTTGAATTGTATTTCTTTTGTTATCATTCATATTTTGTTTAGACTTTCCTTTTAATTAATAAAATACAATGTTGGTTGTCTTGCTTGTTAATAATGTAGGTAAAGGCAAGGTGGCTTAGCAAGTTGATCCATTGGTTCATGATTTTATTTCCATGCCCTAGTCAATAAAGCTTGAGAAGTTCAAACCTCACCATTTAAGTTATTTTGGAAGAAATGGCATGTCAAGGTTCATTCTAGTTCACCACATTTCAAAGTTATCAAGATTGATTCAAAAGTACAAGGGGTTGATTGAAGAAGTTGTCATGGTTGGACAAGGCTTTGTTCCCATTGGTCACAAGTGCAAATTTCTCTCAATTCTCAAGATATGGAAGTGGTTTTGGTTGCTATGAGTTCTCATTATCATCCTCAACAACTTTTATCTACAAAGCAAAAGTGTTGGTACAAGAAGTTTGTTCAAAATTGTCAAAGTTCCTCAAAGCATTTTCTTGATCTAGGAGTTAGGGTTTTGAACTTCAAAGAAGTATATATTGCTCATATTTTGGTATTTTTGAGTGATTCCAAAGACATCCTTCTCTTCAAAGGGTTATCAACAAATAACTTTAAAAGTTTCAAGGAGTTTTCATGTGGAAGAAACTTGATGTTGCAGAAGATTACAAGTCCTCTAGATGAACCCCCAATTTCTCATGTGTGACTTCAAATGATCATAACTTGGTAAATTTTTATCACTTTGAGCCTACTATTTTTCCACATTGATCTTGAGTATGTGAACTTTATGCCTTCTTTTATGTGCAAAGTGAGAAAATGGATGGAATATTACCTAAGGATACAAAAGATTATAGGTCATTTCTTGATTTTCTTTCCAACTTCAACAATTCATAACTCTCTCAATTTTTGAATATTTTGAATGGTTCAAGTATCTAAATGTAATTCAAGAGGTCTATTTCATGCCATATTTTTTGGTCAAGAGCAAATTCTAAGTGGAAGGCCATGTTTGGATGAAAAAATTATAGGCCACTTTTGAAGAAAAGTTTGAAATATTTCTAAGTATGGAAATTCAACCCTTTTTCCCCAACTTTGTCTCATTGCAACTTTCAGCTCAAACATCCATTTGATTCCATTATTTTTCTATTGCAGAGCTTGTAATCTCATCTTTCTAAAGCATCAAGAATCATTCCTTAAGACCCCTTGAGATGAGAATGCCATTGGATTGAACTTGGTAACTTGGAACTGAAGTTTCTTCATAAGTCAGAATTTGAAATTCATGTTTTGGCTTCAAAACATCAAATTAGCACGCGTTTGTGATCTAAACATGTTTAACCAAGTTGCCAAAGTGGATTAGAGCCTTAAAATGCAAGGATTGGATGGGTTTTAATGCAAAACAGATCACACCTTGCTCGTGTATCAGGTTCACATGATTTTCCTCCAAACATCATCATTTCACACACTTGAACATTCCATTTGATTCTCTA
The DNA here is from genome assembly GCA_948472305.1 of Vicia faba. NCBI lineage: Eukaryota > Viridiplantae > Streptophyta > Magnoliopsida > Fabales > Fabaceae > Vicia > Vicia faba. Next base: position 664,888,291 of record OX451736.1, on the reverse strand, counting down.
TAAATAGAGGGTCATCCCCCATTCATTTCCTCAAGCTTTGAGAGCCAAATACACTCTTTCAAAACCTCACACGAACTTAAAATTTTTGAAATCAGTTTCTAAGATCCAAGCCTTTTCTTCCTAAATATTTTTCACATTCATCATCCTTCAGCATCGTACAAACTCTCCAGAACTTAAACCAAGCAAAATGAGCCATAATTCAAGCTACATAAGCCTAGTTTCAGAGCTCTTTCTTGAACATCGAAAAGGTAGAATTATCCACCATTTGGATCCGAATAAAGAACTAAACTATTCTACTCCTTCTCCTGATTATTGTGCTTCTTACAATTTTTAAATCCATTAAGAATTGAGGGAGAAATCTGAAATTGAAGGTGCTCTCTATTATCTGGGTTTTTGATTCACATCTCTTTGCATACCTTATATAAATTTGGCGCGATTATGGTGTTAGGATCGTCTTGAAGAGACGAATCCATTGATACTAGTCAGAGATCCTAATTTTTTCATTTGAAGGATCTCACAAAATCTCTATTGCAGGGTGTTTGGAGGTTGAAGATGATGACATGTCTCGTCTCAGCCAATGATAGCGTGCCAAATGTTTTAATTTCATTGGTTGTCCTTTTTCTGATCCTATGCGTATCTCACTAAGGTCCATATCAAGCACATCACGTCTGGTCCATTGGATTAGCTTACTAACGCGTTTTAACTATGATCTGATGGCTCACATCTTTTTGGTTTTATTTTATTTTCTGATTTTATATTTTAATTGATTTAATTTTCAAAAATTCATAACTCTTTTATTTTTTATCCAAAAATTATGAAAAAATTCACAAAAATACTTTGAATTATTTCTGATCTCATGACTATTTTTTCATATTTTATTTTGACATTTGATATTTTTTATATTTTTTGCATTATTTTCTTCCTTTTAATTACTTTAAAAATATTTTCTGACATTTTTTTAATTCTAAAAAAATTCATAAATATCATTTTACATATTTCTGACTTTTTGAAAATTTTATGGAATTTTATATTGATGTTTACTATTTTTGATCTATTTTCTATTTGTTTGAGCAATTTTAATTAGTTTAAAAATAGTTTATGACTTTAAAAAATTGCCAAAAATTTTACAAAAACATTTGAATTCATTTATGATTTTTCTATGGTCTTACTTATTATTTCTTGTTTAGTTTGATCTTGGTTGATATTTTTCTCTTTTATTTTCTATTTTAAAACATTTTAAAATCCTTTTTAATGTATATAATAAATGTATTATTATTTTGTGATTATTTTCTGGCTGATCTTGGGTTGAATTTTTTATTATGAACTTTGTTAACATCATTGGATCCATGGTGTTGAGTTTAACTCTATAGAAATGGATGAATGATTTTAATAATAGTTTGATTAAAATTTAATTTAAATGTGGTTTGTATATTTTTCCTCAGCCTTCTTCATTTGATCCCTTTCTTATTGCACTAAGTGTTATTAGAACATGATCTCTATATCATTCTCAAAACAAATGGTGCATAGATTGCTATTGACCGACCTCAAAATAGGTGCGACTTCTATATAAGTCCACTTAGGATTGCTTAACATAGCGCTAAATTTTGTCTTAATTCGAATAAATGATCATTCGTGGCTCAAACCTATGTTTGCAAGCCCAAGTATGTTAATTTGATCTCTTTGATCTAATAACCTTGAGATTCATTATGTAGAGGCTTTGGTTCTACCAATCCTCTAATGGATCTACATCACTTTTAGTCAACGTGGATTACTTAAACATCATTGATCATTAAATGGTACTTGTGAGAATTCCAAATGGATGATATACTTGAAAAAAAGCAAATGCAACTTATTGTGTGGAGGCTTTGGTTCTACCAATCCTATAATGAGTTCCAAATGCAAATTTCAAGATGGTCATCCAACTAACCACTAATTACTAATAATTGACTTTATCTTATGTTTTTATTATATGCCCTTTTTTATGCACCATTTACCTTTAGCATTTACATTTCATGCTATTTTCATCTTTGCTCACTTGATCTTTTCTTTTCTTTTTGAAGATACTTAATAATCAACATAAACCATAAAAAACATTAATGATACTTAAACTATTTGGTTACTATCCTTGGCATTATGGAGTATTGGACTTATTAGACTTAGGATTAGAAACCTTGGCCTATGTTGGAGACCTTGTAACCTTAATTGATATTTTGTATGGAGATCTTGAGATTTACCTCACGACATTGGGTTGTTTGCTTGTTTTATATGCAGGTTATTGTGATTACATACTTTGTTTGTAATCTGGGATTCACCCGTATATAGCCGTTGCTCTGCCCAATTTTTGTGAAGACTTAATACATTTAAAGTTTGGTTCTCTCAAGAGGTCTAGTATATTTGCTTGCTTGGTTTCAATCCAAAGAATGAGAATTCTATCTTGACTCATAATGTCAAGTATTGGCTTCTTGTTGGTTAGATTGTTCTTATCCCTAGCTTTTACCTTATGATTTAGGATAGTATCTTCTTCTCCTCCCATCTTCTTTAATTTCAAAAATCTTCTCCCTCCTTTTGAAAACTCTTCTTTTTTTTTAAACTTGAACCACTTTCATAATAAACTTGGACTTAGGTCAATGCATTTTCAAAACATTTTTCATAAATAAACTCCAATCAATTTAATAAAACCTTGACCCTTTTTGTGAGAAGACTAAAAGTCAATCAATCCCATTTCAAACCATTTTGCCACTTTGGCTTCTTATCTTAAAACTTTTCTCAGAAGATTAGACTCTTGTCAATCCTTGTAGTGATGCAAACAACTATACTTCTACAATATGTAGTGAAGTGAGATATTTTCCACACGGGTGTTGAGTGAGTCATTGTTGATTTTAAAATCCATGCCATATCCTCCAATTTGAGATGATGCAAATTTTCCTTTCTCATGATTGTGGGCAGTAAGTATGTTTTCCACACGGACAATGATGATGATGTCTTATCTCTTAAAATCAACCAACACACTTGTGTTTTAAAATTTTTAAAGGTGAACTACGTGTACCCTGATCCCCTATTGCACGAAAGGTGGTATGTAGGCACTAAAGGTTCGCAACCGTAGCGGGTTCAAAAATCATAAAATATATTTATTTTCTCACCTCCACCATATATTTTTTATACAACATTTTATAGCCAAAATATACAGATTTTTCAAAGAGCTTCCTGTGGAGTACCATAGATGTTGATGGTGCTAATACCTTCCCTTTGCATAACCAACCCCCTTACCTTGAATCTTTCCTCCTATTTTTGGGTTACTCGCTCTTTTCCCATTCCTTTGGAAACAATAAAGCGCAGTGGCGATTTTTATTTTGATCTGTGTAAGTCTAGTCAATCCAATGGGTTAGTCTTAAACATTTCTACCGCTACAATCACAAGGCCAAAACTATTCTCCTAAGTGCCATCTCATATTCAGAGTATGAGAAGGTAACAAACAGAGAGACAATAAAGCACATGTTTGATTCTCTAAGAATGACGCATGAAGGCAACACACAAGTAAAAGAAACCAAAGCCCTTGCGCTCATTCAGAAGTATGAAGCCTTCAAAATAGAAGAAGATGAAACCATTGAAGTAATATTCTCAAGATTCCAAACTCTAGTTGCTGGGATGAAAGTTCTGGATAAAGGGTACTCAACTGCTGATCATGTAAAAAATATCATCAAAAGTTTACCAAAGCAGTGAAGACTCATGGTCATTGCTCTCAAACTGGAAAAAGATCTAAACAAAATATCTCTAGAAGAACTTGTCAGCTCTCTCAGAAGCCATGAGATAGAGTTAGAAGATGATGAGCCCCAAAAGCAAGGTAAGTATCTCGCTCTGAAATCTAATAAATATGGAACCAAAATTTTGCAGGCAAAAGAAAAAGCAGAAAACTATGGAGAATCCTCGTCAGAAGAAGAAGAACTATTCTTTCTATCTAGAAGAATCAATTAGTTGAGGAAGCACAGGAAGAAGAATTTCAGAAACTCCAGAAGAACAGGAAATGATCTGAACAATCTTCTGGATATACAAAATCCAGTAACAGAAACATTACCTGTTATGAATGCAATAAACAAGGTCACTACAAAAGTGATTGTCCAAGGCTTCAGAAGGAGAAACCTAAAAGGAAGTTCGTTAAGGAGAAGAAGAAAATTCTTATGGCAATGCGGGATGACTCTGAATCTTCTAAAGACGGAACAGAATCAGTAGATGAACAAGCAAATATAGCACAAACGAACAACTTATCAGATGTCTCTGAAACCTTTGAATCAGAATCATAATCAGAATCAGACTCAGAGTCAGAAGAGGTATTTTCTAACTTTTCTAGATCTTAATTAGAGGAGAGTCTGTTAGAAATTCTAGAAAGGTATCAGAAGCTTCGAATTATAAACAAGAACCTGAAAAAGGATCTAGTTTCTGACTCTGAAGAAACTAAGAATCTAAGACTAGAAAACTATGAGTTGAAAGGGAAAATTTTAAAACTTGAAAATGATTTACAAAATAATCAGAAGGAAACAGTCTCAGAAGTTCCCAGTAACCCTGATACAATCATAAAGGAATATGATCACAACTTTCAGAAGTTCCTCGCTAAAAACATAGATAGAAGCAAGATGGCCTCAATGATCTATGGAGTTAGCAGAAATGGTAGAAAAGGTATAGGATACAAAGGTAAAGTATCCCAACCTAAGAAAGTCAAGGATCTTGTTATTAAACATACTCCTCTCTATTCTCACTTCACTACTGGGAAAACACATGATATAAAACATACTGGTAAGGCATTTTATGCTAAACCAAAATTCAAATGGAATTTTGGAAACTCTAACAATCATGGACCCAAAAAGATATGGGTACCAAAAGACAAAATCATCTATGTTGCAAATATTTTTAACAACAAGGTTGAAACACCAGTATTAACACATGGACTTTGGATGCTCTCTACACATGGAGGAAATAAAGAATATGTTCCAAAGCCTGAAATTTAAAAGATTCGCAAGTTTCAGAGGTAATCAGAAACAAAAGGTTATTGGCTTTGAAACTATTGGAAACATGAATGAAAATAAAACATCAGAAGCTCTCTAAAGAATCTCAAATGTATCCAGAAGAGGATGTCACACTTTTCAAGCAACTTCTGTCAGAGCAAGCCAAATAGAGTCTTTACCACTTTTTGATTCTTGACAAAAAGGGGGAGAATGAAGAATATTTTGACTCCTATCAGAAGCCATATTAGAAGATCTTCAGGGAAGTATTTTATTTTCTTGTTATCTGAGTATTCTACTCAGGGGGAGCCTTTTAACTTTTGTTCTTTATATTCCATCAAAATATACAAGTTTTTGTCATCATCAAAAAGGGGGAGATTGTTAGAACATAATTTAGTTTTACATCCGAGTAAGAGTTTTGATGATAACAAACACATGATATAAATAACAAATATGCTCGCTAATAAAAATATCTTTACATGCAGGAAGTTTTGATGTGAAAAAGATGTTCTGATGTAACTGGAAGATCTGCCAGAACATCACTAGAAGTTCTGATTATGCAAGCATAAAAGTTGAGAGTACCATGATAGATTCATATGCATCAAGTCTGTGTGACACGCTTATATGAAGAAGTTTTGTTACAACTTCTGAATGCACCAACGCTATGAAACAGGATCTCTGATACTCTTATTTGAAAAGTTATGATACAAGCTGTAAAGGACTCTCAACGGTAACACTCATCCTCTGATGTGAGAAGCTCTAAAGCGTTACAATTTTATCAATGCAATATCATAAGTAACGACTACAAACAGACAAGAATTTCTTGGTTTAGAAAGTTCATTAACTCGTGTTATGGACATACCAAAAGTATCTTCTTATGTCACTATTGCATGGCCTATATAAAGTAGACAAAAAGAAGATTTCAAATGATGAACTATTGCGCACAAAAAGAAGAAATCATATGAAACTACAACAACGCATCAATCATCTTTCATCCTCAAACATTCATATTTAAATTGTGTAAAACATCACTGTTAGTGATACTATTTTATTAGAAACATTATTTTACACATTTGTTCAATTACTATTTAGACATTTCCTTGAGAAAACCGGGTTGTGGTTTTGGACTCAAGAAGACTTTGACAGTTGTCAAAGTAGTTTTGTAATCAAGATTTATTAGCGGATTAAGACCTCGTTAGAGAGAGGAGAAATCACCTTGGCGGGTGGACTAGAGTAGTTTGAGTTCAAACGAACCAGGATAAAAAACAAAGTGTTCTTTCCATTGTATTTTAAGATTCCAATTCAATCCCCTTCTTATGTTTTTCCCTTCTTCACTTTTATGGCGTTGGGCAACGCATGCAGACTAGATTTTTCTTTATATTTCTATTTCATTTCATTTGTAAGGGTTATGGTTTTAGGGGTGGTTTTTGATCTCCCAACTTCATCAACCTCATATTTTTGATAGATTAACTTATAAAACAACACTACGGTTTTGCTTATGGATGATTGGAGGTTGATTTCTCATTGACTGACGCTCACAAACTGGAAGATTTGTAGTTTATCTCTTCTCTTCTCTATGTATTTCTATTTTGTTGGGTAATGAATGGATATTTACTTTGATCTTAAGTATATTTGTCGCCCATGGTGTTATATTTAATTTTCTTTACAAATCTTTGTCAATTTTTGCCCTGCATTTTTGTTGTGCTCGGGATTTGAGTTGTTATAGACATATACGGCTTGAATTCTCATCTAGGATGATACTCTGTTAGTTTCTGGATTCTAGAGATAGATTTAGAGATAACATTTACTTGGGTGTCTATGATTAATGCCTTTGTGTTGGTTGTGTCGCTCTGAGAGATCGTCAATGTGATTAGCACGGTTAACTTTTGTGTTATACAGTCGGTCTCTCAATTTGGGTTAAAAATGACTTAGGTTTTGAGTGATACGTGATGACATTTACGAGTATTATAGGTTGAGTATAACTTGACGATAAGTTTAATTTTGTGAAGAGTAGTGTACATTCGTACCAGATAAGTTTGTCTATCCTTTTCCTTTTTATACATTTAATTTTTGTTGATAACTTTTACCCTTTTTGATTCAAACCCCCAAACTCATTAACAAATGATTTGTAAAACGGCGACTCGATAACCAATCTCTATGGACACGATATGATATAACCTAAATATCACCCGATAAAATAATACTTTACTTTTTGCTTGCTGCTATACTGCTGCAACAAAATCCCAGAAGAAGTTACTTGGTTGCTTGAGTATGAAGAGAAGACCATTCAGTCGTACAGAGAGCTGTTAGAATTGATCAACTTGGGTTTCAAAGAGAAAAAGAAAGAGGTCAAGATTGAAGCCTTGCTTGATCAGAATGTCAAGATCATGTTGATAGAGTTGTTAAGAGAGTATGTGGATATATTTTCTTGGTCTTACCAAGACATGCCAGGTCTGGATATTGATATTTGGAGCATAGATTTCGGTTGAAGCCAGAATGTCTACCTCTAATGCAAAATTTGAGAAGAACTCACCCTGATATGGTTGTCAAGATCAAGGAGGAAGTTTTGAAGCAGATTGATGTTGATTTCCTTGTTACATTTGTTTATCCTCAGTGGATTTCCAATATTGTGCCAATACTGAAGAAAGATGGAAAAGTATGCATGCGTGTTATTATAGGGTCATGGATAAGGCCAGTGTGTAAGATTATTTTCCTCTGCCACACATTGATATGTTGGTAGAAAACAAATTTTTTTTCAATATTTTCTCCTTTATGGATGGATTTTTCGATTATAATCAGATCAAGATGGCACCTGAGGACAAAGAAGAAACAACGATCATCGCCCCCTGGAGAATATTATGTTATAGAGTGATGCCCTTTGGCTTGAAAAACACTTGTGCTACGTACCAGAGGGCTATGACTACCCTATTCCATGACATGATGCACAAGGATATTGAGGCTTATGTTTATGATATGATAGCCAAGTCTTAGACTAAGGAAGGTCATGTTGCAGATTTGTTGAAACTTTTTCAACATTCGAGGAAGTTTAAACTCTACTTGAATCCCAGTAAATGCACTTTTGGTGTCTGTTCTCATAAGCTTTTGGGTTTCATTGTCATCCAGCAAGGTATTGAAGTAGATCTTGATAAAGTCAGAGCTATTCAGGAAATGCCTGCACCCGAAATAAAGAATCAAGTTAGAGGATTCCTTGGATGTTTGAATTATATCTCAAGGTTTATCTCTCTTATGACTGCTACTTATGGGTAAATCTTCAAGTTACTTTGTTAAGATCAAGGTTGTGTTTGGACTTAAGATTTCTAGAAAGATTTTGATAGCATCAAAGAGTATTTTATTGAACCTCTTATCTTGATTCCTCTAGTAGAAGGAAGACCTTTGATCATGTATTTGACTATGCTAGAAGGTTCCATGGGTTGTGTCCTCAGAAAACAAGATGAAACTGGTAGAAAGGAGCATGACATCTACTACTTGAGAAAGAAGTTAACAGATTATGAGTCAATGTATTCATTGCTTGAAAAGACTTGTTATGTTTTGTCTTGGACTGCTAAGCGGTTGCAGCAACATATAATAAATCACACTACTTAGTTGATATTCAAAATGGATCCAATGAAGTATATTTTTAAAAAGCCTGGTCTTACTAGAAGGACTGCGAGGTTGATGTTTGATTGCACAAACAATATGGCAGAGTATGAAGCTTGTATTCTTGGCCTTGAAGAATCCATTGATCTCAGAATCAAGAACCTTGATGTTTATGGAGATTCAATGTTGGTGATTAATTAGATCAAAGGTGAATGAGATACTCGTCATCCTGACTTGATTCCCTATAAAAATTATGCAAGGAGGTTGTTTCCCTTCTTCAACAAAGTTGAGTTTCATCATATTCCTCGAGACGAGAATCAAATGGTAGATGCTTTGGATACATTGTCCTCCATGTACAAAGTAAATTTCCATAATGAAGCTCCTCGAAATACAACCAAACGTCTAGATAAACCTACTCATGTGTTTGCAGCAGAAGAAGTATCAGACGGCAAGACTTGGTATTATTATATCAAGCATTTCCTCCAGAGTCAGGAGTACCCACCAGGGGCATCAAACAAAGATAAGAAAACCTTAAAGAGGTTAGTTCCAGTTTCTTCCTTACTGGAGATGTTTTGTACAAGCCGAATTTTGACACGATCTTGCTCAGATGCGGGGATAGACACGAAGCAGACATGTTCATGCATGAAGGTAATGAAAGGTCTTTTGCTACTCATGCCAATGGACATTCAATGGCTAATAATGGAATCTGATTGCTTCAAGTTTTTGAAAAAGTGTCACAAGTGTCATATTTATGCTGATAAGATTCATGTGCCTCCAACTCTTCTCAACATTATCTCCTCACCAAGGCCTTTCTCTATGTGGGGCATTGGTATGATATAAACGAAAGGTTCGAATGAACATCAATTTATCCTTGTAGCTATTGACTACTTCATCAAGTGGGTGGAAGTGGAATCTTATGCTAATATGACCAAACAGGTTATGGTCAGTTTTATAAAGAATCAGATTGTGTTCCGGTATGGCGTTCCGAGTAAGATCATCACTGATAACGACTCAAATGTGAATAATAAGATGAATCAAGTTCTTTTTTAAAATTTCAAGATTGAACATCATAACTCGTCTTCTCACCATCCATAACTCGTCCCCTCATCAGCTGCTAACAAGAATATAAAAAAGATTATCCAGAAGATGGTTGTTACTTATAAGGATTGGCATGCGATGCTCCCTTTTGATTTTCATGGATATCGTACATTCGTCCGCACTTCAACAGGGGCAACCCATTTCTCTTTAGGATATGGCATGGAAGTAGTGCTCCCAGTAGAGGTTAAGATCCCATCAATGTGAGTCTTGATGGAATCTAAGTTCTCTGAGGCTGAAAGGTGTCAGAACATGTTTGATCAATTGAATTTGATAGAAGAAATGAGAATGACATCATTTTGTCATGGAAAATTATATCAGAAGAGGATTAAACAAGAATATGATAAGAAGGTTTGACCTTGTGAGTTCAGAGAAGGTAACCTCGTGCTCAAAAAGATCGTGTCGTTCCACAATGATTCTAGGAGAAATTGGACTCCTAATTACGAAGACTCGTACGTTGTCAAGAAAGCCTTCTCTGGTGGTGCTATAACTCTTGCAAATATGGATGGTGAGAAGCTCCCATGTTCCATGAATGCTGATGCAGTAAAAAATACTTCGCCTAAGAAAATAAAAGAATAACTCACTAAGTTGAAAACCTGAAAGGGAGGCTTAGGCAAAAATGAGCGTCTCGGTGGAATGAAAACCCGAAAGGACGATCTAGGAAAAAATTAGATACATAAACATAAATAAATCATCTCGGTAGATTGAAAACCCGAAAGGGTAATTTAGGAAAAAGTTAGGGATTTATGGCAAGTAACTACATCAGACAAGACTTGATCGCTTGAAGCAATGTCAGTTATCAGGAATTCTTATCATTTCTCAACTGAAGCTAGAGCTCAAGAATTCAAAGTTGTTAGGGAGAATAGTGGTTATTGTATTTCAGTGTAGCCCTTTTCATGTATTTACCATCTTCTAATCTTTGTAATGATCTATGGAGTCACTCCATTTACGAACAAGCATTCTATCAAATAAAATTTGAGCCTTTATCCAATCATTTGTAATTCTTATTTCTTTCTGTTTCCAAATTTTAATTTATGATTGATAATAAATTTTGAAACAAAAAGTTTTAAATAACAAATCTTTTTTTTGAAAGTTCCCAAAATCATTTTTCCTTTGATTTATGAATCAATCTAAAAGGAATGGTAAAAGTTGTTCCAAGGATGGTCAAATCTCTAAGTGCGGAACTTAGCTTTCCCCAAGTAGAGAATCTTTCTCCAACGAGAATTTGTTGTTTTTGGTCTTGCAGATATGTTTCAAGTTTCCCAACACTTTGATGAGCAGATAGTGGGTTTCCTCTTTGCCATGTTGTTGATTGCAGGCATGATTCAACTTTTCAAGCCAAGTATGGATTTCCTTGATCAGGATTTGATCTAGTTTTCCCCTAGCTGAGTGTGATTCTTTTATCCCCAGTAGGCTATTGAGTTTTCTCTCACTTTGTAATTAAGATTCAAGAATTTCCCCGCAGAATTTTAACCTCTTTCTATGATATTGTTGTTGGTATTCCTCATCATGGTTTTGTAGCTAGATTGAAGTGGCGTTTCCCCTCGGAGTTGTTAATCCCCAGGATTTTTCTTTGTGAATCCCTAGAAAATTTCCTCATTCCCCAGCAGAGTCTCCATACTGTCGCGGTGAGAAAATTTGAGAGTAAGTTATTTATTTGAACACTTGAGCAAAAATTTATGACCATGTAGAGTTGGTACTATGACTTGTAATTAGAGGTCAACGAAATTCTAAGTCCAAAATGACCTATAATGTCTTTAAACGTTTCATGGCTTTCCAAGCATAATTGACCTTTGATCATTGAAACAAAATTGTAGAGGACATCAAATTTAATACTTGGAAAAAAGAACCACCCACAAAAGTTGAAAATTCAGAGAGTTATGATATTTGTAAGTAAGGAAAATTTCACTAGGTTTTAAGTTAAATTTCACTAAGCTCATAAGTGACCTCTAATGTTTCCAAACTTTTGATGATATTCCAATAATAATTATCTCTTAACTTGTAAAGAGAACTTGTAGAGAATGTCAAGAAGAGTAATTTTCCCCAAGAAGCACTAAAAATGTTAAAAAATGAGTGAGTTGTGATATTTTGAACTTGGACTTGAAATGTTTTCTTTTTAGGTCAAAGTACTTGAATAACCCAGCATCCTTTGAAATTTTCTTGCATTTCAAGGAACATTGATGCACATATGAACTCCACATTATGGATTCTTGGTTTAACTTAGATTTTTTTTTGGCCAAATATTGAGGAAACTGATGAAGAAGGCATGGAAATAAACACATGAACCTTGAAATTTCTTGAGAAACAAGAAACCAAACATTGAGATATCTTTGATCAAATGAAGTTGAATGATTCTTGAGGAGAATGTGACTAAGATTATAGGTATTTCTTTGATGAAAAATCCTTTGAGAATCAATGGTTGACAATTCTTTGACTTTGAGAAAGAAAACCCTAGCCGAGGAACCAATGCTTGATGTCCTTGGTTCAAAACCTACCTTGCACAACAAAATGAAAGAAACAAAACATATTTTTGGATTTTGGTTAAGGTTAGTAAAGCATATATACATATAAACAAAAAGGTGCAAGATAAACAAGGGTGCTTTATGATCTGTGTAAGGCAAGACTCAAGAGAGCTGATTATGAGGCAACCAAGTTTGTGTTCTTGATGATATGTAATGATGCAAATGATATGGGATCTCAGGGGTAAAAATTAGGGTATGACACTTACCAACGGGAGAGATATAATACTTTCCATAATAAAAAACAATAGTAAAGGAACTAGATAACAATAAAGAAACAAACAAATGACAGGATCTCTAGAGGGTATTCCTTCTTGGCTTTAAATCTTTGGTCTCCTCACCAATTCAAGGGGGGAGTCTATTCTCCCTTGATAATTTTCATGGAGGCTTTATTCCTAAGCCAACTTTCCTAGTTTTAGCACCTAGGATGTTACCCTTTTCAACTTAAGTCTTTCTACATAATACTTCCTGGAAATTCCTAGTCTCTCTGAATAACTTCTACCTGTCCATCATAGAATAGGCACTTCATGCACAAATAAAAATGGACAAGAATGTCCCCAACTGTTTAAAAGTCAAATTAACTATAATCATATTGTAAGAAAAGAGGCGTCACTAAGAAAATACCTGACCTTAATCTCTTTGGCTTTATCCTTAGCTCTAAAGGTGGTCCTTAATGTTATGTAGCCTATTACTTGTGTAACACCCTAATTTCCCGGAAGAATAATAATATAAAAAGCAGAGTAATTTTTATTCATAAATAAACCAATCAACAAACAATTGAGATGCTACACTTTAAGACATAATAAACATGCTCCAAACATATACATAAATACATATCACAAATTACAGATGAACCAAAACAAAACATCATAGTCCTCAACTTCCAATTTCATTACGCAGAGGAAAGGAATCATACTTGTAGTTAATTTTTTTTTCATCAAATCATAAAACAACATTTATTCCAATAATAGGGAGTTCATAAGACTCCAAACAATTCATCTAAAACCAAATAAAACAATAGAATGTTTATCCCCCCTGGTGTTACGTATCAGAGCAACGACGCTAACTCGAAATAAATGAAGAGTGACCTCTTTCGATCCTTGCAGCCTCAGACTACTCCTGAATATCTACACGATGTCGTATAAAGAATCATTCCAACAAAAGGGTGATATATCACAACAATATAATAGAATGCATAATAATAAGTATACATCAAGTAAATCATGCATAGCCATACATTCCACATCTCATACCTTCACATAACAACAACAGTCTTATTACAGAATAACTACACAATCATGCATAATCATCGCACATATCAACAATTATCACGTAGCACATACACCAATCACACAACTCAAACATCATGTTAACAATAATGCAATGAGATCGACTCACATACTCAATGCAAATGATACCAATATCTCTCCCGAATCCACGCCATCTAGTACCAGAGCCACCAATATCGTGAAAAATTTGGTTTACCTCGATCCTGATCCACGCCATCTGTAACACCCAGATTTTTATTTATTTGTTATTTTATTAGTTGTTTATTTTATTAATTATTAATTAATATAGTAATTAATTAATTGTGTGATTTTTTGAATATATGTGTTATATGTGTATTGGGTTATTGGGTGTGAGAATAACATTATTAATTAATTGGGCCTTATTATGATGGGTTATTATGAATGAAACATTAAGCCCAATAGGGAAACATAGGTTTTGATAAAACAAGGAAAAATAGAGTTAGTGAGAGGGAAGTTGTCAAAACAAGAGAAGAGAAGAAAGAGGAAAAGAGGAGAAAAGGGAGAAAAAGAGAAGAGAAGAAGATAGAACCCTAGAAAAGGATATACATCCAAGGTAAGGGTGGATTTTCATTTGATTATGGGATTATATGATGTATGTAATGGGTAGCTACATGATTTAGGAATTGTTTCTTCCATTTCTAAATTTTAACTTGTTAGGGTTTTGAGTGGAATCTATGAAATTGATGTTTGAATCATGATTGGATGTTCTAAATAGAAACTACATGTTAGGTATGTATCTTAATACCATAAATCATATAAACTTGGGTGAAACATGGGTTTTTGGGGTTAAAACTCTAACTGGTATGATTCTGTCTTCGCATAATTTGTTTTGCAGAATTGACAGAGCGCGCTTAACACAAATTTATGTGCTTAGCGCAGAAGCTACTAACTTGATGGTGCTTAGGGCTAGCTGCAATGCATAATTTTATATTTTGTTTAAGTTAAGGGGTAGTCTTGTATGCTTATAACTTATAGAGGATTTCCATGAATTTTAATTTATTAAATGTATATTGGATAGGTTTTGGATAACTTTTTGATGAAAACATAACATTTCAGTTTTGTGTATATGTATGTTGTGAATTTTTTATGAATGGGGTTAACATGGTTTGACATTGTTTACTATGTGTTATTGTGGTGCGTTGATTTGATTAATGTTATGAGAGTGCATTGTATGTGATTGATGACATGGATTCTGTATGTTTATGCAATGGTGAGATTATTCAAATGTGATGAATTATGTGATGTATGCTTGTATAATTAAGATTGAGAGATGGTCTTAATTACATATGATTTTTGAGATTGCACATGCATCATTTTTTGTCAAGAGGCATTGTTTGCTAGTTTTATGGAGGCTAGTAACTTGTCCTAAACCTAGGGGAATGGTTTGAAGGTTAGGGGATACAATTTTTGGTGGTTATCTGTATGAGGGATGAACACAGTTTAAATGTAAAAACTGTTAAGGATAATAATTGGTACCACATGAAAATTGCAAGAGTCACATTCGAGTTACATGTGTCGATGTGAAATGTGGAATTGATGTGAAATATGTGACATTGATGTGAATGTTACATTTGTGGTATTTGTGATTGAATATCTATTGAATTATGCATGATAATTTACTTTGATTATACTATATTATTGCCCGAGGTTTTAGAGCGGGTGTTACATTAGTGGTATCAGAGCATGGTCGGCCAGTTGGCCAGGTTGTTAATGTGTTTATTTCCTTAGTATGAGACAAGTGTGTGAAACACTGTTGGTACTTTCTTGTTTTTCTGATCACTTGTTTGTAGGAGAGAGATTGAAACAAGTGGGGAAAAAAGTTATTGTTATGTGCGATATTATTCTTAGGTAACTTTGAGCATAAGATAAAGGACGCTAACTCTATTAAGTAATGATGGTTTATACCACCATCATGGTTGTCGGCTACCTATTGACAAATTGAGGAACTGATCACCCTTAATCTCTTTTTGATAGTATACATAATCATATTGGATGTGATAGACTTGTCTTGCCAACTTGATAGTATGTAAAGTGAATGAGTTGGTGCAAGATGGTGTTGTGCTCTTAGCATTGATGGACACGTTAGATATTTGTGAAAAGAGAGCGATGGGTGAATTACCGATCGCTCTTGATTTTCCTGAAGTATTTCCTGAAGATGTTAGTGATTTACCGCCAGAGCATGAGGTGGAGTTTAAAATTGACTTAGTTCCTGGAACTAGTCTAGTATCGATGGCTCCATATTGGATGTCAACATCTGGATTGAAATATTTTAAGAGTCAAATTGAGGATTTGCTTGAGAAGAGATTCAATCGTCCTAGTGTGTCACCGTGGGGTTCACCAATTTTGTTGGTTAAGAAGAAAGAAGGTACTATGAGGTTATGTATGGATTATAGAAAACTGAACAAGGTGGCTATCAAGAATAAGTATCCACTTACAAGGATTGATGATTTGATGGATCAGTTGGTTGGTGCAAGTGTGTTCAGTAAGATAGACTTGAGGTCTAGGTATCATCAGATTCTTGTGAAGGCTAAAGATATTCAGAAGACTACTTTTAGAATAAGGTATGGTCATTATGAGTATTTTGTGACGCTGTTCGGTGTGACCAATGCACCTGGTGTATTTATGGAATACATGAACAAGATTTTCCATTAGTATTTAGATAACTTTGTTGTTGTTTTCATTGATGATATTTTTATCTATTCGAAGAGTGAAGAGGATCATGTTGAGCATATGAAGATTATGCTATCTGTGTTGAAAGGGAAGCGATTGTATGATAAATTTTCTAAGTGTGAGTTTTGGTTGAAGGAAGTGAGTTTTCTTGGTCATGTGATATTAAGTGGTGGTGTTGTTGTTGATCTGTCAAAGATTGAGTCCGTGTCTCAACGGGAAGCTCCGAAATATGTTTATGAGATTAGAAGTTTTCTTGGTTTAGCAGCTTATTATCAGAAGTTTATTGAAGGGTTTCCCAAGTTAGCCTTGTCGTTAACGCAATTGACTAGGAAGGGTCAAGCTTTTATTTGGACTACACAATGTGAAGCTGGTTTTCAAGAGCTTAAGAGAAGGTTGACAACCACTCCTATTTTGATTTTTCCTAATCTAGAAATTTGTTGTATATTGTGACGCTTTATTGACGGGTTTAGGAGGTGTGTTAATGCATAATCGATAAGTTGTAGCTTATGCTTCAAGGAAACTTAAAGTACATGAAAGGAATTATCCGACTCATGATTTAGAGTTGGCTACTGTTGTGTTGTATTGAACTTTAGAGGCATTATTTGTTTGGATCAAGATTTGATGTGTTTAGTGATCACAAGAGTTTGAAATATCTGTTTGATCAGAAAGAGTTGAATATGAGGCAAAGAAGATGGTTGGAATTCTTGAAGGATTATGATTTTTGTTTGAATTACCATCCAGGTAAAGCGAATGTTGTGGCTGATGCATTAGTAGGAAGTCCTTGCGTATGTCGATGTTGATGGTGAGAGAGTTGGAATTACTTGAGCAATTTCGAGATATGAGTTTGGTTTGTGAAGAGACTTCTTCTGGAGTTAAGTTTGGTATGTTGAAGCTTACTAGTTGCATTATTGGTGAGATTCGAGAAGGTCAGAAATCTGATTTGAGTTTGGTGGATTGATTGACATTGATCAATCAAGGTCGAGGTGGTGATTTTCAGATTGATGAGAATGGTATCATGAGATTTCATGATAGAGTTTGTGTTTTGGATATAGCATATTTGAAGAAGAGGATTCTTGAGGAAGGGCATTGTAGTGGGTTGAGTATTTATCCTGGAGCTACTAAGATGTATCAGTATTTGAGGAAATTATTTTGGTGGCTAAGTATGAAGAAAGAGATTGTGGAATTTGTGTAATCTTGTTTGATTTGTCAAAAGTTGAAGATTGAACATCATAAATCGTCTAGTTTGATGCAACCGTTATCTATTCCTGAATGGAAATGGGATATTATTTCTATGGATTTGTTTCTGGTCTACCTAGAACACCTATTTGTTTCTGATGAGAATGGATTACCCAATGGAGAAGCTAGAAAAATTGTACATTAAGAAGATTGTCAGTTTGCATGGTATTCTGTCTAGCATTGTATCATATAGGTGTTGTACCCCCAATTTTTCCCCTAATATTCCTCTATCATCTCATATCAACTCAATCACAACAAGATCACACTAGAGTTTGGTTCTTCTCATTATATTTAGGTTTGCTCATGAGGAATCACCAAGCACCTTGAATCATATATGTTTTGTATTGATTAACTTTTAACTAACAAATGAAATGAATGTTTGCTCTAATTGATGATGCTATAGTTGAAAGCACAACACATTTCATCAGATTGATCTATAGGTTCATGAGTTTATTTCCACGCCTTCTTCAACAAAGCTTCATTGAGATTCAAGCTTCATCATTGAAGATACTTTGAATTTATATTATGACAAGGTCTACTATTATTCATAATGCCTTAATTTGTCAAAGAAAATCAAAAGATGCAAGAGTTGATTGAAGAAGATTGACCTAATTGGATAAATTCTATATTTCTTGATCACAAGTGCATAACTCTCTTAATTCTCAATATTTTGAGGTGATTTTTGTTTCTATGGATTCTTATTATCATCCACAACAACTTATATTCACATGATAAAAGTATTTGTTCAAGAAAGTTTGTCAAAATTGAAAGTGGTTCCCAAGTCATTTTGTTGCTCTAGGAGCTAGGGTTTTGAACTTCTAAGGGCTATACCTTGCTCATATTTTGATATTTTTAAGTAATTCCAAAGACATGCTTCTCTTTAAATGGATATAAACTAATCACTTAAAAAGTTTCAAGAATATTTTATGTGGAAGATGCCTAATGATGAAGAAATATTACAAGTCCTCTAGATAGGCCATCAAATTCCCTTATGTGACTTCAAAAGATCATAACTTGGTAAATTTTTATCTCCTTGAGCCCATTATTTTCCACAATAATCTTAATAATGTGAAATTCAACTCTTCTTTTATGTGCAAAGCTTGAAAATGGATGGAAGATACCCTAAGAATGCAAAAGATTATAGGTCATCTCATGAATTTTCACCAACTTCACAAAGTCATAACTTTCTCAATTCTTGGAGTTTTTAAGTGGCTCAAATATCAAAATGTCATTTAAGAGATCAACTTCATGCTTTCTCTTTTGGTAAAAAGCAAATTTTGAGTGGAAGGCCATGTTTGAATGCAAGACATTATAGATCATTTTTGAAGAAAAACTTAGAATTTTTCCAAGTACAAAAAGTTAGCATCTTTTTTACAACTTTGACTCATCACAACTTTTAGCTCAAACATCCATCTGATTCCATTCTTTGCACATTGTAAAGATTGTAACTTTATCTTTCAAATGCTTCAAGAATCATGAACTAAGACCCATTGAGCTAGGAATGCAATTGATTCAATGTTGGTACCTTGAAACTGACTTTTGCCTCCAAGTCAGAATTTGTAATGCACAATTCAGCTTCTAATCACTAAATTTTTGCGTGTTTTTTCTTCTAATCATGTTTAACAATCTTCCAGAAGTTATTAGCACCTTAAAACGCAAGTTTTACTTGAGTTTTGAGCAAAATAGAAGTAACACTTTTCATGTTGCAACTTCACACGATTTCCCTCCAAACTTCATCATTCCATACGCTTGAGAATTCCATTTGATTCCCTATAAATAAAGGGCTATAGTTCACTCATTTTCGCAAGCTTAGATAGCCAGAATCACCCTGCCCAACTCTTTCCTTAACCCATATTTCTGCAAATTTGAATTTGGTTTTACAGCCTTCCTCAATCCATTTCCTTTATCAATTCTTCATCCTTTAACTTTACTGAAGCTATTAGAAGAAGAACCAAGCACTAACGCATCCTAAATCGTGCTAGCCAAATCAAGTTTCAGAGCTCTGAATTTGAACTTCAATAGGTAGATTCCTTCATCAATTTTCTCAAAATGTGTTACCACAATGAAGCTCTCATCATTCTGATACTAGTCGCAACATTTATTTTCAACTGAATTTGTGTTTTGATCATCAATTTTCAAATCCCTATTCAAATTTTTTCTTTTGATTTTCTTCAAATCGACTGAGCTATAACTTATATAAATTTTTCGCGAGGGTACAATTTTCTTTGTCTTGATGAGATGAAGCGAATGGCATATGTCTGAGCTCCTGATTTTACAGTTTGAGAGACCTGTAATTCGCTTGGATGGAGGTTGAAGATGACCAACATGTCATCTCTCAACCAATGACAAAGCGCCACTTGTTTTTTCAAAATTTGATTTAAATAAATGATCCAGTGGTTTATTCACTAATGTCCATATCATGCACAACACGCCAGATCCCTTGGATTTGATTACTAACGCATTTTGACATTGATCCAATGGTCTGCATCTTTTTGGTTTATTTTTGTTTTCTCATTTTTGTATTTTAATTGATTTAAACTTCAAAAATTCATAAAAAAATTCATTTCTGACTCAAAAAATCTAAAAAAAATCTCAAAAATATGTTAGATTTTTCTATTTCTGATTTTTATTTTTTCATAATTTTATTTTATAATTTGATATTTTTTATAATTTTCCAGTTTAATTTAATTATTTTAATTGATTAAAAAATATTTTTCTTAGTTTTAAAATTCTGAAAAATTATGGAAAGGTCCTTTGGCCTTCTTGGTAATTTTTGATAACTTTTTTTTTTATTTCCGATTTTAATATTTTTCACCATTTTTAGTCTGTTTTACCTATTTCTTTTATTTTAAAAATATAGTTTCTGACTTTAAAAAATTCAAAAAAAATTGTCAACCTTTATTAAATCATATTTGATCCTTGAATTTTTTTTAGGTTTTTATTTATTTAGTGTTTTAATATATTTTGTGTATTTTTACCATTTATTTTCCTTTTAATTAACCTTTTAAATATTATTTCATGGATTTTTATTTTTATAATTTTATTTGATTATGACTTAGGCATTATTTGATGACAAATTCTTCAACCTCATTGGATCTTGAGTGTTGATAGGTTGAGAAACCAAATCCACCAAAATGGATGAATGATGTTAATGATATTTGAAGCCCTAATTACATACCTTGCATCCCTTTCTTCTTCATCTTATCCCTTTCTTACTTGTATTATATGTTATCAGAGGATGATTTACATATCATCTCTCTAAACATATGGTACATAAATTGCTATTGACCGATCTTAAAACAGGTGCAACTTTTATTTAAGTCCACTTACTATTGCTTAACATAGCGCTACATTTTGTTCCGATTCGAGAAATGATCATTCGTGGTCCAAACCTATGTTTACAAGTCGAAACATGTTTAATTTGAAAACTTTGGTCCAATAACATTGAGATTCATTATTATGAGGCTTTGGTCTTATCATTCCTCTAATGAATCTTCATAAGCTTTGGTCAAAGTGAATAATTTAAACATCGTTGATCATTTATTGTTTCCTTGAGATTTTGAAATGAATGATATACTTGACAAAAAGCAAATGAAACTTGTTGTTGAGAGGCTTTGATTTTATCAATCTTCTAATGAATTTTCAAATGCAAGTTTCAAGATGGTCATTCAACTAACCTCTAATTTCTAACAATATTATGCTTTTTACTTTAAGCACATTTACTTTAGCATTTACATTTCATGCTATTTTCATCTTTGCTCACTCGAGTATTTATCTTTATGTCATTTTTATTTTGCCCACTTAAGCTTTTTCATTTTTTTTGAAGATACCTAATAATCAACTTGAACCATAAAAAACTTTAATGTTACTTGGACTATTTGGTTACTATCCTTGGCATTTTGGAGTTATGGACTTCTTGGACTTAGGATTAGAGACCTTGACCTACCTTGAGACCTTGTGACTTCTATTATCAATTTGTCTGGAGTTCTTGGGGTTTACCCCAAGACATTGGGTTGTTTGTTTTCTTTGTGTGCATGTCATTTTGATTACATGCTTTGTCTGTGATCAGGAATTCATCTGTATACAGTCGTTACTCTGCCTAATTTTTGAGAAGATTCAATGCATTTAAAGTTTGGTTTTCTCAAGAGGTTTATTGTTTTTACTTGTTTGGTTTCAAATCCCAAGGATGAGAATTCTACATTGACTCATGGTGTTAGGTGTCGACTTCTTGTTGGTTAGATGGTTCTTTTCCTAGCTTTTACCTTATGCTTTAGGATAGTCCCTTCATCTCCTTCCATCTTCTTTAATTTCAAAAAAATTCTCCCTCCTTTTCAAAACTATTCTTATTTTCTAAACTTGAAAAACTTTCATAATAAATTTGGACTTAGGTCCATGCATTTTAAAAACTGTTTTCTTAATTAAACTTTAAACAACTTAACAATACTTAGACATTTTTTGTGAGAAGACTAAAAGTCAATCAATCTCATTCAAACCATTTTGCCATTTTGGATTTTTAGGTAAAAGTTTCTCAAAAGATTAGACTCTTTTCAATCTTTGAAGTGTTGCGAGCTGCAATACTTCTATGATATATAGTGAAGTGATATATTTTCCACTTGGGTGTTGAGCGAGGCTTTGTTGATTTTAAAATCCAAGCCATATCCTCCACTTTGAGATGATGCAAATTCTCCTTTCTCATAATCGTGGGTAGTAAGTATGTTCTTCCACTCAGATAAGACGATGATGTCTCGTCTCTTAAAATTAACCAACACACTTGTATTTTAAAATTTTTAAAGGTGAACTACATGTACCCTGATCCTATATTGCACGGAAGGTGGTACGTAGGCACTAAAGGTTTGCAACCGCTGCGGATGCAAAAATTGTAAAAATTATTTCTTCTCTCATCCCCACAATCTATTTTTGTATACAACTGTTATATCCAAAATACACAAATTTTCAAAGAGGTTCATGCGGAGTATTGTGGATGTTTAGGGTGCTAATACCTTCCCTTTGCATAACCAATCCCAGAAGTTAGATTCTCTTCCTCTTTTTTTGGGTTACTCGCTCTTTTCCCAGTCCTCTGGAAATAATAAAGTGCGGTGGTGATTTTTTTATTTGATTTGTGCGAGTTAAGTCAATCCAATGGCTTAGTCTCAACATTTCTACCGCAATAGAAAATTGGCGACTTCACTGGGGATAGATCGACCAAATGTTGGTCCATCCCTAAGTAGGTTGATCCTATCTTTGTTTATTTGTGTATATGCTATTGTTGTTTATATGTTATATGTTGTGTATATGTTTGTCTAGATTTTCCTGGTTTTCAGGTGCTTGGTGATTTGTCATAAGTCCTCTACCCGGAATTGGGCAAACTTAAGATAGGACGAGAAGTATAGTCATGTTAACTTTGAGAGAGTAATCCAAAAAAAGGAGGCATGAGATTCCCCAGTCATTGGAGGCCCCTTTGAATGTAGTGTCATTTACCCAGTAATCCGGAAGATGTGCTTCTTTCGACCTGGGAGCCTGCTGAAACTGAGGACCGTAGAACCTTTAACCCATCTTGGCCTTTTAGGTGTAGTGCAGAAACTATGACGGAGTAATCCAGAAATGGTTGTCACGCGATACTACACTCAGACAATTTTTTCTTGAGAATATTACTAATTACCGAGTTAATCAGGACGTTGGTAATATCCGAAAGAAGGATGTAGACTCTGGGAACCTCTTAGAACCTTGTTTGGCAGGTGATAAACTATTAGATCATACCTTGTGGGTAGTACCTTTGACCTCATTCTTGCGATGTCAAACCTATGAACCCCCCCATGTTTGTGATCTTGTGTGTGATTGTTGTATCATGCATTCATGCATCAATGAGCATTTTTTAAGACATTTTGGTTCAAGGGACTTTAAGTTGACTTTTTGCAAATATCTCAATTACTTTTAACCATGGATTCTGGAAAAAGAAAGACTCGGAAGTACAATTTCAAGGACCCTGAGATAGATGATTTGATGAGTTTAATTCCTGAGGTTGAGAGTTCTACAGATTTTTGAAAGAAGTATAAATTCATTGTATCTCTCATGAAGCTTAGGATGAAGGAGGGTATTATCTCGACTTTGGTCCAGTTCTATGATCTGATGTATCAATGTTTCACTTTCCCTGATTATCAGTTGATGCCTACATTGGAGGAGTATTCTTATCTACTGGGTTTACCTATCACCAATCGTATTCCTTTCACCGGTTTTGAGGAGGAGCCAAAGTCCCATGAGATTGCTGCTATGGTTCATTTGGGGAAGTCTGAGATTGAGGCCCACATGACTACCAAAGGAGGAATTAGAGGATTACCCGCTCAGTTTTTATTGGAGAAAGCTAAATACTTTGCTAGGATGAAGAGTATGATTGCTTTTGAGGCCATCTTTTCTCTACTTGCTTATAGTTTGTTCTTATTTCTGAATGTTGACAACTTTGTGAACATCAATACCATCTGGATATTTTTGATAGGGAATCCATTCCCTATATTATTAGGAGATTCTTATTACTCCATTCATCTTAGGGATTCTTATCATGGAGGAATGATCATTTGTTGCACGCCTTTGTTGTATCAGTGGTTTATTACTAACTTACCTCGGTTCGATGCTTTCTAGGATGTCAAGAAGAAACCACGTTGGGCTATGAAGATTATGGACCTCACTTATTCAGATATTGTTTGGTATCATCAGGCTTACTATGATGTGGAGATTGTCGATAGTTATGGTAGTTTCCCAATGTACCTCTTCTTGGTACAAAGGGAGGAATTAACAACAATCATGTTCTTGCACGGCGACAACTTGGATATCAGATGAGAGATAAGCCAAATAATATTCATTTGAGTTGTCTATTTCTCAAAGAGGGAGAGGATCATAAGAAAGCTAAAGAGGAGATTCCAAAGGCTTGGCGTCATATTCACATGAATAATAGAAAGGACTTGGGACCTAGAGGAGCTGTTTCTTTGGAGCCTTATCTTCAGTGGGTACAAGTAAGGGCCATTCAGTTGAAGATTTCGTATTCCCGTGAAGCACGTATGCCTAATATGTTTGTGAATACCACTCCTCCCCTTTTAGATGATTTGGAAGATCTCCAGCTTTCCCTAGTCAGGATGCTGCAGGAGAAGGAGGGTTGGAAGAATAAGTGTCAGACTTTAGAGATGTCCTACCGAGCAGACTTGAAGGAGAAGGATGACTTTATCGAGATTCTTAAGAGTAGTGCTGTAGAGATGATGGAGAGGCAATAGGATTTATTTTCCTCTAGAGCTCAATCAGGACTTAGTCATTCACTTCCCGACTCTGGTTATTGGAAAGTGGTTGCCAATAGGTACGCAGAAGAGAATAAGAAGTTCAAGGCTCAAATTGCAAGGCTCACAGGAAAGCGTCAGTGTTTGGAGTTATCTTCATCAGATTTGTTTTTCATGATGTTAGATTCTGTCTTCTTTTGTACTTGGGATTTTTGAAACTAGTACTAAAATTTGTAATCCATTTTGAAGTTATTATAATGAGATTTTTAGTATTTCAAAATGTTTTAGTACTTTAATATTTACAAAATTGTTTATAATTATTTGAGTCCCTTGAAACATTAATAATAAAATAAATCATGTGCATTGCATCTCATGCATCATCTTGCACATATTTCTTGCATTTCTGTTCATACCTAGGTGTCTTACTGAGTTTCTCTACTTCGTTCAGCAAGTTGTCTCACCGGTATAACACTCGGACTATTTCCCAGAAGAAAGTGGAGAATCTTGAACAAGAGAATCGCGAGCTGCGCAAAGAAGTTATTGCTTTGAAGGCCGGTATGGCCAACCTGATTTCTTTGATAGAATCATTGGTGGCTACTTAGAATCAGCCTCCACTTGCTCAGCCTCAACAAACAACATTTGCTTCGTAAGGTCCATCAATTCCTATTTTTGTTAGCCTAATTACTATTGCTCAGAATTGTATGCCTCAGGGTTACCCGTGGGGAATGCCTGAAAATTTCATGACTGAAGGTTTTAATCTTGATACTCAAGTTGCTCTAGTTATGCAAGCTACTGCTACTCCTGTGCACCCTATGGTGCATGTTACCCCTACTGCTAGAAATGAGATCCACTATGTTGCACCTCCTTCGGTGAATGCTATGTCGTTTGTTGATGATGAAGTTTATCGTCCTGTTTCTCCACCGAGTGAAAGTGTGAGTTTCAACGACCGGTTGGATGACTTTCAAGACCAGTTCAATGAGATGCAAAAGGAAATGAAGGCCCTTCGAGGAAAAGAATTATTTGGACGGAATGTCAGTGAACTCTGCCTAGTGCCCAATGTAAAAGTGCCAGCGATGTTGAAAGAGCTAGAATTTGAGAGGTACAATGGAAACTATTTCCCTCATGACCACCTGGTGATGTATATCAGGAAAATATCTACCCATACTGATTACCAACATTTTCTCATTCATTTCTTCCAAGATAGTTTAACTGGTGTTGCTCTGAAGTGGTATATGAGTCTGGACAGTAGTAGTATTCGTACCTTCAATGATCTAGGAGAAGCCTTCATCAAGCAGTATAAGTACAATATGTTCATGGCACCTGACTGTGACCAGTTAAGGGAAATGGCTCAAAGAGATAAGGAGTCGTTCAAAGAATATGCTCAGAGATAACACGAGATAGCTGCCCAGGTTGTGCCACCTATGGGAGAACAAGAGATGACCAAGGTCTTCCTGAAAACCCTTGGAT
This sequence comes from Vicia faba, assembly GCA_948472305.1. Lineage (NCBI taxonomy): Eukaryota > Viridiplantae > Streptophyta > Magnoliopsida > Fabales > Fabaceae > Vicia > Vicia faba. The sequence goes on along the minus strand of OX451736.1, from coordinate 664,862,144 downwards.
CATTTTATTATGAAAGGATGGTCACCAGTGCGCCGAGTGATTTTACCAAAATGGTAAGCATGGGTGTTCGTTTGGAAGAGGTTGATAGAGAGGGGCGTTTGACAAAAGATGAAGGGACGAAGAAGTTGTCATATGGGTTTTCTCGGAAGAAAGAAAGTGAAACAAATGTTGTTATTGGAGAAATGAAGATTAGACCAACTAGAAGGCATCAACTATACCAGCAACAGGTTGCTTTTGTGACTCCAGTCATCAATGTAGCTCCAAGCACAGTTTCCTATCAGAGACCATCCCCTCAGGGAAATCAAGGGCAGAGTCATAAGAGAGCGGCTTTTGACTCTATTCCAATGAACTATACAGAGTTACTTCCGACTTTGATTCAGAAGAAGTTGGTTCAAACAAGGCAACACCCTGCTATACCATCACCTTTACCTTGGTATTATAAGGCAGACCAGACGTGTGCTTTTCACCAGGGAACACCAGGGAACAATGTTGAGAATTATTATCCTTTGAAATCTGAAGTAAAAAAGATGGTGAGATCTGGTCTCTTATCCTTTAAAGATGTTGGCCCTAACGTGAAAGGTAATCCTTTGCCAAAGCATGTAGGAGAAAATGATATAAACATGGTTGTTGGTTGTCCAAGGGACTTTCAAATTTTTGATATCAACCTAGTTAGAGGAGATTTGGTAAAGATGCATGCTAACCTCTGCGAGTTTAGTTACTATGCGCATGACCATGCTGGTTGTAGTATTTGTATTACAAATATCTAGGGATGTGATAAGATAAAAGTTGATCTTCAGGAAATGATGGACAAAGGCCACATTCATATAACCAGGCCTAGGGTAGAGTACGAAGAAGATGTGAATATGGTCTTTGGTTGTCCCAGTGAATTCCGGATTTTTGACGTGAACCATATGAATGATGATTTGGTGTTGTTGCATGCTACCTTCTGTCACATGGATGGTCAAGAAGAATAGCATTATGGGTCTTTCCAGGTTTGCTATAGAGATTCACGAGGTTGTTCCATTGTGAGAAGGGGTATTCAGTTGTTATTGGATAATGGTACAATCAAAGTTTCAGACAATAGAGATGATTACAATGGGATTAATGTGATTGAATATTGCTTGGCTGAGACTTCGTCAGATGATGAGTATGCTTTTGCAGAAGAATTCTTTTCCTCAGATGAAGATATGTTCTCCTACAATGATTCTGTGATGTCTAAGTATTCTGAAGAGGGGGTAAATTTTATCGTGCCTTGTTTTGGTGTTCTCGCCCTTATAGAGATTGAGTATCATAGTAAGCCAGTTGTTGCTCTAGTGGTGATTTTCTTGCCGGGTCATGTTCTTTAGGAATCAGACAAAGTCGTGCCATACAAATACAATGCTATAATCTTGGAGGATGGTGTGGAAGTTCCCATCCAACCTTTGTCTGATATCAAGAATATTGCTGAAGCCAACCGAGTGACTCGCAGTGGCCGTGTTTTCGCACCTATCATTCGAGGGAGTGTTAATGCTGATAAAAAGGTTATTGAAAGTACTGAACCCAAGAAAGCACTGTGGGAATCTAGTGGTACTACTCTGGAATAATATGTGGACAATATATTGAAGATTATCAAGATGAGAAACTACATGATCGTAGATCAATTATTGCAGACTCCATCAAAGATATATATTCTAGCCTTGCTAATGAACTCTTCTGCCTACAGGGAATCTTTGATGAGAGTATTGGATCAAGCTTTCATGGAAAGTGATATGCCTTTAGACCAATTCAACAGTGTGGTGGGGAATATTACATCTTGTAATAACCTGAGTTTCTGTGATGATGAATTTACCGATGAAGGAAGGAATCATAACTTGGCTCTCCATATCTCCATGAACTGCAAGAACGATTCATTATCCAATGTGTTGATTGATAATGGGTCCACTTTAAATGTCATACCGCGGAGCACGCTTATGAATCTGAAGTACCAGGGAACTCCCATGCGCCTAAGTGGCATAATTTTGAAAGCTTTTGATGGATCAAGGAAGTCTGTCATCAGGGAAGTAGATTTTCCTATTCATATAGGCCTACACTTATTTTAAATTACTTTCCAGATTATGGATATTGTGCCCGCTTACAGCTGTTTATTGGGACGACCATGGATACACGAGGCAGGGGTTGTTACTTCAACTTTGCACCAGAAACTGAAGTTTGTGTGTGAAGGAAAAGTAGTCATTATAAATGGAGAACAAGCATTGCTAATATCTCATTTATCATCTTTCACTGTTGTGGAAGCGGATGAAGCTGCTATTGGAACTCAGTTCCAATCTTTATCCATTGATAATATAAGGGAAAATGAGAATTCTATAGCTTCGTTTAAGGATGCTCAGCAGGTGGTGCGTAATGGCCCTAGTAAGGTATGGGGAAAGATTGTGGATCCACCTGTGAATAAGAATAGATCTAGTTTGGGCGTCTCTATGAAGAATGATAAAGGTAAGGACATGAAGCCGAAGTCTGCTTTGGGAAAATATCAAGATATCTTTCATAGTGGGGGTTATCTTCATCCAACTATTCCTAGGATCAATACTATTGTTGAAGATGAAGCAGAGCAGGAGATGCCGAACTACGCGACACATGGAGTCAGAGTATAGAACCAGGTCACCATTGATGTTCCCTCTTGCATTCATGACTCAAAGTAATTTTTTTGTTAATCTTTTCAAAAATCTTTCACTCTGCCCAAGGTGAAAGTATTGATGTTGTATGGGCTTATATGTTGCTTTGATGTTTAAAATCAATAATAAAAGTTATCTTTGGTTCTCAAATTGTGTCTTTATTTTATGCTTTTTCTTGGAAAATGGTAATCAGAAAAAACCTTTCAAAATAAATAATAATTGTAATTGAATATGCATAATCACTTGCTATATGTGTCAGTTTCTAAAAGCAATCATAAATCATATGTGCAGATTAATTAAAAAACATGTTGAATACAATGACCCTGCACCCTCTCCCAACTTTGAATATCCTAAGTATGTGGTCGAAGAAGAAGAATATGATGAAATTCCATAAGACGTTTCACGGTTGCTTGAGCGCGAGGAAAGTGCCATTCAGCCGTATAAAGGGCCATTGGTGACGATCAATTTGGGTTCAGAGGAAGATCTGAAAGAAGTCAAGATTGGAGCATTGTTGCATCCCAATGTAAAGAACAAGTTGATTGAATTGTTAAAAGAGTATGTGGATATATTTACTTAGTCTTACCAATATATGCCTGGTTTGGATATTGATATTGTGGAACATCATTTGCCGCTAAAGCCAGAATTCCCCGCAATCAAGCAAAAATTTTAAAGAACTCGCCCTAATATGGTAGTAAAAATTAAAGAAGAAGTTCTAAAGCAAATTAATGTCGGTTTTCTTGAAACATCAGTGTATCCTCAGTGGATTGCTAATATTTTCCCAATACCAAAGAAAGACGGAAAAGTTAGCATGTGCGTTGATTATAGAGATTTAAACAAAGCTAGTCCAAAATATGACTCTCCATTGCCACATATTGATATGTTGGTTGATAGTACAACAAAATTCAAATTATTCTCGTTCATGGACAAATTTCTGGATATAATCATATCAGAATGTCTCCCGAGGACTTGGAAAAAACAATGTTTATCACACCCTGGGGAACATTCTGTTACAGAGTGATGCTCTTCGAGTTGAAGAACATTGGTGCAACGTACTAGAGGGCTATAACAACCCTATTCTAGATCTGATACACAAGGAAATTGAGGTATATGTTGATGATAGGATTTCCAAATCCCAAACCGGAGAAGGGCATATAGAAGACTTGGTAAAGTTGTTTCAGCGTTTGAGGAAGTATCATCTCCGCTCGAATCCAAATAAATGCACCTTTGGTGTTCGATCAGGGAAATTGTTAGGTTTCATTGTTAGCCAAAAAGGGATTGAAGTTGACCCTGATAAAGTCAAAGGAATTCAAGAAATTCTAGTGCCAAGAACTGAAAAGCAAGTTAGATGCTTCCTCGGGCATTTAAATTACATTTCTAGATTTATTTCCCATATGACTGCAATGTGTGAGCCGATCTTTAAGTTGTTAAAGAAAGATCAAGGTTGTGTGTGGACAAATGATTTCCAGAGGGAATTTGAAAGTATTAAATAATATCTGCTTGAACCTCCTATCTTGCTCCCGCCCATCGAGGGAAAACCATTGATTATGTATCTGACAGTGTTAGATAATTCTATGGGCTATATTTTGGGACAACAAGAGGAAATAGGGAAGAAGGAATATGTCATTTATCATCTCAACAAGAAGTTTACTGACTGTGAGTTATGATATTCTATGTTGAAAAAGACATGTCTTGCTCTGGCCTGGCCGGCAAAGCGGTTACGACAATATATGTTGAATCATACTACTTGGTTAATTTCCAAAATGGATCCAATTAAGTATATTTTTGAAAATCCTGCTCTTACTAGGAGAATTTCCCGTTGGAAGATGTTATTGTCTGAATATGATATTGAATATTATAATCAGAAGGCTATAAAAGCCAGTGTGTTGGCAGATTATCTTGCTCACCAATCAGTTGATGGTTATCAGTTTGTTAAAAATGATTTACCTGTTGAGGATGTTATGTTTCTGAAAGTGAAAGATTGTATGAATCGTTACTTGAGGAAGATCCTGATCATGAATATCATTGGGGAATGGTGTTTGATGGAGCTGTGAATGCTTATGTGAAAGGAATTGGTGATGTGATCATCACTCCCCATGGATCACATATCCCATTTACTGCAAGGGTGGCATTTGATTGCACCAATAATATGGCAGAGTATGAAGCTTGTATCATAGGTCTTGAGGAGGCTATTGATCTTAGAATCAAAATTATAGATGTAAATGGTGATTCAGCTTTGGTAATAAATCAGATTTAAGGAGAATGGGATACTCGTCACCCTGGCTTGATTCCCTACAAAGACTATGCTAGAAGATTATTACCCTTCTTTAATAAAGTTGAATTCCACCATATTCCCATAGATGAAAATCAGATGGCGGATGCTTTAGCCACTTTGGCTTTTATGTATCAAGTAAATACTTGGAACGTTGTGCCTCATATTACAATGCGACGTTTGGATAGACCAGCTCATGTGTTTCCAGCAGAGGAAACGTCAGAAGAAAACCTTGGTATTATGATATCAAGCATTTTCTCCAGATTCAGGAATACCTGGCTGGTGCGTCAAACAAAGATAGAAAGACATTGAGAAATTTGGAAGGCAGCTTCTTCCTCAATGAAGATGTGCTATACAAAAGAAATTATGACATGATCTTGCTCATATGCGTGGATAGACACGAAGAAGACATGTTGATGCAAGAAATCCATGAAGGTTCCTTTGGAACTCGTGCTAATGGACATTCGATGGCAAAGAAGATGCTTAAGGCAGGTTACTATTAGCTGACAATGGATTCTGACTGTTACAAATTTGCAAAGAAGTGCCATAAATGCCAGATTTATGCTGACAAAATTCATGTGCCTTCGATGCTTCTCAATGTTATTTCTTCCCCATGGCCTTTCTCTATGTGGGGGTATTGACATGACTTGAATGATTGAACCCAAGGCATCGAATGGATATCATTTTATCTTGGTTTCAATAGACTACTTCACCAAATGGGTGGAAGCAGCTTCATATGCTAATGTTACTAAGTAGGTGGTAGTACATTTTATCAAGAATAATCTTATATGTCGGTATGGTGTGCCAAGAAGGATTATCACCGACAATGGCTCAAATCTGAATAATAAGATGATGAGATAACTTTGTGAAGAATTTAATATTGTCCATCACAATTCATCTCCTTACAGGCCAAAGATGAATGGGGCTGTTGAAGCTGTTAATAAAAACATCAAGAAGATCATCCAGAAAATGGTTGTTACGTATAAAGATTGGCATAAGATGCTCCCTTTTTCTTTGCATGGATAACATACATTTGTACGCACTTCAACAGGAGCAACCTTATTCTCTCTTATGTATGGTATGGAAGTAGTGCTCCCCGTCAAGGTTGATATCCCCTCTCTACGTGTGATAACGGAAACCAAGTTGTCAGAGGCTGAATGGGTCCAGCACATGTTTGACCAATTAAATTTGATAGAAGAAAAGAGAATGATAGCCTTGTGTCATGGTCAGTTATACCAGAAGAGGATGAAGAAAGCTTTTGACAAGAAGGTCAAACCTCGTGAATTCAGAGAAGGTGACCTCGTGCTCAGAAAAATCATGTCTTTTAACAGTGATTCTAGCGGCAAGTGGACTCCCAATTTTGAAGGTCCATATGTTGTCAAGAAAGCCTTCTCTGGTGGTGCATTAATTCTTGAAACTATGGACGGCGAGGAGTTCCCACGTTCTATAAATGCTGATGCAGTCAAGAAATACTTCTCCTAAAGAAATAAAAGAACAACTCGCTAAGTTGAAAATTTGAAAGGGTGACTTAGGCAAAAAAAAGCGTCTCGGTAGGATGAAAACCCGAAAGTGAGGTCTAGGAAAAAATAAGAGACATAAAAAAAATAAATTCTTCCCGCTAGGTTGAAATCCCGCAAGGCAAATCTAGGAAAAATTTAGGGATTTCTTGGCAAGTAACTGCATCATACAAGAATTGATCATTGAAGCAACAATCTTCTTGGATCCTCACCACACTTCAACAGAAGTCGCTGCTCAGGAATTCAAAGTTTTTAGGGAGAATAGTTGTCATTGTATTTCAATGTATATTTTCCAATATATTACCATTTTCCAAACTTTGTAATCATCTATGGAGTCTCGCCATTCACAGACTGCCATTCTATTAATAAAGTTTGAGTTTTTATCCAATTATTTTCAATTCTTATTTTATTCTGCTTACAAAGACTCCATTTATTATTGATAGTAATTTTCAAAACAGAAAGATTAAATAACAAAAAAATTTTTTGAAAATAATTTACAAATTACTTTTTACTTTAAATTTTGTGACTCAAGAAAAAACAAAAATGGTGATTCCAAGGATGGACGAACTCTGAAATTTTGGAAGTTTGTTTTCCCCAGGAAGGGTCTCTCAGGTCACTTTTGCTGGTATGCGTATGATCTTTGTGTGTTTCTCAGATAGTTGGAGATGATACCAATTGATGTATGGTGCAGCGTTGGGTTTGAGATCCAATTTTCCCAAGTCAAGTCTTGGTTCATTTTTGATCTCGGGTTTGCATGGTCTGAAGCCTCCATCCCAGTTTCCCCAGTAAAGTCTTCCCTCATATGACGAAAGTCCCTTCTCCCTTTATGTGTGGAGGAAGAATCATTTGCAAAACATCGCCCTTTGCTTTGATGGCATTATTGTTGTTGTTTGTTTCCTAGGCAACTAGACAAGGGCATTATCTTTTTTTAGAAGTGTTGAAATAGTTGTCAACTTTTTGGGTTTTCTCCCGCCAAGTGCTGGGTTTGATTTAAAATCCCCATAATTTTGATTTCTTGCAGTATTGTTTGACTTTTTAGATCTTTAAGTAAAGATGAGAATATTTTTCTCTAAAAGTTGTTATCCCCATGTGATTTCATAGTTTCTCCCCAAGGAAGTTTGTGTAATCATCACTCTTGGTAGTAAAAAAATATATTTTGGGCTCCCCTCAAAGATGTGGTGTTGCCCCCCAATGAAGTCAATACGAGATCCCCAGTTGATATCTCGATGGTACGATTTTCATCTGCCCTAATGAAGTCAGTATTACAATCTCCAGTAGGAGTCTAAACAGTGAGACATTTTCCCCCATTGAAGTTCGTGTGATGTTCCCCGGTGAAACTTGAAGGAGGATTGTTTTCAGATTGTGTTTCTTCTCAGTGAAGTTAAGCTGTGGGACAGGACGTTGTTTCCTCAATTGGTGCTTACTTTCTTATAAATTTTCATCTTGTATGTGATTTAGCCGGGTATCGACTTTACCCAAGATGGTTTTGTCTGGTTATTCCTAGTTTTGTCTATCTGTGTTATCAGCATATACATGTTGACAATCATACATTCATACATTCATAGATACATCATGCATAGCTGAATTAAAATTCATTGCTCATTTGCATATATTATAATATTTTGTTGGCATATAACCCTATTTACAAAGTTATGTTACCCTCTCTCCGATAGATTGTTAACCTTAAGTAAAAAGTGTATATCCTTTTAATTTCCCCATTGAGTTACCCCTCGTGGAAGAATTTTGCTTCATCCTTCTTATTCAGCTCATTATCTGATTAGATCTGTGATCCCTTTTTGATTTTATTTCTCATTAGGTGCTGTTTTGGATGACTGTTTCACTCCAGTTTATTTCTGGTTTGGATCTGTAGTTCCCGACAACATTGTTATAATGATTTCTGTAGGCTTTAGGCCCGAGTTTGAGAATGTGAATTTATTTTGCATGATAAGACTTTACCTCCTCAGCAGGAATATATTGGCATTTCCCCAGGAAGTCATAATTCTTTTCCCATCAGTATTATTGCAAGTCTGTTGGCTCCTAGAGAAGATTCATGATTTGTTATTTCAATGAATGGTAGTCTCGTCATTATGGGAGATAGTTTGTTGTTGAGATTTGTTACTCCAATATATGGTAGTCTCGTCATTAAGGGAGATAGTTTGTTGTCGAGATTTGTTACTCCAATGAATGGTAGTCTCGTCATTATGGGAGATAGTCTGTTGTTGAGATTTGTTACTCTAATGAATGGTAGTCTCATCATTATGGGAGATTGTTCATTATTGATATTTATTACTCCGATTAATGGTAGTCTCGTCATTATGGGAGATAGTTCGTTGTTGAGATTTGTTACTCCAATGGATGGTAGTCTCGTCATTATGGGAGATAGTTGTTAGAACATAGTTTGATTCTACAACCCTCAATTAGAGTTTTGATGATAACAAAATACAAGAATAAATCAATTGTAAGATTTATATATAAGACATATATGCTACTTAAAATTATGTTGTGTATTTACAGAAACTCTGATGGAATCAGCATCAGAAGATCCGTATCAACATCAGCATCAGAAGATATGCCATCATCAGAAGATCAATAACATGTGCTACACACTGAAGTTACCAGATCATACGCTAAAGACTGATGACCAGAATCTGCGTATAAAATACTCTGACTCTGATCAAGATCCTTACCAAGTCATCAGCACTCAGAAGCGTCAGAATAAGTTAAAGCCAAGAACACTCTGATTACCATAAGCAGAGAAGACTCTGAAGCGTCAGGTTTTCTAAGCATTCAAGACAGATTAATTACCAACGGCTTTATTCCAAGACAAGATCTTCTCAAAAAGGAAAGAACATTATTATCATTGAAAGTGATTTATGGACAACAACGTATCTTTTCCTTGGCTATATAAACAAGTGAGTGTGAGAAAAGAAAAGGCTAATAATCTTCACGCATATACACGCCTACGTAAACGAACTCACTCATACAATTTGCTAAAGCTTTCAACCACGCCTACTAAAAGCATTAGCAATCCAGTTTCATTCTAAGCTTAATATTGTGTATTATCACAGTTGTGATATATAGTTTTGTTAGAAAACATCAAACACACTTTTGTTCAATTATCTGTAAGAGAATTTCCTTGAGATAAACCGGTCTGTGGTTATACTCAAGAAGGCTTTAACAGTTGTTAAAGTAGTTGTGTAATCAGTTGATTATAGTGGATTAAGACCTCGTTGGAGAGAGGCGAAATCACCTTGACGGATGGACTGGAGTAGTTTGAGATCAAACGAACCAGGATAAAAATACAGTGTTGTCTGCACATTTGATTTAAGATTTACAATTCAACCCCTTCTTGTATTTTTTCACATCTTCAATAGTTTGTTGTTGAGATTTGTTACTCTAATGGATGGTAGTCTCGTCATTATGGGAGATAGTTTGTTGTTGATATTTGTTACTCCAATAAATGGTAGTCTCGTCATTATGGGAGATAGTTCTTTGTTGATATTTGTTACTCTGATGAATAGTAGTCTCGTCATTATGGGAGTTAGTTCGTTGTTGAGATTCACATTTCTTTGAAGAAGTTTTTTTTCCAGTCATGAGTGCTGATGATGATCATTTATGGCTTACCATAGCATTGATGTTTGTTGGTGTTATCCTACCACTTATTTCCCCCATGTGGGTCGACATTACCTTTTTTTCTATCTTCTTAATGAATGGATAGTTTGCAGTTATCTGTCGATCACTATTATCCTTTATTTTCTCTCCTCAATGTTTGAGTTGATATTACTTTGTCTCCTCCTTGGGCTTTACCCCAATAGAGTCGAGTCTTCCATTCACGAGTGATTTATTTTCCTGGTCGTTTTTTTCTTTTGATCTTGTATTTTCTTTTTCCCCAGTGGTGTCCTATATCACCTTTTGGATATGTTTATTTGCATGCACAATCATAAGCATTGCATGGTCTCTTAGGGCCAAAAATAGGGTTTGTTTTGTATTTAAGTATCTTCAATCGCGTCGACACGAAGATTTTTAACCTTCGTATCTCCTGATAGAAGACACTTAAATAAAGGAAACTATTGTACCTTAATTTTTCCCCCTAAGATTCCTCTATCACCTCATATCAACTCAATCACAACAAGATCACACTAGGGTTTGATTCTTCTCCTTATCTTTAGATTTGCTCATGAGGAATCACCAAGCACCTTAAATTATATATGTTTGTATTGATTAAATTTTAACTATCAAATTCAATGAATGTTTGTTCTAATTGATGATACTATACGTGAAAGCACAACACATTTCATCAGGTTGATCTATAGGTTCATGAGTTTATTTCCATGCCTTCTTCAACAAAGCTTCATTGAGATTCAAGATTCATCATTTAAGATAATTTGAACTTATATCATGGAAAGGTATACTATGATTCATCATGCCTTAATATGTCAAAGAAAATCAAAAGATGCAAGAGTTGATTGAAGAAGATTGACGTAATTGGACAAGTTCTTGATTTCTTGATCACAGGTCCATAACTATCTCAATTATTAATATTTGGAGGTGATTTTTGTTTCTATGGATTCTTATTATAATCCATAACAACTTATATTTACATGACAACAATATTCGTTCAAGAAAATTTGTCAAAATTGAAATTGGTTCCCAAGTCATTTTGTTACTCTAGGATCTAGGGTTTTGAACTTCTAAGGGTTATACCTTGCTCATATTTTAAAATTTTAAAGTAATTCCAAAGACATGCTTATATTTAAAAGGATATCAACTAATCACTTCAAAAGTTTCAAGAGTATTTTATGTGGAAGATGCCTAATGATGAATAAAGATTACAAGACCTCTAGATAGGCCATCAAATTCCCTTATGTGACTTCAAAAGATCACAACTTGGTAAGTTTTTATCTCCATGAGCCCATTAATTTTTCCATAATGATCTTAATAATGTGAACTTCAACTCTTCTTTTATGTGCAAATCTTGAAAATGGATGGAAGATGCCCTAAGAATGCAAAAGATTATAGGTCATCTCATGAATTTTCACCAATTTCACAAAGTCATAAATTTCTCAATTCTTGGAGTTTTTAAGTGGATCAAATCTCAAAATATGATTTAAGATATCTACTTCATGCCATATTTTTTGGTCAAAAGCAAATTTTGAGTGGAAGGCCATGTTTGGATGTAAGATATTATAGATCATTTTTGAAGAAAAACTTAGAACTTTTCTAAGTACAAAAAGTCAACATCTTTTTCTCAACTTTGACTCATCACAACTTTCAGCTCAAGCGTCCATTTCATTCCATTATTTACACATTGTAAATATTGTAACCTTATCTTTCAAATGCTTCAAGAATCATTCCCTAAGAATCCTTGAGCTAGGAATGCAATTGATTCAAAGTTGGTACCTTGAAACTGACTTTTGCCTCCAAGTAAGAATTTGAAATGCACAATTCAGCTTCTAATCACTAAATTTATGCACATTTTTGCTTCTAATCATGATTAATAATCTTCCAGAAGTGATTAGCACCTTGAAACACAAGTTTTTCTTGAGTTTTGAGCAAAATAGAAGTCACACTTTCCATGGTTGCAACTTCACATGATTTCCCTCCAAACATCATCATTCCACATGCTTGAGCATTCCATTTGATTCCCTATAAATAGGGGGTTATATCTCACTCATTTTCTCAAGCTTAGATAGCCAGAATCACCCTGCCCAACTCTTTCCTTAACCCATATTTCTTCAACTTCAAATTTGGTTTTACAGCCTTCCTCAATCTATTTTCTTTATTAATTATTCATCCTTGAACTTCACTGAAGCTAACAAAAGATGAACCATGCCCTAAAGCATCCTAAATAATGCTAGCCAAGTCAAGTTTCAGAGCTCTAAATTTTAACTTCAATAGGTAGATTCCTTCATCAATTTTCTCAAAATTTGTTACCACAATGAAGCTCTCATCATTCTGATACTAGTCGCAACATTTGTTTTCAATTGGAATTGAGTTTTGATCATGAATTTTCAAATCCCTATTCAACTTTTTTCTTCTGGTTTTCTTCAAATCGACTGAGCTACAACTTATATAAATTTTTCGTGAGGGTACAGTTTTCTTCGTCTTGATGAGACAAAGCGAATGGCATAAGTCTGAGCTCCTAATTTTATAGTTTGAGAGACCTGCAATTCGCGTGGCTGGATGTTGAAGATGACCAACGTGTCATCTCTCAACCAATGACAAAGCGTCACTTGTTTTTCAAAATCTGATTTAAATAAATGATCCAGTGGTTAATTCACTAATGTCCATATCATGCACAACGAGCCAGATCCCTTAGATTTGATTACTAACGTGTTTTGACATTGATCAAATGATCTACATCTTTTTGGTTTTATTTTTATTTTCTAATTTTTGTATTTTAAGTGATTTAAACTTCAAAAATTCAAAAAAAAAATCATTTCTGACTCAAAAAATCTAAAACAAATCTTAAAAATATTTTGGAATTTTCTCTTTTTGATTTTAATTTTTTTCACAATTTTATTTTATAATTTGATATTTCTTATAATTTTTCACTTTAATTGAAATATTTTAATTGATTAAAAAATATTTTTCTTAGTTTTAAAATTCTAAAAAGTTATGGAAAGGTCCTTTGGCCTTCTTGGCAATTTTTGATAACTTTGTTTATTTTTAATTCTGATTTTAATATTTTTCACCATTTTTAGTTTGTTTTACCTATTTCTTTTATTTTAAAAATATAGTTTCTGACTTTAAAAAATTCTAAAAATAATTTTGTCAACCTGTATTAAATCATATTTGATCCCTGGCTTTTTTTAAGGTTTTTTTTATTTAGTGTTTTAATATATTTTGCGTATTTTTACCATTTATTTTAATTTTAATTAACCTTTTATATATTATTTTATTGAATTTTATTTTCATTATTTTATTTGATTTTGACTTTGGCATAATTTGGTGACAAATTCTTCAACCATCTTTGGATCTTGGGTGTTGATAGATTGAGAAACCAAATCCACCAAAATGGATGAATGATGTTGATGATATTTGAAACCCTAATTTCATACATTGCATCCCTTTCTTCTTCATTTTATCCCTTTCTTACTTGTATTATATGTTATTAGAGGATGATTTACATATCATCTCTCTAAACATATGGTACATAGATTGCTATTGACCGACCTCAAAATAGGTGCGACTTCTATATAAGTCCACTTACGATTGCTTAACATAGCACTAAATTTTGTCCCGATTCGAGAAATGATCATTCGTGGATCAAACGTATGTTTGCAAGCCTAAGCATTTTTAATTTGAAACCTTTGGTCCAATAACCTTGAGATTCATTGTTATGAGGCTTTGGTCTTATCAATCCTCTAATGAATCTTCATAAGCTTTGGTCAAAGTGAATCATTTAAACATCATTGATCATTTATTGTTGCCTTGAGATTTTGAAATGAATGATATACTAGACAAAAAGAAAATGAAACTTGTTGTTAAGAGGCTTTGATTTTATCAATCTTCTAATGAGTTTTCAAATGCAAGTTTCAAGATGGTCATTCAACTAACCTCTAATTTCTAACAATTGACTTCATTTTATTCTTTTACATTATGCTTTTTACTTTAAGTACATTTATTTTAGCATTTAAATTTCATGTTATTTTCATCTTTTCTCACTTGAACATTTATCTTTATGTCATTTTTATTTTTCTCACTTGAGCTTTTTCATTTCTTTTTTAAGGTACCTAATCATAAACTTGAACCATAAAAAACTTTAATGTTACTTGGACTATTTGGTTACTATCCTTGGTATTTTGGAGTTACTGACTTCTTGGACTTAGGATTAGAGACCTTGACCTACCTTGAGACCTTGTGACTTCTATTATCATTTTGTCTGGAGTTCTTGGGGTTTACCCGAAGACATTGTGTTGTTTGTTTTCTTTGTGTGCAGGTTATTTTGATTACATGTTTTTTCTATGATCGGGAATTCATCTGTATACAGCCGTTACTCTACCCAATTTTTGAGAAGACTCAATGCATTTGAAGTTTGGTTTTCTCAAGAGGTTTATTGTTTTTAATTGTTTGGTTTCAAATCCAAAGGATGGGAGTTCTACATTGACTCATGGTGTCAAGTGTTGGCTTCTTGTTGGTTAGATGGTTTTTTTCCTAGCTTTTGCCTTATGCTTTAGGATAGTCCATTCATCTCCTCTCATCTTCTTTAATTTGAAAAGTTTTCTCCCTCCTTTTCAAAATTGTTCTTGTTTTCTAAAATTGAACAACTTTCATAATAAACTTGGACTTAGGTCCATGCATTTTCAAAAATGTTTTCTTAATCAAACTTTAAATAACTTAATAATACTTAGACATTTTTTTGTGAGAAGACTAAAATTAAATCAATCTCATTCAAAACATTTTTCCATTTTGGCTTTTTACTTAAACTTTTCTCAAAATATTAGACTCTTGTCAATATTTTTAGTGATATGAGCTACTATACTTATACGATATGTAGTGAAGTGTGATATTTTCTACTTGGGTGTTGAGCGAGGCTTTGTTGATTTTAAAATCCAAGTCATATCCTCCATTTTGAGATGATGCAAATTCTCCTTTTTCATAATTGTGGGTAGTAAGTATGTCCTTCCAATCAGATAAGACGATGATGTCTCGTCTCTTAAAATTAACCAACACACTTGTGTTAAAAAATTTTAAAGGTGAACTACGAGTACCATGATCCCTTGTTGCACGGAAGGTGGTATGTAGGCACTAAAGGTTCACAACCGCGGCGGGTGCAAAAATTGTAAAAAATATTTCTTCTCTCTTCCCCGCAATCTATTTTTGTATACAACTTTTATAGCCAAAACACACAAGTTTTCAAAGAGGTTCTTGTGGAGTACAGTGGATGTTTAAGGTGCTAATACCTTCCCTTTTCATAACCAACCCCCAAACTTAGATTCTCTCCCCCTTTTTTGGGTTATTCGCTCTTTTCCCGTTCCTCTGGAAACAATAAAGCGTGGTGGCGATTTTTTTAATTTGATTTTTCGAGTTAAGTCAATCCAATGGCTTAGTCTCAACATTTCTACCACTATAATAAGGATACGATATTTACTTCGAGATTTTAGGAAGGTTTGCAAAATGCATTGGGTATGAAGTTGCGTTTGAGTTTTGCATATCATCCGCAGACAGATTGTCAGACTGAGAGGAAGATACAGTCACTTGAGGATCTTTTGAGAGCTTGTGAATTGGAATAAGGAGATGCTTGGGATAGCTACTTACCTTTTATTGAGTTTACTTATAACAACAGTTTCTATTCGAGTATTGGGATGACACCATTTGAGGCTTTGTATGGTAGAAGGTGTATGACACCTTTGTGTTGTTATGAATCGGGAGAGGGTTTTGTGGTTGGACCTGAGATAGTCCAGCAGTCTACTGCTAAGATTAAGATGATTCAGGAGAAGATGAAGGCTTCTCAGAGTCATCAGAAGAGTTATCATGATAAGAGGAGGAAAGCACTTGAGTTTGAGAAGGGAGATCATGTGTTTCTTCGAGTTACTTCGGTAACGGGTGTTGGTCGAGCATTGAAGTCGCATAAGTTGATGCCAAATTTTATTGGTCCTTATCAGATTTTAGAGAGGGTAGGTGAAGTGTCTTATCATATTACTTTACCACTGTCGCTTGTTAATCTCCATGATGTGTTTCATGTGTCTCAGCTGAGGAAATACATTGCGGATCCATCTTATGTTGTCCAATTAGATGATGTACATGTAAGAGATAACCTGACTGTGGAGACATCACATATGCGAATAGAGGATCGGGAGTTGAAACAACTTTGTGGTAAAGAAATTTCCTTGGTGAAGGTAGCTTAGGGAGGACCGGCGGGTGGAAACGTGACTTGGGAACTCGAGAGTCAGATGAGGAAGTCTTATCATAAGTTTTTTATTTGAGATAATTTTCGAGGACGAAAATATTTTAAGTGAGAGAGAGTTGTAACACCTCGATTTTTATTTACTAATTATTTTATTAGTTATTTATCTTATTAATTATTATTTAATAAAGTAATTAATTAATTATGTGATTTTGTGAATATACGTGTTATATGTGTATTGGTTATTGGGTGTGAGAATAACATTTTTAATTAATTAGGCCTTGGTATGATGGGTTAGTATGAGAAGGAAACATTAAGCCCATTAGTGAAACATAGGTTTTTATAAAAACAAGGAAAAATAGAGTTAGGAAGAGGGAAGTTGTAAAAACAAGAGAAGAAAAGAAAGAGGAAAAGAGGAGAAAAGAAAGAAAACGAGAAAATAAGAAGATAGAACCCTAGAAAAGGATCTACATCCCAAGTAAGGGTGGGTTTTCATTTGATTATGAGATTATATGATGTATGTAATGGGTAGCTACATGATTTATGGGTTTTGTTCTTTCATTTCTAGATTTTAACATGTTAGCGTTTTTAGTGGAATCCATAAAATTGATGTTTGAATCATGCTTGGATGTTCTAAATAAAAACTACATGTTAAGTATGTATCTTAATACCATAAATCATAGAAACATGGGTGAAAATGGTATTTTGGGGTTAAAAATCGGACTGGTATGATGTCGTCTTCGTAGAATTCATTTTGCAGAATTCGCGGAGTGTGCTTATCGCAGATTTCCGTGCTTAGAGAGGAAGCTACTGACTTGAGGGTTCTTAGTGCCAAAGAGTGTGCTTAACGTGACCTACAATGCATAATTTTATATTCTGTTTAATTGAAGGGGGCATATAGAGGATTTCCATGAATTTTTATAATTTATTAAATGTGTATTAGATATGTTTCAGATGACCTTTTGATGAAAACATAACACTTAAATTTTGTGTATATGTATGTTGTTAATTATTAATGAATGAGGATAACACGGTTTAACATTGTTTTCTATGTGTTATAGTGGTGCATTGAGTTTATTTATTCTATGAGAGTGCATTGTATGTGATTGGTGACATGAATTATGTATGTTTATGCAATAGTGAGATAATTCAAATATGATTAACTATGTGATGTATGCTTGTATAATTAAGATTGAGATATGGTCATAATTGTATATGATTGTTGAGATTTCACATGCATCATTTGTTGTCAAGAGGCAATGTTTGCAAGTTTCGTGGAGGCTAGTGACTTTTCCCTAACCTAAGGGATTAGTTTGAAGCTTAGGGGACATGTTTTTTGGTGGTTATCTCTCTGAGGGATAGACACGGTTTAAACATAAAAATAGTTAAGGATAACAATTGGTACCACATACATATTGCATAAAGTTGCATTTGAGTCACATGTGTCGATGTGAAATGTTGGATTGGTGTGAAATATGTGTTATTGATGGGAATGTTACATTTGTGGTATTTGTGATTGATTATTTATTGAATCATGAATTGTTGAGCTATGTTGTATATGTAAACATGTGAATTGGATGGGATAATGTGTATACATGAGTATGTGAAGTGTGATGAATTCAATGGATGTATGTATATCATGAATTACTCATTATTATATATTTCTATAATGATATGAATTCTCAGCCTTCTGTTGAAATGATTTTTTATACGACATCTCTCAAGTACCGAAGATAGTGGTGCTTCTTGCAAGGATTAGTCAGAGGAGCTAGTTCCTTGTTATCCGTATTTAGGTATTGAGTCGTGCTCTAATTATGTAACACGGGGAAACGTTTGAACTCATGTCTAACTTGAGAGATGTTTGTTATACTCTCTTTCTTGTTATTTTGTATTGAGATTATGTGATGGTGTCCTTTAGTGCTTAATATTTTAATACATTATTTATAGCTGTGAGATGCATATGTGTTTGTGTATGAAACATGACTATTAATGTGTGTTATAAGAATGACTGATGTATTTATGTTGGTTTTAAAGTACATGTGATGCCTTCCTTGATATGAATGCTAATTTACTCTAATTATACTATATTATTGCATGGGGTTTTAGAGGGGGTGCTACACCATCTAGAATCAGAGACAACCGACAACATGAATAATGATGTTCATATCGCTCCCGAATCCACGCCATCTAGGATTGAAGCTCACAAACAGGACTAAATTCCACAACATGTAATGCTTGTGACACAACCATGCAATAAAACAAAACACATTGACATCTACTTCCATCAATGTGACACGCCATTACAGGCCACTATGCAACATCACCTGCCCAACATGCAGTAGTAGCAATACAACGATATAGCAAACAGTAACAACATATTTAGACATATCCAACAACACAAAATCATCGTATAGTTACTGAAACAAACATAATTTTTCTCATTTTATTCCACCAAAGTGTAGTTCATCGTGTTAGCTTTCCAACACTTTGAACGACGTGTCAAACAGAGTCTAGAAACTCAAGTTACGACCTTTACAAAATTCGAGCAGTACTGCTTGCCTGGGGCTCACCTGGAGATGCTGACTGCTCGCCTGAGGCTCTCCCGACAAAGCTGGGGTGAAACAAAGTCCCCCATACATTTTTCAGGAACACCTCTTTTCCACCCCTTCTTTCGCCTATTGGCTCACGTGGCGAAACTCGTGCTCGCCACCTCTTTGCCTGGCGAAGCTAGAGAGAAAATATTTCTCCCATACATTTTCTAAGAGCACCCAAAACTACAAGTTTCCTCTCCTAAAGCATGGGCAGGGCTGCTCAAGTAAAATCTCTTCATCCAGTGCTGCATGTGGCTTTCTCAGTGCTGCGTGCAAAAACAAGAATTCCCTGTTGTGATTCTGCACATGTTCAGTCCCAATTTCTCATGCAATTTCAACACAGTACGTTCCCAAACTCATCAAATTCAAAATGTTTTCACAATATAACATCAACATGTCATGATAAGCATTATACACATCAAATCATGGCAAAACAACATCATATATTTCATCAATTTTCATCACATGGGTTCAAATCACAAAAAAAAAACAATTACAATTCCTAACATACCCATCATTATACAGAACCCTTAGAAAGTTGGAACCCCACCCTTACCTTGGATTGAAGGTTCCTAAGCCTCAACAATGGAGTCTTCATGCTCTAGCCCTTTCTCACCTCCTTGCTTTCTCTTCTCTCCAAAAAACGATCATACAGAATGATCGTCCTTAACCTCACTTTTTCCTTATGTTATTCTTACCCCTTGGACCCTTATTAAGTTGTTACACTCTTGTCCTCACTTGATCTACACAACATTATCGTTATGTCCTTAGTACTTTTATACCAAATATTATCCTTATTTAATTTTTAAAGTAAATAATTGTAACTAATTATCCAATTTATTAATAATTCTAGTTATCTTATTAATCCAACACTATCCCATAATGTGCCATCAAACCATCCATTACATCAAATAAATTACATCAACATAATTAAATTGCAAATATAATATTCAGGGTGTTACAACCCTCCCCCGCTTAGAATATTTCTGTCCTAAAAAATTACCTGATGCAATTAACTACGAGTAAGACTCTCGCATCTTAATATCCAATTCCCACATCGCTTTCTATCTAGAAGCTCCTCCCCAAACTACTTTTTCGAGAGAAATTTCCTTTCCTGTCGGCTTCTTCATTTCACGATCCTCGATTCGCACAGATACAGTCTCAAATTTAAGATTATACCGCACTTTCACATCATCCACCAGAATCACATGAGATGGATCTGCAATATGCTTTTGGAGTTGTGACACATGGAACATATCATTCAAATTTGATATGTTAGGTGGCATGGCTACCCTATACACAACAGTTCTCACCTTATTAGAAATTTAATATGGTCAGATAAGCCGAGGAGTAAGCTTTCTCGATTTCAAAGCGCGTCCAACACTGATCGTTGGTCTGGCTCTCAAGAATACATAGTCTCATTCTTGAAACTCAAAAGCCTTAAATCTCTTATCATGTTAACTTTTTTTCCTACTCTGCGAAGTCTTCATCTTATCCCAAATTAACTTTACTTCTTTTTTGTAGTTTTCCGAACAATCTCAGGTCCAAGCACTATACTCTCACCAGATTCATACCAACAGAAAGGTCAAAACTATTATTATACATGAACTCTATCAGTGGAAGATAACTATCCCAAGTACCCTCAGTTCAAGAACACAAGCCCTCAATAAATCTTCTAATGACTGAATAGTCCTCTCTGTATGACCATCTGTCTGTGGGTGATACATAGAATTTAATTTTATATTAGAGCCCAACGCATAGTGCAAACTCTTCCAAAATCCATAAGTAAACCTCTGATCTCTATCAGAAACAATACTCGACGGAATTCCATGAAGCTTTAAAATCATGTGAATATAAATCTCTGCCAACTTCGGTATAGTAAAATTGATATTAATCAGAATGAAATGATCCCATTTCATCACCCTATCAACAATCACCCAAATTTTATTGTGTCCTCTTGGAGTACTAGACAATCTAGCCACAAAATCCATTGATATACTATCCAATTTCCATTCTGGAACATTTAACGATTTCATTAATCCTGCAGGTTTTTTATGTTCTACTTTTGACTTATGGCAAGTCAAACACGCATACACAAACCATACCACATTGCATTTCAATCCAAGCCACCAAACTAACTTCTTCAAGTCTTGATACATTTTAGTAGCTCCTAGATGATACTCAAACTTCTTCTATGATATTCTTCCAAAATCATCTTCTTTAACTCAGGGTTATCAGGAATACAAATCATGTTGCAAAATCTCAACACACCTTGCACATCCACCTTGAAGTCACTGTCTTCAGACTGATTACTCCAAACCATCATGTCTACCAACTTCACATCCCACTTCTAAGATTCTTTAATATTATTCAGGAAATCATTTTTAATCTTCAACATTAGCAACACTACACTATACGGTGTTAACTCACAGACTAAGCTCATATCTACGAATTTCTCAATCAATTCTATCTCTTCAACCATCATAGTAGACATATGTAATTATTTATGACTCAAAGCATCTGTTATAACATTAGCTTTACCGAGATGGTAATTTAAGCCGAAGTCATAATCCTTTAAAAAATCTAACCACATTTGTTGCTTCATGTTCAATTCCATATGGTCAAACAAGTACTTCAAACTCTTGTGATCACTAAACACTTCAAACCTGGAGCCATAAAGGTAATGCCTCCAAATCTTTAACACAAACACCACTGCAGCCAGTTCTAAACCGTGAGTAGGATAATTCCTCTTATGAATCTTCAATTTCTTTGATGCATAAGCCACCACTTTGTCATTCTACATAAGCACACCACCTAAACCCAATTTAGATGCATCACAATACACAGCAAAAGATTCTTCCAGGATAGGCAATATCAAAGTCGGAGCCGTCGTCAATTTATTCTTCAGCTTAGTAAAGCTTTCCTCACACTGAACATCCCACACAAATTCTTTGCCTTTACAAGTTAGCTAAGTTAACGGGAGTGATAACTTAGAAAAGCCTTCAATAAACCTTTGGTAATAACTAGCCCAGCCTAAAAAGCTTCTAATCTCTGTAACTGGTCTTGGAGCCTTCCACTGTAACACTACATCTACTTTGGATTGATCCACCGCAATACCATCACCTGAAATAATGTGGACAAGAAAACTAACCTTTTCTAACCAGAACTCACACTTTGACAAATTCGCATATAATCCATTCTCTTTAAACACTTGCAATACAATTCGCAAATTCCCAACATGCTCTTCTTCAGATTTAGAATAAATCAATATATCATAAATAAGACTACCACAAAATTGTCCATATACTGATGAAAGATTATGTTCATATATTCCATAAATACTCCTGGTGCATTAGAAACACCAAACGTCATCACCAAATACTCATAATGTCCATACCGAGTCCTGAAAGTCGTCTTCTGAATATCATCATCTTTAACTTGAAATTGCTGAGAACCCAACCTCAAGTCAATTTTGCTAAACACTCGTGCACTCACCAGTTGGTCCATTAAGTCGTCTATTATCGGAAGTGGATACTTGTTTTTGATCGTCACTTTATTCAATTGCCGGTAATCTACACACAATCTCATACTGTTGTCTTGCTTTTTCACCAGCAATATCGGAGCTCCCCAAGGCGACACACTGGGTCTCACGAACTTCTTTTCAAGAAAGTCTTCCAATTGCTTCTTCAACTCTGCTAACTCAGATGCCGAAATTATGTATGGTGGTATCGACACGGGTCTGGTACCAGGAACGAGATCAATAGAAAACTCCACTTTTCTTTCTGGAGGCACATATGATATATCATCGGGGAAAACTTCAGGAAAATCATGCACCACCTACAACTCATGAATTACAGCTTGACTTTCTATAGATAAGGATGCAATCAATGAAAACATATGAGCTTCATCCTGCACCAACTGATAGAACTGCCTAGCAGACAAGAAACCATCTCCCTCCTCCTCATTAAGAGAGAGAAACTGAACATATTTGTTGTAGCAATTAATATGAACGTAATTGGATTCCAACCAGTTCATACCTAGGATCACATCCAAACCACTCAACAGAAAACAAACTAGATCCACGACAAAATCTTTGTCAAAAGTTGACAAAGGACACTTCAAGCATACTAGAGAAGTAGTCATTGATCCCTTAGCTGGAGTCTCGATAACCATTTCTCCAATCATAGAAGACAACACAAGACCCAATCTTTTCACACAATCAGCAACAATAAAATAATGCGTCACACCAGTATCAATAATAGCAATTACATGAGTACTATTAATGAAATATATACCTCTGATTAGTCTGTCTTTAATGGATGTATAATTCTCTTCTAAATCAAAAACCTTCCCACCGGATTGAGCTTGCTTTTGCTTCTGACACTGAGTACTAATATGTCCCTCTCCACCATAGTTCAAACATCCGCCTTGTTCTTGCTATAAGAAACTCCATGTCAAGCTCCACCACAACGAAAATACTTCTTTACATCGCCCACACATTCACTAATTTGATGTCCCAGCTCACCGCATTTGAAACACCTAAGGTTAGCAGGAACACCTCCCCCACTTAGCCTTTACTATCAACAACTTTTTGTTTTCCCTTGTCAGCTGGAGAATTGTAAGGTTTCCCACGGTTATGATGTGGCTTGCCTTTCTTCTCACTCATAATTTTGTAGTGAGCGCTACTATCCTCTTTATAAGTTCTGTAGCTACTCGCGAACTCTAGAAATATATGAATTTGTTGATACCCAATCACCTTCTTGATCTCTGTGTTCAACACATTCTCGAACTTGATGAACTTTGAGAATTCAGCACTCGCTTCACTGTAATGTGGATAGAACTTTTCTAGTTCTACAAACTTAGCAGCATACTCGGTCAGAGAAAAATTACCTTATTTCAAATTTAGGAATTATATCTCTTTCTTTCCACGCACATCTTCTGGAAAGTACTTCCTTAGAAACTCCCTACTGAAAACAGCCCAAGTAATAACCTCTCCTAGCGCTTGGAGTCTTTGACAGGTTCCACCCCACCAGTCATCGGCCTCCTCTTCCAGCATATGCATACCAAATTGCACCTTCTGTTCCCCTAAGCAGTCCATGACCCGAAAGATCCTTTCAATCTCTTTGAGATAAGTCTACACTCCATCAAGATAATACCTATCCTTGAAAGTAGGAGGATGATTCCTCTGAAATGTTTCCAAGACACGAGATCCATCATTCCCTCCAGCATTCGGCTGATGTTGCACAGCTTGCAAAGCAATAGCAATCGCATCATCATTTCTTCCAACCATTTCACTATTTCACACCATCACAACAAACAATGGTTAGAAGAAACACATCAACAATATTCAACAATCACACCATACTAAAGACTCAACATCCAGGCTGGACACACTGACCTACTATGATACCACTGAGGTAGCACCCTAATTTCCCCGAGGAATAATAATATAAAAGCAGAGTAATTTTTCTTCAAAAATAAACCAATCAACAAACAATTAAGATTCTACACTTCAAGACATAATAAAACTGCTCCAAACATATACATAGATACATAACACAAATTACGGATGAACCAAAACAAAGCATCATAGTCCTTAACTTCCAATTTTATTACACAACAGAAAGGAATCATACTTGTAGTTAAAAAAATTATCATCAAATCATAAAAATAACATCTATTCCAATAACAGGGAGTTCATAAGACTCCAAAAAATTAATCTAAAACAAAATCAAACAATAGAGCGTTCATACCCCCCATTAGTGTTACTTATCAAAGCAACGATGTTAACTCGAAATAAATGAAGAGTGACCTCTTTCGATCCTTGCATCCTCAGACTACTACTGATTATCTACATGATATCGTATAAAGAATCATTCTAACAGAAGGGTGATATATCACAACAATATAAGAGAATGCATAATAATAAATATATAGCAAGTAAATCATGCATAGCCACACATTCCACATCTCACACCTTCATATAACAACAACACTCTTTTTACATAATAACTATACAATCATGCATAATCATTGCACATATCAACAATCATCATGTATCATATACACCAATCATACAACTCAAACATCTTGTTAACAACAATGCAACGCAATGAGACTGACTCATAGACTCAATGCATATGGTACCAATATCCCTCCTGAATCCACGCCATCTAGGACCAGAGCCACCAATATCATGAACAATTTGGTTCACCTCGCTTTTGATCCATACTATCTAGGATCAGAGCCAGCCAACATCAGGAATAATGATGCTTATATCGCTCCCGAATTCACTGAATCTTGGATCAGAGCCCACAAACAGGACTAAAGTCCGCAACATGTAATGCATATGACACAACCATGCAATAAAACAACACACATTGGCATCTACTTCCATCAATGTAACACGCCTTTATAGGCTACCATGCAATAAAACCTACCCAACATGCAGTACTAGCAATACAACGATATAGCAAACAATAACAACATATTTACGCATCCAACAACAAAACATCATGGTATAGGCACTAAACCAGATATCACTTTTCTCATTTAATTACACCAAGTATAATTCATAGCGTTAGCTTTCCATCGCTTTGAATGGCCCGCCAAACGGAGTCCAAAAACTCAAGTTACAGCCATTATAAAAGTCCAGTAATACTTCTCGCCTGGAGCTCGCTCGACGATGCTGACTTCTCGCTTGAGGCTCACCCTGCAAAGCTGCAGTGACAAGGCATCGCCCATACATTTTCCAGGAACACCTTTTTCCACCCCTTCCTTCGCCTCTTGGCTTGCCCGATGAAGCTCGCGCTCGCCACATCTTCGCCCGGCGAAGCTGGAGCGAAACTCCTCCTTTCATACAATTTTTAGGAGCACCAAAAATTACAAGTTTCCTCAGCTAGAGCTCACCCGACGCTACTCAGGCGTATCACTTTTCCCAGTGCTGCACGCGGCTCGCTCGGTGTTGCATGCGAAAATAGGAATTCCCTGTTGCAATTTTGCACATGTTCAGTCCAAATTTCTTATGGGATTTCAACATAATACATTCCCAAACTCATAAAATTTAACATGTTTTCACAATACAACTACAGCACAACATGATAGGCATTATACACATCAAATCATGGCAAAATAACATCATATATTTCATGAATTTTCATCACATGGGTTCAAATCACACAAAAGCAATTTCATAACAAGAACACACACAACAACTATGGAAATTACAATCCCTAACATACTCATCATTATACATAATCCTTATAAAGTTGGAACCCCACCCTTACCTTGGATTGACGGTTCCTAAGCCTCAATAATAGAGTCTTCCTACCCTAGCCCTTTCTCACCTACTTGCTTTCTCTTCTCTCCAAAATACGATCTTATATAATGATATTTCTTAACCTTACTGTTTCCTTATGTCCTTCTTACCCCTTGGGACCTTATTAGGTTGTTCCACTCTTGCCCTCACTTATTCTACACAACATTATTGTTATGTCCTTAGTACCTCTACACTAAATATTATCCTTATTTAATTATTAAAATAAATAATTGTAACTAATTATCCAATTTATTAATAATTCTAATTATCTTATTAATCCAACACTACCCCACAATGTGCCATCAAACCATCTATTGCATCAAATAAATTACATCAACATGATTAAATAGCAAATATAATATTCAGGGTGTTACAACTTGCACTTGCTACCTAGAGAATCCAACTAGTGAACCCTTGAAGGATTTTAGGTCATTAGGGTCGATGTGGAGCCTCTTAAATGCATCATAGTATAAGATATTTGCAGAACTTCCTTGATCTATGAGAACTCTTCTGATATCCCATTTCTCACATCTAACAATAATAACCATGGGCTCATTATTTTATGGTTGGATATCGACGACTTCTTCCTCAGAGAAGGAGATTTGGGTTTCTAGTTTCTTTAGCTCGCCTTTATCTGATACCTTGGAGAGATATTATCTATTCAATATTTTGCGGGAATACTTTCTGCGGGCGAATCTAGTCTCCCCGCCCCCGTAGAATACTCTAGTGATGGTTTTAAGGGTGTGGTGCACAACTTTGTTATCCTCTTCGGTGGATACCTTTTTTCCTTTTATTTGTCAAGGGATTCTTGCGACTTCTCTCCTGCGAAAGTTGGATCCACTTGTCCCTCAAGAGTAGTTTCCCTTCACATACTTCTTGAAGTGTCCTTGACCACCTGCTTAATTTGCTTCTTTATTTGAGCAATCCTCGATGTGATGTCCTTTAACTTAATAGAATTTTCACCATCTTTTAAGGTTGAAGGAGCAGCGATGTTATGGAGATGGAGGAACTCACGCCATATCTACTCCCCGCGAGTATTCAAAGATGTGAAGCTCTTTGCCATCTTCCCTACTCACTTGAATGCAATTTTATCTTTAATAGGAAAGTCATAGTTACTCTTCCTTTGGTGATGCGAGCCTTCAATTCCAAGAACACGCTCTTTAAAATCTTGCACCTTTTGCATCATAGTTGCTCTCCTCGCCTTTTATCTATCACTCCGACCTGGTGACCCCCTCTGCAAACATACAAGCTAGTTTCTATGCAAGAGATTCGTGGAAGTGTCCCTCCTTAGTTCTGTTTTAAAATGCCCATACGAACATCTCTAGGTTTGAGGGAAGACCCTTATAGTAGCTTCATTGAAGCATACAAGTTAATCTCTCAGAAACTTTTTTTGGCACTATCATATGTTGAACAGGCTAATGGTAGACATCTTTGTATGTCTGCTGACGCAAACTAGTGTACGAGCAACTTCAACAACTCCTGTTAGTTCGCGACGGAGGCCGAGTATACCCATATACCATCGCAAGGTTACATCCATGAAGGTTCCAGATAATAATTTGCACTCCATGGAGTCAGAAGCTCCGATGATGACCATTTGAGTGTTGATGGATGTGACATGTTCATAAGAATCACTACGCCCATCAAACTTTTCCAAAGAGGGGGGCTTGAACCTTTTAAGGACGAGTGCTTCCCATATTTCATCAAATAGTGGTTAGGGGTCCAACATCTCCATCTCTTCTGAGAGATTTGCCTATTTTTTAGTTGTTGGGACTTGAGGTTATAGTCATATAAGCTATGGTTCTGACAGAGAAGGGGTGTGGCATTGAGTATGATGATTGTAACAGAAGGAGTGGCCCATGTTACTTTTACTGGGGTCCATAGTGGGTGCCACTGTACTTGTAAAAACTATAGGTATGTGTGGTCTCCATATGTAGTTAGGGGATACTCAGAGATCTTAGTAAGTGATGGTAGTTAAGGCTTTTCCGTGGCGGAGAAATTTCTTGTTTAGTGGTGTTTATGGTGTTTACTGTGGTATGAAACGGTGAACTCACGTGAGGTGAGAGACTCTATATAAGCATTATGCTTAAAGTTGTAATTATCTGTCTTTTATTACGTTATGAGAGGGGTATTTATAGAGGCCCCTTGGGCCTAGGGTTCAAGAAACCCTGAGAGATGATAACCGCTCCCCCTAAGATTGGATGAGACTGTTGATTATCTACTTTCTAAGGACTCGTGGGCATGACTTTGTATGTCTTGTTATGGACTAAGTAAACATTGTTGTCCATGTTTCACCTTAGGGTGAGCCCCCTTGACACAACAGTTTCGTCAGGGCGATGCCTCGTGGGGCGAAGACCCGCTTGTCTCCCTTATATGAAATTCTAAAAAATATATCATTACTCATTCGTCTCAGTTGGTTTAGGATTATGAAGTTTTACTTACATAGACATGTTTTCACCTAATAAGTCATAAAGTCAAACTTTGAATTAAGCAACTAAATCATAACCATGTTATTATTTAAAGATAATCATAATATTAACCATGAAATTATATTTGAGAAGACTCTGCTTGCCGAAAGTTTGACTAACAAATGTGAAGATCTCTCCATTATTACCATCTCAAACAAGCCTCTTAGGATCACCTCCAAAGGTCCTATTAGGATTTCAAATGAACCAACTGTTACTCCCTTAATAATTACCAATCTCGAACCAATTCCCTATTCTTCAAACAAGGTAATTCCATGGAACTATGGTGCTGAGGTGTTTTATCACGGGATTAAACAAGACACTTGGATCGAAGAAGAAAAAGTTGATGATGTTTGTAACATAGCTGGCTCAAGTAAGGTAACTCGAACTGGGAGAATATTTTCACCCAATATCTCGCCACCAGTTGTTACAAAGGCCCCTATTTGCATTACTATTGCCAAGCCATATACCGATACAAGAGGGAAAGAGAAGGTTGTTGAGCCTGTCGTGACTGAAATACCTGTAAAGGACGCTGCTGATGGATGAGGCTTCGCTTGTGAGATGGACGAGATCTTGAAGATCATAAAAAGGAGCGACTTCAAGATTGTGGAACAGTTGGGGAAAACCCCTTCTAAGATTTCAATGTTATCATATTTGCTTTGTTCCGATGCCCATGCTCGGACATTAATTAAATTCCTGAAAAAGGCTCATGTCCCCCATGAGACCACAATGAACCAATTTGAGAATTGCGTGGCTAGCCTGACGGTTGATAATGGCTTGGGATTTTCAGATGCTGACCTAACACCGCTTGGGAAGAACCACAATAAAGTTCTACATGTTTATGTTGAGTGCAAAGGGACTACCTTAGCACATGTGCTAGTCGACACTGGTTATTCTCTAAACGTGTTACCCAAGGGGGCGTTAGACCGCCTATACTGTGAAGGTTTAGTCTTGAATCCAAGTGATATCATTGTAAGAGCGTTCGATGGATCAAAGAGGACAGTTCATAGGGAGGTAGATCTTCCAATCAAGGTGGGCTCCCAAATTTTCAATTCCACCTTCTACATCATGGATATCCGCCCAGCCTATTCTTGTTTTTGGGCCGCCCGTGGATCCATAAAGCTGTGGCAGTAACCTCAACTCTCTATCAAAAGCTTAAGTACCCTGTCAAGGGAAGAATCATCACCGTCTGTGGAGAGAAAGAGTTTATGGTAAGCTACCTTAACTCTTTCAAGTACGTAGAGATGGATGGAGAATTCATTGAGACCCCGTGTCAAGCCTTTGAAGTCGTGCCACCGATGGTTGCTGCTACCAAATGTTCCTTTGATGAGTCCAAAGCTGTTAAATTCGTGCCGAAGATGGTTTCAGTCAAAGATGCTTGGGCTGCAATTGAAGAAGGAAGTTGTGATACTTGGGTACAACTCCTCGATATCCCATTCAAAGCGGACAAGTTTGGTTTGGGTTTCACCGTCAAGGCTCAGAAGGAAGTGAGGCGTGCTCGTGCAGGAAATCCGCCTCTCCGCATTGGAAGCCATGAAGTTAATTTGTGGTTGATTCAGATGAAGAAGCTGTATTTGAATATTGGGTGTATCCAACTACAACGGAGCTGGAGAATTGGCATGCCAAGGACTTTGTGCCCATCTCCTTCATTGAGGAGTAATCTACTTGTTTATTGATTTTTATTGAGTTCAAGAACATTTTGTCTGTAATATTTAACAATGACTTTTAAGCCATGTGCCTGGCCCGGGGCACTTTGGTCCATTTGTCAAGGGTTTTATTTATATTCATCTAATCATATGATCATTAAATACAAATCATTGGACTCTTTTGCATTCAAATCTTTGTGTTTATTATCTTTCTTTTCTTCAAATACATTTTTCAAAATAGCCATGTATCTTACATGCACACACACACACACTCTTGCAGGTCCTCATCCACTCTGAATCTTATTGCTAATGACTCTACTATTGCCGACTATGACTTTGAATGTCCAATTAACCAAGCCTAAGAAGAAGGTGAGGAAGATTGTGATATACTGGGAGAACTAGCTAGACTTCTATTACAAGAGGAAAAATCTATTCATCCGCACGAAGAGTCAGTTGAAGTCATCAATCTGGGTACTGAGGCTGACAAGAAAGAAATGAAGATCCGGGCTAACTTGGAAAGCACAAGAGCAGGTTGGTTTAGATGTTTCATGAATATGTAGAAGTATTTGCTTGGTCTTATGAAGATATGCCAGGGTTGTATACTAACATCGTAGTTCATCGCGTGCCGACAAAAGAAGACTGTCCTCCTGTTAAACAAAAGGTTCGTCGCATGAGGTCTGATATGTCTGAAAAGATCAAAGCTGAGGTGATGAAACAATTTGATCCAGGGTTCCTAATTGTGACATCCTATCCCCAATGGGTTTCCAATGTGGTTCCAGTGCCAAAGAAAGACAGAAAAGTTCGCATGTGCATAGACTGTAGGGATCTGAATAGGGCAAGCCCCAAGGATGACTTCCCTCTACCATACATTGATGTCTTGGTCGATAATACTGCTCAACATTAAGTTTTCTCTTTCATGGATGGTTTCTCCAACTATAATCAGATAAGGATGGCTCCTGAAGACATGGAGAAGACTACTTTCGTTACACAAGGGGGAAGCTTTTACTACAAGGTCATGCCGTTCGGATTGAAAAAGGCAGGGGGAAAATACCAAAGGGCTATGGTAGCTTTATTTCATGATATGATCCATCAATAAATAGAGGTATATATGGATGATATGATTTCCAGATCTCAAACCGAAGAGGAGCATCTTGATCACCTGTACAAACTATTCGAGAGGCGGAAAAACTACAAGTTGAGGTTAAACCTTAACAAGTGCACATTTGGAGTACGATCTGGAAAGCTTCTAGGTTTTGTTGTCAGCAATAAAGGCATTGAAGTTGATATTGCCAAGGTAAAATCCATCCAAGAAATGTCAGTCCCTCATTCTAAAAAGGAAGTTAGAGGATTCTTGGGTCGTCTCAATTACATCGCCCGCTTCATATCTCACTTGGCTGCTACATGTGAGCCAATATTCAAACTCTTGAAGAAAGATCAAGTAGTCAGATGGAATGATGAATGCCAAGCTGCCTTCGACAAAATAAAATAATATCTATAAGAGCCTCCGATTCTCATGCCTCCAGTTGAAGGAAGACCCTTGATCATGTACTTGACAATACTAGAGAACTCTATGGGGTGTGTTTTGGGCCAACATGACGAGTTTGGCCGAAAAGAGCATGTTATGTATTACCTGAGCTAAAAGTTTACCGACTGTGAAACTATATATTCACTGCTCGAGAAAACTTGCCGCACTCTGGCATGGGCTGCTCGCCGGCTAAGACAATATATGTTGACTCATACCACTCTGTTGATTTCTAAGATGGACCCAATCAAGTACATCTTCGAGAAACCTGCTCTTTCTGGACGGATAACCAGGTGGAAAATGATATTGACTGAGTAGGACATTCAATACACTACCCAAAACGCCATCAAAGGAAGCGTACTAGCAGATCATTTGTCCCACCAAGCTGTTGATGCTTATCAGTCTATGAACTTCGACTTCCCTGATGAGAACATCATGCTGGTAACTGACTGCGCGAAACCTGGATTATATGACGGACCTGAACAAGGATCCCGATGGACTATGGTATTCGATGGGGCTTCCAACTCCTTGGGTAAAGGAATTGGTGTTGTGATCATCTCTCCTGAAGGTTTCCACACTCCTTTCACTTCCAGACTATGCTTCGATTGCACGAACAATATGGTTAAGTACGAAACATGCATTTTGGGTCTGAAAGCTGCCATTGATTTGAGAATCAAGCATTTGAATGTGTTTGGGGATTCTGCTGTAGTGATTGGCCAAGTAAAAGGAGATTGGGACACTAAGCACCCTAATATCATCCCTTACAAGGATCTTGTGCTATCCATGATTCCCTACTTCGAAGAGATCACTTTTGAGAACTTCCCTAGGGAAGAAATCAATTGGTTGACGCCTTGGCAACCATGTCTTCAATGTTCAAGATCAGATGGGACAATGAAGCCCCTATGATCACAATTGAGAGATTTGACGAACCTTCGCACTACTGTGAGCTTGACATTGATGCAGAAAAGACATGGTACAATGAGGTGATGAGATATCTTGAAGCACAAGAGTATCCCAAGGGAGCATCCATCAATGACAAAGTTCTTACGAAGATTTTCAGCTAAATTCTTCCTAAGTAACGATATTATTTACAAGCGCAACCATGAGTCTACTCTACTCCGATGTGTGGATAAGAAGGAGGCAGAGGAAATTATGGAAGACATGCACGATGGTCTCTTTGGCACTCACTCAAGTGGACATACGATGGCCAAGAAAATCTTGAGAGCTGGCTACTATTGGTCAACAATGGAGACTGATTGCCATCAACACTCAAGAACTTGTCACAAATGCCAAATCTATGCTGACAAGGTCCATATATGATGTACCTCTTATCCCTCTAAACATCATGATCGCTCCGTGGCCATTTGCAATATGGGGAATTGACATGATTGGAGAGATCAAGCCCACTTCTTCCAATGGACACCATTTTATTCTGGTTTCTATTGATTATTTCATCAAATGGGTCGAAGCCGCCTCTTTTTCCTCAGTCACCAAGAATGTGGTAGCCAGATTCATCAAACATAACCTCATATGTCGCTATGGTATCCCCGAAAGGATCATCAACGACAATGGGACTAACCTCAACAATGCTATGATTACCGAACTTTGTACTTAGTTCAAGATCAAGCATCATAATTCTTCTTCATATAGACCTAAAATGAATGGCGCAGTCAAAGCGGTCAACAAAAAACTTAAGAAGATTGTGCAGAAAATGGTAGTAACCTATAAGGACTGGCATGATATGTTACCGTTTGCTCTACATGGCTACCGCACTTCAGCTAGAACATCAATTGGGGAAACTCCCTTTTCTTTAGTCTATGGCATGGAAGTTGTTTTTCCAGTGGAATTTAAGATTCCCTTATTAAGGATCATGAATGAAGCAGGCTTAGGAGAAGATGAGTGGATTCAGACAAGATTGGATCAATTGAACTTAATCGATGAGAAACGATTGGCTGTTGTTTATCATGGTCATACATACCAAAAATGTATGATCAAGGCTTTCAATAAAAATATCAAGCCTCGAGTATATCAAGCCAGCGACTTGGTGATAAAGTGCATCATTCTGCTACAAGGCGACCCCAGAGGCAAATGTACTCCCACCTACGAAGGACCATTTGTTGTCAAAAGAGTATTCTCGGGCGGTGCCATGATGCTGACTACCATGGATGGTGAAGACTTCCCACATCCTATAAACGCGGACATAGTTAAAAAATACTACACATAAGAGACCCGCTAGGTTGACACACCTAGGCAAAACAAGGGCATCCCGACAAACCAAAAGGTTTGGGCAAAAATTAGGGATATATACAAAAGATTGTACACCGCGCAATTTGAAAATCCGAAAGGGCGACTTGGGCAAAAATGGGTATCCTGGTGGGATGAAAACCCGAAAGGGCAGTCCAGCCAAAAGTTAAGGATTGAAAGTGTATGACTATGTCCCGTAGAATCACTACAGTCGACTTTATCACCAAGGTCCGAGTTCAAACGGTCCAAGATCAATCCAATCAACTTTTGTCAACGACAAGAGGCATTCGAAGACATTAGGGAAATAGTAGAGTTGGAAGGAAATGAGATCATTTCACATGGCTATTTGTTTTGTTTTCAATCTTTGTTCTCCTTTTGATGATTTCCTCTCACTAGGATCTCCGTCTCTTTGTCCAAAAAACGCATATTCATGGGCAAAATATCAATACAAATATACTTTGAAGTGCAAACTTTCTATCTTTGTTTTGAATGCAAATTTGTCCAACGACTAAAATTGAACGAACATGTGCATATGAACATAATTAAAACTATTTTGCACATATGACCTAAGCAGTAACAAGCACCTCTTTAATGTATATGGAATATCCCCACAAAATTATTTCATTAACATCATCCTCAACAAAGTTACCCACAAAGTGTCTTTGCATAGGATAATCTCCAACCAGAGTTTCAATCTCTTGACAACTCTCTCCCCAACTAAGTTGATCCTACAAGTAGAAGACTTATGAACATCTTCCTCAAAGAACTCGCTTCGTCAGCAGTTCGTCAAGTATTCATCAACATGGTTTATTTCCCCAACATACAACAATGAAGGAACCAAAAAATTTCCCAGCTTAGTCTATCTTCCCCAGTTGAGCCTATTATCCCCAACTGAGTGTATCCTCCCCAAGCTGAATGTGTCCTCCCCAAGCTGAGTGTGTCCTCCCCAAGTTGAGTCTGTCCTCCCCGACTGAGTCCACACTCTCCAATTTGAGTTTTCCTTTCAGACTATTGCAAATCATAGGGCTACAACCCCTAATCCTCAATAAAGTCATCAACAAAACCTTTACTATCTCCAAAAGATGCTATGAAGCCTGGACCCGATCAGATAATAGTAAAACTTTCAAATACTATGAAACCTGGACCCGACCAGATAATAGTTTAACTCTTCAAAATATAGAAGAACCTGGACTCAACCAGACCAAGGTTTAACTTCTTTTCCCCAGTAGAGTTTACCTCTACCCCAATAATTTATTGTGAAACCTGGAATCCGACTAGATAACAACTAAATCCCCAAGCAGTTTATTGTAAAACCTGGACCAGACCAGATAACAATTAACCTCATCCACCTCAGAAATCTGCAAATCCTGGAATCCGACCAGATAGCGGTTCAATGTCTTTAAGTTACTGTGAAGCCTGGAATCCGACCTGTCATCATCTCAACTTCGTCTTTTCAAGAAAGTTATTGTGAAGCCTAGAGCCCAACCAGATAACAACTAGCTACAATTCCAGCCATACACTATAAAGCCTGGACCCGACTAGATAATAGTATAACTTTTCCAAAACCATGAAGCCTGGACCCGGCCAGATAGTAGTTACCATTTCAAGTTACAATGAAGCCTGGACCCGACCAAATATCATTTTAACTTCATCCTTTCTAGTGAGTTACTGCAAATCTTGGATCTGACTAGATAACAGTTAACTTCCTTATCCCCAGCAAGTTGTTGTGAAGCCTGGAGCCGACCAAATAACAATTCAATTTCAAGAAATTTTCTTCAAAGCCTGGAATCCGACTAGATAACAGTTAATTTATTCTTCCCCAGTAAGTTACCGTAAAGTATGGATCCGACCAGATAGCAGTTAACTTCCTCATCCTCAACAGATAGTGAAGCCTGGACTCGACCAGATAACAGCTGACATGCAAGAGATATTCCCCAGCGGAAGCATCCTTTCAACAAAGTATGAAGATATGTATATTCTTCATCCCCAACAGCGATCCGGGATTCAACTTCCCAGGAAATCCTCAGCAGCAGTCAGGGATTTATTTTCCTGGACAAACATACATCTCACATTCATACATCATATCATAGACATACAAAATGCATTTAGCATGATCCCGTTCATCTTGTGAACATCATACATACATCTGCATTTGACTAACCCTTTTTTCCCACAGGTATAACATCAAGTTTTAGTCTAAATCAACCAAGGATTTGTATTGATACTACTTCAAGCATTTACCATCATTTCTCCAAATGGCATCTATAAACCCATTCCCAATCCATCTTCGAGTGCAAATTTTTGGGCACTCTAGTGTTCAATCATCTTCCACCTTTAAGTCACGAATGACGGATCCGCCAATCTAACTCTTCAAGTTTAAGAAGATTGAACAGGGGAAGCTGTTGTACCCCAAAATTTGCCTTCTTATTTCTCAAGTAATATCTCACAAGATCTCCTTTGATTCAAGACTGCACAAGGGTTGATCAGCTCAAGATACCTCCTCAAGCACTGATGACTAAAAATTAGGGTTCAAGATAAGCATTGCATTAGCTTCCTAGAGACTCAAGGAAGCTAACCTGATCATTGCAGCACCTTGAATCAAGCTCAAAATCATTTGATGATTTCCAGTTTTGAGGTATTTTTCTTGAACTTTTATCTTCTCATTTAGGCATTGTTAGGCTTGCATTTGTGAAGATAAAATATAGACATCATTGCCCTAAAACTATACATGTCCATAGATTTCATTTATGTTGCTTGAGTAAGGAGAATTTTGAGTTTGAACCTCTGAAAATATTTAGGTCAGAATTTGGTACTGTTAGAAATTCATGCTCATCTTTGAGAATTAGCTTAAGTTACTTACATATTCAGAATCGTGAGGAAATTTCTAACAAGTTTGATGTTGGAAGTTTTGTGAATGGATGAGAAATGAATGAGTTACAGGTTCTCTGGCTGGAGGTTGAAGATGAAGTTCATTAAGGACTTGATTTATGTTACATATTTATTATTTTGTTTATATCAACGGATGTATAGCCACCCCAGTGGTAAAGCGTGCGCCTGTTAACCTTTGGGACCTAGGTTCGAGCCTTAGTGGTACCCTTTTGTGCATTTTTCACATTTTCTTCCTTTTTTTGTTTGAAACAGGCGCCTGGGCCCCAAACCATTGGGCTTTTGTCTTTTTTGCCAAATTCTAACCCCTTGTTTGCTTATACACTCCTGGCCCAACTTTTATTTATTTAATTTATTTATTTTCTTATTTTATTTTATTTACATTTCATTTATTATTATTATTATTATTATTTTTATTTTAATTAGTGATAAGAAATCCAAAAAATATTATTATTATTATTATTTTTATACTTATTTATTTTTATTTATAAAAAAAACAAAAAAGAATAAAAAGTATTTTCTAATAAATTAATTTCTTTTCTTAAATAATTAATATTTAGATAATTAGATTTAATTATTATATTATTTTATTTTCTTAATTAAAATTAACTTATAATTTAGGTTTCTTTTAATTAATTAATTTTCATTTTATTTTCATTAATTTAAAACCTTTCCATATAAAAAACCCTAAAAACAATTTTAACTTAATTTCTTTCTTAATTAATTTAGGTTTAAGTTTTGTTTATTTTTTAATTAATCATCTCTTTTAATTAGGTTAAAACCCCTTTCATAAAAATCCAAACAAAAATCATTTTCTTTCTCCATTTGTATTTGTACATTATTATTTATTCAATTCTTGTACACTTATTCAATATGGTTGTAATAGATAATTAGGTTTAATTTTCTTGCAAAATCCCCATTTGTAAATTTGTATACCCCTCCCCTAATGATGTAATAGCTTAGTATTTTACTTTCCGCAATTTATCGCTTTATATAAATGCTAGTAAATTAGGGTTTGTATGGAAAGATTAAAATCAACAAGTTAGCAAACCCTAATCCAAGATAAAAAAGCATGTAAATCAAACACATTTGCACACTTGCACCCTTAGGGTAATTCAACGTTGTTGCCATACTAAAATGGTCATGTTATGCATGTGGGATATCTTAGCCAAAAGCAATCAAAAACACAAGATCATAATCCCTCGATGACGCTATCAATGTTGCCTTTCAAAATGATCTTAGTCCCTCAAAAATAAATGCTAAGATATCTCACAACATTACTATCATGGCTATACGATGACCCACGCCCGTCCCTCTACATCCAAAGATAAGGCTTCTTACCAAATTGATGGTAAGATAGAAATATCAAAGGAAAGGAAGAAATGAACTAAGACTTTTGAGTAGGTAGGTTGTTCCTAGTTGCTTGCTCAATTTCTAATCAACACTCTTTCTTATTTTCAAAACAAACACCAACACTTTCAAAACATTTTCCAAACATTGAAATATTTTCAAAAGCTCAACACTTTGTATACGTTCTTACGAACGAGAACTAT
Source organism: Vicia faba (assembly GCA_948472305.1). NCBI lineage: Eukaryota > Viridiplantae > Streptophyta > Magnoliopsida > Fabales > Fabaceae > Vicia > Vicia faba. Next base: position 664,823,638 of record OX451736.1, on the reverse strand, counting down.
TACAAAGTTTGCCTAAACGAAGGCGCCTTACAAAAATACTTTCAAAAACCACCACAAAGCATATTTTCAAACAAAGCGAGTGATCTAGCAAGCAACTAAGAGCCCATAGATAACTATGGATGAAAAGGGTGCTAACACCTTCCCTTTTCATAATGTACCCCCCGAACTCAAGAAAAATAATATCAAAGGTCTTTCCTATTCTTTTCACCCTTTCCTTTATTTGGATAAAAGAAAAGTCGGTGGCGACTCTTGCTAACTGCAACATTTGCGATAAAACACAAAACACCGAAGTCAGTTCTCCCACCGTATCACACACCCCACAATACCTTCACTAAGGTGATGTCTTTACCTTGCCATTGCTTTACTTCACATCCTTCTATCCGCACGGGTGATTGCCACAACAATCAGGTTATCTCACACCTATACATCATCCATTTGAATCACATGCGAAGGATACAAAATGTTCTTTCTCAACTGAGATACATGAAACACGTCATGAAGATTTGAAAGCCACGACAGAAAAGTGACCTGATAGGCCATCTCACCTATCTTCTCTGAAATCTGATATGGACTAACAAAATACGGTGTAAGCTTCCTCGACTTCAAAGTTCTACTAACTCCAAACACTAGAGTAACTCTTAAAAACACGTGATTATACTTTTCAAATTTGATTTCCTTACTACTCTTATCATGATAACTCTTCTTACGAATCTGAGAATCTTTCATTATTTCTTGAATCATCTTAATCTTCTCAGTCGTCTTGTGTACGATTTCATATCCGAGCACATCTCTCTCGCCTGACTCATACCAACACAATGAAGTCTTACACCTTCTACCATACAACGCTTCATATAGTGCCATACCAATACTTGCATGAAACTATTAATGTATGTAAAATCAATCAACGGCAAGTGACTATACCAAGATCCTCCTTGTTCTAGCATGCAAGCCCTTAAAAAATTCTTCAAAGATAGAATAGTTCTCTCTGTCTGACTATTCGTCTGCGGGTGATATGAAAAGCTCAACTTTAAATTAGTACTAAAAGAATTCTTCAAATCTTCCCAGAATTTCAATGTAAACCTCAAATCTCTATCTGATACGATACTCGAAGATATTCCATGCAATTTCATAATCTCATTGATATACATCTCAGATAGCTTCTCCATAGGATGATTGATCTTCATCAGTAAGAAATGAGTCGATTTAGTCAACCTACCCATTATCACCCAAATTGAGTCATTGCCCTTAGAAGTCTCTGGAAAGTCCGACACGAAATCCATAGACACACTGTCCCATTTCCACTTTGGAATACTTAAAGGTTGCATAAGACCCATAGGCTTATGATTTTCAATCTTCGAAGACTTTTGACAAGTCAAACAAGCATAAAAAAACTTAGTGATCTCCTTCTTCATACCAGGCCACCAAAATAACTTCTTCAAGTCTTGATACATCTTCTTTGCACCAGGATGAATACTCAACCCGCTTCAATGTCCTTCTTTAGGATCTTATGATCACTGAACACTTTAAATTTATAGCTGAAAAGATGATGTCTTCAAATCTTCAACACAAACACTATAGTTGCTAGCTCTAAGTCATGCGTAGGATAATTCCTTTCATGAATCTTCAATTGCCTAGAAACATAAGCAACAACCTGTCCATTTTGCATTAGCATACCACCAAGGCCCATCTTCGACGCATCAAAATACACCACAAAGCATCACTTAAGTTATAGAAAATTAATATCGGAGCAGTCGTTAACTTCTTTTTCAATTCTATAAAGCTTTCTTCACACGAGACATCCCACACATAAGCTTGACCCTTTCGAGTTAACGGTAATGTTAACTTAGAGAATCTTTCAATAAACATTCGGTAATAACCTACTAAACCAAGGAAACTTTAAATCTCAGTCGCAGATTTCAGAGTCTCCCATTGCAACGCTGAATCAACTTTAGATCCACAATAATTCCACCACTAGGAATCACATGACTAAGGAAACTTGTTTCTTTCGACCAAAACTCACACTTTGACAGCTTTGCATAAAACTTCTTCTCTTTCAACACTTGTAACATAATTATCAAATGCTTCACATGTTCTTCTTCTGATTTGGAATAGATCAGAATATCACCAATGAACACCACGACAAACTTATCCAAATATGAATGAAAATTTCGATTCATATACTCTATGAAAACACCTGGCACATTAGATACACCAAACAACATCACAGTGTACTCATAATGACCATACCTTGTTCTAAAAGCCTTCTTAGGAATATCACCTGGTTTAAGACGAATTTGTTGATAACCCGACCACAAATTAATATTGCTGAAAACACAAGCACCCACCAACTGATCCATCAAATCATCAATCCTCAGAAGTGGATAATTATTCTTAATAGTCACCTTATTCAACTGTTTATAATCCACACACAGCCTCATACTTCCATCTTTCTTCTTGACCAACAACACAGGCGCACCCCATGGTGAAACACTTGATCGTACAAACTTCTTCTCAAGCATCTCTTCTAGTTGTTTCTTCAACTCGCTCATCTCTGAAGCTAACATCCTATAAGGAGCCATTCACACTATACTTGTACCTGGCACCACATCTTTAGAAAACTCCACTTCACATTTCGAAGGCAAATCACTGAAGTCATTTAGTAACACTTCTGGAAATTCACAGACGACAGGTGTCATATCCCGAATTTGTCCGCCCTTAGTGTTACCGTCAAATTTATTTTCGAACTTGGGTTTTAAAGTTCCTTTGGTTTAATTACATTAATATTTTTGGGTTTTATAAATATTCGTTCTCAAGTCCAGTTTAAAATATAATAATTTATTTCAAATTATTTGTATTTTTAAATAAGAAATACTTGCTCGTCTTCATGTATTTTCAATTTGCTCTTTATTTCGAATAAGTAACATAGCATAGTTGGTGAAGGATGAAGCTTGCAAATATGACGTCGCGGGTTTGAATCTCTTATGGTGCACTTTTTAATATTTTTTCTATTTCGTTTTGTTACTAATTTTCTTTCCTTTTTTGGAAATCAGGCTTGGGCTTTTCATACATTTTGGATAACTTAGTGTCTAAGTTTTTTATAACCTAATTTAAGTCTATAAATAGGACTCTTATTTGTCCTAAAAATGCATCCACAGTTTAACCATAATTTCTCACCGTTCATATTTCTTCCTATTCTCTTCCTTTTTTTTTTTGCAAATTTATTTACAATTTTTTTCGGCCGATGATTATATATGAGGCCCCTTTTTATTTTAATTTATTCACATCAAACGATGAACATGATGGCGGCCCCTTTTAAATTTCTTGGTTGAATATTTTGTTTGATAGTTAATTGTTTAATTATATTTTGTTACTAACCTTTATGGAAGCCAAATGATTCACACACAATACATATTTTTTTTACACAATTTCTACACCTTTTTTTTAAACCTTATGTTTTGACTTTTTAACACTACTAACCTTTACTCATACTTGTAACATACATATGATTTTCAGACTCACATTGTGTATATCAATTCTCCCAAAATCAAAAATCAAACTTTGCTTTTAGTCAAAATATATTTTGTGAGTCACAATATTTTTCTAAACACCCATACTTTTCAAAACAATAACATCATTCTTCTAAAATCATTTGTTTAAAATCAAACTTTCATCAATATTTATTTTGGATCAAAATGATACAACCTGCAAACTTAAAAACCAAAATTGTCATTCCATTATTCACCAACATTTTCCAAATAGGAAAAAGATTGGAAAAAAACAGAAGAGGATTCAATATCGGAAATCAATGACATCATTACTGGTTGTTTATTTTATTTATTTTATTTTACAGGAAGAATTGAAGAAAGAGGAAGTTGAAGTGGAAATATACTGACAATAACAACAACACCACAGTTTGCTGGCATTTCCGAAGCCTTCACCGCTTCAGTCCACCAGCGATGATGGAATGACGTACCTCTAACTCCTCCTCATCCCATCTACGCCATCTCATACAACCACAAATCCTTCCGCTAAACTCAGTGACCACTGGACACATCCTTCACGCCTTCACTCTTCCACTCACCTAATCGTCTCTCGCCTAGCTACCCAACAACAGAGCCATTCCAAGCACAGATCACCGACATCCGACGCTGATGTAACTAGAAAGCGGCATTGTGACATCCGTCTAGATCTGTTACCAGTCACCATATGTAAGAATCGTAGCGAGGTAACCACTATTCACCCTTTTCATTGTTTGTTTCATCTAATAAATATTAGAATATTTCATTTGTGAATTGAAATATTAGAATCTTCGCAAGAATATTTCTTTTCTTAAATTATTTTTGCCAAGTGTCACATATTATAAGGCTATCATTGAAAAGTCAAAAATAAGCTTTAGTTTTTGTGTTACACATTGTTGATAACAACATGGGTACTGATTGTTACTACATTCAACGATAATTCGAAATCAATTCTATCAAATCTTATAAAAAACACCAACCAAACTGCGAATTACAAATTGGGACTCTGATTCCTCATAAGAGGATACATAGGCATACGACTAAAATCGTGGCGAGCTCCCCTAATAAAATACTAAAAACCCTATTCCCTAAAGATTAATTCTAAACCTAGTATCCTTGTGAATAAGGTAGATGAGGGGTTCCTAACACCTTCACTTCATCTAAAACTGAGTCAAAAAACCTAGAACCTCTGACTTTTTAGGGTTAACCTTTATATTACCTTCCTTAGGATAAAAATTAAGGATGGTGACTCTTATTTTAAAATTAGATACAACAGTTGGCGACTCTGTTGGGGACTCAACCCTAGGTTTAGAAGCGGTGTCTTTTGGTTTTAAAGTTTTTCTAATTTTTTTGGGTTTTTATATTTGTTTATTTAAATATTTATTTATTCATTTATTTATCTATTGTTATTTTTATCATATTTTTATATCTGGGGTGGGATTTAAATTTTGCAAAAAATATTTTCGAAAACTCTTAGAATGAAGGTTCGTCTATTAGCCAAGGGGATACATCAGCCCTATGAGTTTATGTGACGACTTCGCCAAGAGTCGGTGGAATTCCACTAAATAAATATATCTCAATAGACATTCTATTGGGAAGTATGTCTTTAGAATAACACCTATGACTCTTTCTACAACCTTCAAACCAAAATCTCATGATAAGACCTTTACTAACCTAGAGACGAAAGTTTTGGTCTGCGAAGAGGCTCCACTTAAGGGAGGCCCTTGTGCCTTTCCCTCTAGTGGTATTCATGATACCCTTAAGGAAACCACATTATGGAGAGGGTATAATATCCGTAGGCCAATACTAGGAACCTACCAACTAAGGATACCTCTCACAAATCCCACTACAATCCCTAAACCTGCAAGGGTTATCTTTTCTTCCACTACTATCTTTAGCCCGTAGGACTTCTGTCTATGTCATAATCCCTAGTTTGTAGGGATTTCTCGTTGTCTTTCATTAGGCCATAATCCTAAAGAAAGTCATGCATGTCTCAATCTCTGAGACAATGTAGGATATCATCATATCTATGTCTATCGTTATCTACGTGCTTAAGGAGTTCCTTCCTGTCTCAATCTCTGAGTCAGTGTTGGTGTGATACGGTGGGAGAACTGACTTGGTTATTTTGCGTTTGATCGCAATTGTTACAGTTTAGCAAGAGTCGCCACCGACTATTCTTTATCCAATAAGGAAAGGATGAAAAGAACAGGAAAGACCTTTAGATATGTTTTCTTGAGTTCGGGGGGTAGATTATGAAAAGGGAAGGTATTAGCACCCTTTTCATCCATGGTTTTCCATGGGATCTTAGTTACTTGCTAGATCACTTGCTTTTGTTTGAATGTGCTTGTGGTGTGGGTTTTGAAAGTATTTTGAAAATCTCTTTGTAGTGGTTCTCGTTTCTATAAGAACGCGTACAAAGTGTTTGTTTTGAAAATAGTTCAAAGAGGTGTTTGTTTTTTTTGAAAGTGATTTTGAAAAGGGTTTTCTTTGTAATGGCTCTCGTTTCTATAAGAACGCGTATAAAGTGTTGTCTTTTGAAAGTATTTCAAATGAGAGTGTTGGTGTAAAAATGTTTTGTTGTGAGCAAGCGAGCAACTAGGAGCGAATCTACCTACTCAAAAGGTCTTAAGTATTCTTTTCTTCCTCTTTTAGATATTTCTATCTTACCATTGATTTTGGTAAGAAGCCCCATCGTTGGATGTGAAGGGAAGGGTGTGGGACATTTATATAGTCATAGAAGGCAACCCATGTAACGTTTTAGCAATGTCGTTTTAGGGACTAAATCGTTTACCGAAGGCAACATCGAGGGACTACGATCTTTTATAGAGGGTCTTTTGCTAAAACGCCCATGTTCCAGGGACATGACTAATTTCCGATAGGAAACAAGTGAGATTACCCTAAGGGTGTGTGTGTTCAAAGTGTGTTTGATTGCATGCATTTAGTCTTGATTAGGGTGATCTAATTTTTGATTTCATGTCTTTCCATACACACCCTAATTACTAGCATTATAATTGAAAAGCGATAAACTGCGGAAATATAAAGTCCTACACTATTACAATATTTAGGGATGGGGGTACAAATTTACAAATGGAGGGTTATAAGAATTTGAATCCTATTTAACTATTACAACCATATTGAAATGTGCCATGCAAGAAAGAAAAAGGATTTGTTTTGAAAATGGTTTTTTGTCTTAATAAATAAATAAATAAAAAGAAATAAATTAACTAAAAAAAGAAAATATTTTTTATGTCTGTTTTTTATATTAATAAAAAAAGGGATGTTAATGTTAAAAATGATAGAAAGGAAATAACGAGAGAAAAGAATCAGCATGTTGCTGAAAGAAAAGCAACGGGGATCAGAAGTTCTGATGTCGGGCGCGCGGTGGTTCAGCATGGAACATTAGAGGAAATAAGAAGTTCTGAGCTGATACACTTTGAGGTCCTGCAAGAAACGTTAGAGGGAAAACACAAAAGTTCTGGGTTTCTACGTGCTAGAATTCTGAATGTGAGAGCAGTGAGAAAATCTTAGAAGCTATGTACGTGTTAAAACAATGGGAAGAACTCATAAGTTTTGTATTGTGCTAAGACAGTGAGTGAACATCAGAAGTTTAGTGTGTTAACAGCGGGTGAAAATCAGAAGTTCTAAGTGTTAAAACGGTGAGTGGAAACATCCGAAGTTCAGTGTTTTTAACAGTAAGGTGAACTCAGAAGTTCTGTATTGTGCTAAAACAGTGAGTGAAAATCAGAGGTTCTATGCCATATTTCAACTCTTTCTTCATATTAATCAGCACATCAACAATTTATTCAGTTCTTAATAAACAACAAACATAAGGATAAAAGCACAACATTTTATAGAAGTTCTGATCCTAGTTCTGAGCCTAGCCTTAATCAAGAAGTTCTGATCCACAATTTTTTTACTTATGCAACAATATGGACAACATCAATATTGTGTGTTGTACCCCAAAATTTTCTCTCTCATTCTTCAAAGCCTTTTCTTACAAGGATTTCAAGGTTCAAGCTTAAACAAGTGCATTGGGATTTTCCAAATACTAAAATTAAAAGGAAACTGTCAAAAAGGGAGAAAACAGATAAAAATAACATTTTGACAAATTTGGAGGAAAAGAAGTCTCCTTCGATTTAGTTCCCTTCGATTGGACTTTGCACCTCCTTCGATTGCTCAAAAGTTGCTGCTAGCGTGCCTCTTTCGTCTGGGCATGTGACTTCAAATAAGCTTCCTTTAATTCAGAAGGAAATGATCTACATACAAGCTTCAATTGAGTTTTTCTTGCCCTTTGAAATAGTGTCCTTCGACTCAGGAATGTCTTTCGACTCAGGAATGTCCTTCGACTCAGGAATGTCCTTCGACTCATGAATGTCCTTCGACTCAGGAAGTAAAGGCCTCCTTTTGGTTTTCTTCAATTCAAAAAGTCAATAATCTTCTGAAAGCTTCCTTCGATTCAGAAGTTAATAACCTTTTGAAAAGGGTCATTCGAAGAACACACGGTTGGTTCATTCGAAGGACACACAACTGGTGAAAACGAATGATGTGTTGTTCTAGTCTGGTCGAAAGGTGTAGAAAGATGGAGGATTCGACTCAAAAGATCAAGTTGAACATTTAGACCCATAGGCTAGGCTACGTGTTTTCCCTTTTCAGGCCTCAAACCTATGACTCACTCTATACTTAATTGTTTATTCAAGATAAAATAGGCCTTTACCCATTTGTTGTTCAAGACCACTTGCACTTAATAGTATAATACTACCTTTTAGAAAGGTTTGTATTGAGCCTTGCGCCTATTTTCCTTCAGAAGGAAGCAACCCATCTGAACCATTCATCTTGCTTTTATGGCACAAGTGGACATTTACTTTCCAGCTGAGCCTTTTTTTATTATTTTGCTCCCCAAGCTTCCCAAAAGCCTTTCTCTATAAATAGAGAGTTCATTTGCACAAAGAGCAGAGGATCTTTGGACCAGAGGAACGAATCCCCCAAATTTTCTCAAACACAACAAAAAACTCTAAAGTTCATCAACACTTGAGAAATCACAAAAAAAGCCCAGAACCACATCCATTCAAGGCCTGAAGCAAGGTAAGTTATTCTTACCTTTGAACTTTTCCTTTCATAGCATAGTAATTTTTCCCTTTCGTTTGAAACATGTACATACCATTGTTCCTTTCGTTTCCACCCTTTTAACATATTTTTCAGAGCTAACCCTTTCGTTTTTCTTTCTGTTTACCTGAACTTGCTTTAACTATTAAACTGTTTACAAGACAAATACTAGCATGGCCTCAGACCATGTTGCCATTTAATGCTTTAAATGAAAGAAACAGGAAATAGGAAACAAAGCTTCTGGCTTCTACTCTCTTTCTCCAGGTCAAACGAAAGAGACAACTACAAGGAAGAACCAGAAGGCTTCGCCATACACTGGTGCCAGCCCTCAGTCGAAAGGAATTCCCTCACTGCTTTCAACCTCCAGTCGAAGAAGGCGACAAGGCAGAAACACAGAACCTTGGGTTTCGCCATACGCTGACTCCTAAAGCCTGTCAAAAGAAATAGCAAGAAGGGTGAGTCGAAGGTTACCACTCCTGCAGTCGAAGGAAACAAAAAAAGGCTGATTCCAAAGGGGCCATGAAGATTTGGGTCGAAGGGTGCTACTGCCTAGGTCGAAGAGCTCATTTTCCTTTCTTTTATTTTGTTTTTTCCTTTACATTTTCTTGCCTTTCAATATGGTTGTAATAGTGTACGATATTTATTTCCTGCATTTTTATTGCTTTGTACAAATGCTAGTAATTAGATGTGTATGGCAAGATAAAACAAACAAATAGACAACCCTAATCAAAGACTAAATGCTTGCAATCAAATACACTTAGCACACATGCACCCTTAGGGTAATTCCACTTGTTGCCTTACAAAAATGGCCATGTTATGCATGTGGGATGTCTTAGCACAAACAAATCGAAAAAGATCATAGTCCCTCGATGACGCTATCAAAGCTGCCTTTCAAAATGATCTTAGTCCCTACAGAAAAGTTCTAAGTCATTTCACAACATTGCTATCATGGTCATACGATGACCCACGTCTGTCCCTTCACATCTAATGATGGGGCTTCTTATCAAAACAATGGTAAGATAGCAACATCTAAAGGAGGAGGAAAAACACATCTAAGACCTTTTGAGTAGGTAGATTACTTTTAGTTACTTGCTCAATTTCAAAACAAACATCCTTGCTATTTTTAAAACAATCACATACACTTTCAAAACACTTTCCAAACATGAAATATTTTCAAAAGCTCAAACACTTTGCATACATTCTTACGAACGGGAATCGTTGCAAAGTTCGCCTAAATGATGGCACCTTTTCAAAATACTTTCAAAACCACACAAAAGCATAATTTTCAAACAAAAGCAAGTGATCTAACAAGTAATTAAGAGCCCATGGAAAACCATGGATGGAAAGGGTGCTAATACCTTCCCTTTTCATAATCTACCCCCCGAACTCATGAAAACATCTCAAAAGGTCTTTCCTGTTCTTTTTCACCTTTCCTTATTGGATAAAAGAAAAGTCGGTGACGATTCTTGCTAAACCGTAACATTTTGCAAACACAAACGCAAAACCCTTAAGTCCGTTCTCCCACCGTATCACAGAACTGACAACTCTGCTGGGGAGTTTCTTCAAAAGTGGGGTTACCTTAGGGTTAGATCACATTTACTTGCTTATATTGTTTGATTTGCTTGCTTTATATTTTGGTTCCTTTTTTGGGTTATTGTTTTAAATCCTACACCCGGATTTGGGGGATACATTTTAGGTAAGTAGCAACAAACTGTGAGGGAACTCTGCGGGGTATACCGACACGGTTGAAGCAGTAGCTACGTTGATGTGGCACTTTAGTTGGTACCGGTAACCCTTGAGTCAGTCAAGAAGAGTATGAGGCTGTCGCGTGGTGTCATAAAGCATCAACTGACCTTAGAAACTTACTTGACCAACTTGGCCATTAGGACGTAGTGAGATGATCGGCTTTGGTGTAGTCCGAAGTTGGTTAATACTCGATGCTATGCTCATTGAGGTTTAACTCTTGAGTTTTGTTTGGTTGCGAGTCAATCGCTTATTGAACGAAACTTGGGGGAAAGATCAGTGATATTGAGATCCCTTAGAACCTGGTTACTATTAACTAGGACAGGTTGAGCCAACTAAACTTCAAGAGGGTACTTACCTACAAACTCCATGCAAGCCTAAAACTAAGGATTTGTTTGCTTTGTGTGAATATGATTATTTGTATATAAACCTGCTTACCTCGCATATCGGTTCATAACATCATACCATAGCATTTTCAATAACCATTTCAAGGATCTCGAGGGTCTTTGATGCAGGTTGTGATGAACCAAACGTCTAGCAAGGGGCAGGGGATTTATTTTCCTTTGACCAAACCCCTTCAAAGATCAAGTACAACAAACTTGAGTCAAGGGCTATGACCCACTTGACATGGTGAGCTTGATTCTCGTTGAAAGACATCCACCGATACAAAGTTCTCCAATCAAAGATGTTGATCAAAGTTCAACTTCTAACTGTTTCTTGTGTTTACCCTGCGAGATCCTTGAAAACATGTATCCACATATCATGCATCATATCATGACAGGTTTCTCCCGTACAAGTTTCCTTATCTTCCTACTGTTTATTTCAGTAGAGATGGCCCTAGAGCAGACTATCAAGGACATCCAGGCTCAAAATGCTCAACTTCAAGAAATGTTCTTGAAGCTATCCAAGGGACAGGAAGAGTTGAAAGCACTCCTCGCTGGGAACCTGGCCAAGAAAAATCCTGAAGACAATAAGGACGAACGGTTGGAACAACTGCAAGTTGAGGTTGAAGCAATGAGAACCCAGATGCTAGGGCAGATGACTCTTATCCAAGGCCTAGCCCGGGGACAAGAAGAGCTGAGAACCATTATCAACCAACTTCGTCGAGACGGTTGCAACCGTATGGGGCAAACAATCAGGATTGGAAATCAAGTCACTGCTCAGCCTCCCATGAGACAAGAAGCCGAAAGACCTCCCCAATTTTCTACTACCTCACGGGTCCAACAACAACCTCGCCAATAACAACAGGGTAATCAGCATAAGGAGGTCGCGCCTAAAAGACAATTCACTAAGATCAACATGTCACTGGCTCAAGCGCTACAACACATGTTGAAGGCAGAGCTCATCACATTAAGGGATCCTCCTCGGAATCCCAATACCTTTGCTCCTAGCTATCATCCCAATGCATTGTGTGCATACCACTCCAATAATCCTGGGCATGATACGAATGACTGTTGGGCTTTGAAAAATAAGATCCAAGACTTGATTGACAGAGAAATGCTGGAGTTCACACAAGATGGCCAGACAAAGTTCTTCTTCCGTCCCTCAAAGGCTCACCACCTAAAGTGACAAGCTCAGACAAAGAGGCTTCTGTTCATTTGAATTTTCAGTTGTAATTTCTTTTGCTTGTTCAAACAATTATCTATTAATGTAAAACTTTGTTTTCATTAATGCATTTCATATGTTTGTCTTGATTTGATCCACTCATTTTCATTACATTTAAACTATTCTTTTTACTCTCTTTATGACATTCAACTCTTGCTGAAAGTTACAAGCCTTTAGAGGGAGGATGACGAAAACAATGTCATAATCTCATACAGTATGCTTTTGGACAGACCTTGCTGATGATGTACATGCGTTCTTTCAAATCCTAAACACTAGAGTTATAAGGAAGATAATCCCTAGTCAACCCCTTCGAGCCAAAGAAGTAGAAGTTTTCTGTTTTAACACAAATTGAAACCTTTAATCAAAACCTGGGGCAGGGTAGTCTCTCAGTTAATTCAAATGCGCGTTTAGCTGCAAACTCTCATTTTGTAATACAACGAATGACATCAAAAACATTCCTCTGGAATCAAAAGACGGTGATGGTTCCCTATCACATAGGAAGTCATTATCTCTCAAAAAGAAAAGCCCACTAAGTCAAAACCTACAAAGGAGACTTAAGAAAACTGAGGCATCCCGCTGACTGTAATCTTAAAACAGGAACAGTCAGGCAAAAATTAGGGATAACAAATCAAAAGAAAGAGGTCACTACAAATCCTCAACAACATGAAAAAAAATGTTGCAAAAATGACTGCCTTCTAACAAACTTAACTTGTCTGAACCATCACTAAAAATGTCATTCTAGACTCAATTGGAGTTCAAACGTACAATTAACTGAGCTTAGGACTGAAGAACATCACGAAGAACGGGTGGGTACAAATACATTTGAGCCTTTATCCTTTGTTTCTTAAACCGTGAACCAAGCCACGTTACAAACTTTCAAAAGTCCTAATTGAAGCATGGGTTAGTTCTAAAGCATACTGTTACAAAAAGGTATCTTGACTCCTGTAAGGCTTTACTCAAAATCCTGAGTTAAATTTTTCTTACAAAACTTCTTTACCTGCTAAAAATGCATTTTCCAAAACTTCAAGACAACCATAAACTTTGCATTGCTTGAATATCATTGTTTGCATATGGCTATTTGTTTGACAGCGGAGAAATTTACATAATGAATATCCAGTGAACGAAAGCTCTCTCAGTGAACAAAATCAATTCAAGTGGGATGACACTTCCATTAACGAATCTCCTATTAACAAGGGGGCATGACATGTCACTATCCAGCACACCTGGGGCAGTCCAGTCAAGATTCCAAGAAATCTCTCAAGATTTGTAGAGTAACCAGGGGCAAGTCTCCATCTGCGTCACTTGGGGAATTGAACGTCAATCCCAATGAAGGGTTACGTACAGTCAAACATTTCTAGGCAGTGCCACAAACACTTGTTACTAGGGGCAATGACAAGTCTCCCCAAAGTCCTTCTCATAGGATGATTCCTCAACAAGAGTTTAATCTCTAAAAACCTTTCCCCAGCTGAGACAACCTTAAGAGTCCTCGAATACTTTCCCCAACGAAGTCATCATCTCTCAAGCAGACCGGCAACAGGGTTTATTTCCCCAACAAACGGTAGGATTCCCCAACTTGAGTTCGCCTCTCCGACTACTACAAATCAAAGGACCACAACTCCCTTTCCCCAGTAGACTACTCTACAATCCTCAGCAGGTTACTGTGAAACCTGGACCCGACCAGATATCAGTTTAACTTCGACTCCCCAGTAGAGCAACAGACGACTAAGACTCCTAAACTCTTTTCCCAAGCAGGAATAAACATGCTCCCCACAGAGTTTTCAATATCCCCCAACAGATTTCTCCTCAAACAACAAAACAGGAATCCCCAATGGAAACATTCTAAGCAAAGTTTGAAGACACACCAACTCTTCAAAAGTAGTCCAGGATTTAACGGTTCCCCGACATTTGTCAAGGATTTATTTTCCCAGACGAAAATACATTCATAAAAATTTCACATTTCATACCTCCTATTTACATACATGATAAAGTGCATACGACACAATCTTATTTATTTTGAGAACATCATGACATCATGCATTTCATGCATCATGACATTGCATACAACTAACTCTTTACCTTTTCAGGAAAGATCGGTCAACAGATAAAGGTCATCATTCTCTTGAGGTTGTAGTCATCCAAGATTCCTTCATCATCCTGCTGAGGTTGTAGTCATCCAAGATTCCTTCATTATCCTATTGAGGTTGTAGTCATCCAAGATTCCTTCATCATCCTGCTGAGGTTGTAGTCATCCAAGATTCCTTCATTATCCTGCTGAGGTTGTAGTCATCCAAGATTCCTTCATCATCCTGCTGAGGTTGTAGTCATCCAAGATTCCTTCATCATCCTACTGAGGTTGTAGTTATCCAAGATTCCTTTATCATCCTACTGAGGTTGTAGTCATCCAAGATTCCTTCATCATCCTGCTGAGGTTGTAGTCATCCAAGATTCCTTCATCATCCTGCTGAGGTTGTAGTCATCCAAGATTCCTTCATCATCCTGCTGAGGTTGTAGTCATCCAAGACTCCTTCATCATCCTGCTGAGGTTGTATTCATCCAGGATTCCTTCATCATCCTGCTGAGGTTGTAGTCATCCAAGATTCCTTCATCATCCTACTGAGGTTGTAGTCATCCAAGATTCCTTCATCATCCCGCTGAGGTTGTAGTCATCCAAGATTCCTTCATCATCCTGCTGAGGTTGTAGTAATCCAATATTCCTTCATCATCCTGCTGAGGTTGTAGTCATCCAAGATTCCTTCATCATCCTGCTGAGGTTGTAGTCATCCAAGATTCCTTCATCATCCTGCCGAGGTTGTAGTCATCCAATATTCCTTCATTATCCTGTCGAGGTTGTAGTCATCCAAGATTCCTTCATCATCCTGCTGATGTTGTAGTCATCCAAGATTCCTTCATCATCCTGCTGAGGTTGTAGTCATCCAAGATTCCTTCATCATCCTGCTGAGGTTGTAGTCATCCAAGATTCCTTCATCATCCTGCTGAGGTTGTAGTCATCCAAGATTCCTTCATCATCCTGCTGAGGTTGTAGTCATCCAAGATTCCTTCATCATCCTGCTGAGGTTGTAGTCATCCAAGATTCCTTCATCATCCTGTCGAGGTTGTAGTCATCCAAGATTTCTTTATCATCCTGCTGAGGTTGTAGTCATCCAAGATTCCTTCATCATCCTACTGAGGTTGTAGTCATCAAAGATTCCTTCATCATCCTGCTGAGGTTGTAGTCATCCAAGACTCCTTCATCACCCTACTGAGGTTGTAGTCATCCAAGATTCCTTCATCATCCTGCTGAGGTTGTAGTCATCCAAGATTCCTTCATCTTCCTGCTGAGGTTGTAGTCATCCAAGATTCCTTCATCATCCTGCTGAGGTAGTAATCGTCCAAGATTCCATCATCATCATACAGTCCAACAATCATTTCTGGATTGCATCTTTAAGCCCATCTCCAACAACTATCTACTCAACCAGCTCAAATAATTCAACAATCATTTCTGGATGGCATCTACAAGCCCATCTCCAACAAGATTCTATCACCTCTCCAAATGGCATCTTTAAGCCCATTCCTCCTATCATTGCATCGCAGAATGCAAATTTCTGGGCACTCTAGTGTTCAATCATCTTCCACCTTCAAGTCATAAATGTAAGATTCGCCAATCTAACTCTTCAGGTGTAAGAAGATTGAACAGGGGCAGCTGTTGTACCCCAAAATTTGCCCTCTCATTCTTCAAAGCCTTTGCTTACAAGGATTTTCATGGTTCAAGCTTGAACAATTGCATTGGTATTTTCCAAATACCAAAATTAAAAGGAAACTGTCAAAAGGCGAGAAAACAGATAAAAATAACATTTTGACAAATTTGGAGGAAAACAGGTCTCCTTCGATTCATCCCCCTTCGATTGGACTTTGCACCTCCTTTGATTGCTTAAAAGTTGCTGCTAGCGTGCCTCTTTCGTCTGGGCATGTAACTTTAAATAAGCTTCCTTCGATTCAGAAGGAAATGATCTTCATACAAGCTTCAATTGAGTTTTTGTTTCCCTTTGAAACAATGTCCTTCGACTCAGGAATGTCTTTCAACTCAGGAATGTCCTTTAACTCAGGAATGTCCTTCGATTCAGGAATGTCCTTCGACTCAGGAATGTCCTTCGACTCAGGAATGTCCTTCGACTCAGGAATGTCCTTCGACTCAGGAAGTAAAGGCCTCCTTTTGGTTTTCTTCAATTCAAAAAGTCAATAATCTTCTGAAAGCTTCCTTCGATTCATAAGTTAATAACCTTCTGAAAAGGGCCATTCGAAGAACACACAGTTGGTTCATTCGAAGGACACACAACTGGTGAAAACGAATGTTGTGTTGTTCTAGTCTGGTCAAAAGGTGTAGAAAGATGGAGAATTCGACTCAAAAGATCAAGTTGAACATTTGGACCCATAAGCTAGGCTACGTGTTTTCCCTTTTCAGGCCTCAAACCTATGACTCACTCTATACTTAATTGTTTATGCAAGATAAAATAGGCCTTTACCCATTTGTTGTCCAAGACCACTTGCACTTAATAGTATAATACTACCTTTTATAAAAGTTTGTCTTGAGCCTTGCGCCTATTTTACTTTAGAAGGAAGCAACCCATCTGAACCATTCATCTTACTTTTATGGCACAAGTGGACATTTAATTTCCAGCTGATCCTTATTTTATTATTTTGCTCCCCAAGCTTCCCAAAAGCCTTTTTCTATAAATAGAGAGTTCATTTGCACAAAGAAGGGAGGATCTTTGGACCAGAGGAACGAATCCCCCAAATTTTCTCAAACACAACAAAAAACTCTCAAGTTCATCAACACTTGAGAAATCACAAAAAAAGTCCAGAACCACATCCATTCAAGGCCTGAAGCAAGGTAAGTTATTCTTACCTTTGAACTTTTCATTTCATAGCATAGTAATTTTTCCATTTTGTTTGAAACATGTACATACCATTGTTCCTTTCGTTTCCACCCTTTTAACATATTTTTGAGAGCTAACCCTTTCGTTTTGCTTTCTGTTTACCTGAACTTGCTTTAACTATTAAACTGTTTACAAGACAAATACTAGCATAGCCTCAGGCCATGTTGCCATTTAATGCTTTAAATGAAAGAAAGAGGAAATAGGAAACAAAGCTTCTGGCTTCTACCCTCTTTCTCCAGGTCAAACAAAAGAGACAACTACAAGGCAGAACCAGAAGGCTTCGCCATACACTGGTGCCAGCCCTCATTCCAAAGGCATTCCCTCACTTCTTTCAACCTCCAGTCGAAGAAGACGACAAGACAGAAATGCAGAACATTGGGTTTCGCCATACGCTGATACCTAAAGCCTGTCAAAAGAAATAACAAGAAGGGTGATTCGAAGGTTACCACTCCTGCAGTTGAAGGAACTAAATAAAAGGCTGATTCGAAAGGGGCCATGAAGATTTGGGTCGAAGGGTGCTACTTCCTGGATCGAAGAGCTCATTTTCCTTTCTTTTATTTTGTTTTTGCCTTTACATTTTCTTGCCTTTCAATATGGTTGTAATAGTGTAGGATATTTATTTCCTGCATTTTTATTGCTTTGTACAAATACTAGTAATTAGATGTGTATGGCAAGATAAAACCAACAAATAGACAACCCTAATCAAAGACTAAATGCTTGCAATCAAATACACTTAGCACACATGCACCCTTAGGGTAATTCCACTTGTTGCCTTACAAAAATGGCCATGTTATGCATGTGGGATGTCTTAGCACAAACAAATCGAAAAATATCATAGTCCCTCGATGACGCTATCAAAGTTGCCTTTCAAAATGATCTTAGTCCCTACAAAAAAGTGCTAAGTCATTTCACAACATTGCTATCATGGTCATATGATGACCCACGTCTGTCCCTTCACATACAAAGATGGGGCTTCTTATCAAAACAATGGTAAGATAACAACATCTAAAGGAAGAGGAAAAACACATCTAAGACCTTTTGAGTAGGTAGATTACTTTTAGTTACTTGCTCAATTTCAAAACAAACATCCTTGCTATTTTCAAAACAATCAAATACACTTTCAAAACACTTTCCAAACATGAAATATTTTCAAAATCTCAAACACTTTGCATACATTCTTACGAACGGGAATCGTTTCAAAGTTCGCCTAAATGATGGCACCTTTTCAAAATATTTTCAAAACCACACAAAAGCATAATTTTCAAACAAAAGCAAGTGATCTAACAAGTAACTAAGAGCCCATGGAAAACCATGGATGGAAAGGGTGTTAATACCTTCCCTTTTCATAATCTACCCCCCGAACTCATGAAAACATCTCAAAAGGTCTTTCCTGTTCTTTTTCACCTTTCCTTATTGGATAAAAGAAAAGTCGGTGGCGAATCTTGCTAAACCGCAACATTTTGCAAACACAAACGCAAAACCCTCAAGTCAGTTCTCCCACCGTATCACACTGTGATATTTACATACTTAATGATGTTCTGAATGAAAATATGCAAAGTCAGAAAGACTTACCTTGAATCTGGAGCGTGTGTTTGGAACTTGAACTGATGCCTTCAGATGTTCTTGAGTCAGCAAGAGCAACGGAAGAGAAAATGCCAAGGTCTTTGATTCAAAGGGAAGAATAAAGGTTTGGTTTTCTGTTTGGGAATTATGGATTTTTGACAAAGGTTTCACAGTTTTCTTTTCTCTCTTTTGACGATTCTCTCCCCAAAAGCCATCCCCTTGAACGTGTGATGGAGCAAATTATTTATAGATGGATTTGTTGTGGTTTTGGGGGGAAAAACAAATGGGATTCAAACCTTTTTGGTATACTGTTCCATTGCTTTTTAATCACAGTTTTTGTATGCTAATTTGGTGCAAATATAGGGTTTGAGAAAAGTGCAGGCATGGACTAGATCATCAGCAATTTGGAGTGTTGTGGCAGCTGGTTGCAGAACTATGCTATAGCAGTGCAGCAGGTTGCTCAAACAAGGGTTTGGGGCTTTGTAATGTTCTGATCGAAGAAGACCAGAGTGAAACTCGAAGGGTGATGCTCTGATCGAAGCATATGCTGAAGAGCCATGTTCTGATTGAAGAATCATGTTCTGAACCATGTTTGCAAATTCTGACTGCACTTGCATGGAGGCTGGCTCAGAAGTTCTGAAGTATCATATTCTCTTAACACTTAGAAAAATTTCTAGGTGTTTAGCAATTTGATTTTTTTCAAAGTAATTTCTGAATTCTGATTTTTGATGAACCAATTTCATGTCTTGATGAAACATAATTGTTGAAACTTGATTTTTGATCTAAAAGTCAAAGTTTGACTTTTTAGTGTGCTTTTGACCATTTATCCCTTGTGAATGATTTTCTTGAAAAGTTGTAATTCAAGACTTGAAACTCGATAGGAGCAAACCCGAGGGTCCAGGATGATCCTTTGAGAAATGAGAGGGAAAATTTTGGGGTACAACAGTTGCCCATGTTCAATCTTTTTAAGCCTGAGGATGTAGATTGGCTAGTCTTCCTTTCGTGATCTGAAGGTGGAAGATGATTGAACGCTAGAGTGCCCAGAAATTTTCACTCGCATGAAGTAATACTGATTGGTGATATCGGGAATGGGCTTACAGATGCCATTTGGAAGGCGACGGAGAATCGTCGGAGGTGGGCTTAAAGATGCCATCCAGAAAAGATCGGTTGCATAAGAGATTCCTTGGCGAGAATCCCTGTACATGCTATTGAGGAGGACTTCGTCGAGGAATGTCGATTTATGTCCTGGGAAGTAGAATCTAGGAGCTACGGTTTCCCATTACTCTACTGGGGAATTAACTCTTGATTGAGGAGGTGAAAGTAGAATGCATATCTGGTTATGGTCAAGGCTATACAGCGACTTACTGGGGAAATATGAAATCGACCGTATCTGGTCAGGTTCGGGCCTTACAGTGTTGTAAACTGTTGTCTGGAGACAAGGGAGAAGGAGCCTGGATAGTAGGTTTACTTCGAGATGAAAGCCTGGATGGTAGGGCTATGAGAAGGAACCTGAGTCGTAGGATTACTTCGAGATGAAAGCTTGGATAATAGGGCTATAAGAAGGAACCTGGGTCGTAGGGTTACTTCGAGATGAAAGCCTAGATAGTAGGTCTATCAGAAGGAACCTGAGTCGTAGGGTTACTTCGAGATGAAAGCCTAGATAGTGGGGCTATGAAAAGGAACCTGGGTCATAGGGTTACTTCGAGATGAAAGCCTGGATAGTGGGGCTATGAGAAGGAACCTGGGTCGTAGGGTTACTTCGAGATGAAAGCCTGGATAGTAGGGCTATGAGAAGGAACCTGGGTCGTATGGTTACTTCGATATGAAAGTCTGGATAGTAGGGCTATAAGAAGGAACCTCGGTCGTAGGGTTACTTCGAGATGAAAGCCTGGATAGTAGGGCTATGAGAAGGAACCTGGATAGTAGGGTTACTTATCTTGATCATGTAGATTAGTTGACCCGTTTGGTTTCGGGAACTGATTTTTCATTAGCTGTCTGCAGATATGACATGTATAACTGCTGGAATTGTTGGTGATAATTGCCTTTCCTGAAAAGATAACAGGGTTAATTATATGCGATGCATGAAATGCATTGTGAGATGATGTTATAAAAACAAATGAGATTATGTTGTATGTGATAAGTATGTGCATGTCATGATGTATGAGCTTGAGATGTTATTTGTGACATATCCGAGTCTGGGAAAATAAATCCCTGACTGCTGCTGGAGAGTATAGCATTCCTGACTGTTGTAGAGAACTGTGGTTCTTCTACTTCTGCTGGGGATGATGAACGGAAATGACTATGCTGGAAATTTACTCCTTGTTGTTTGGTATATACTTCCAGGGAGAGACTCTGTTTGAGAATAACTCTACGGGGGAATAATTCTATTGGAAAGTGGATTTCTGTAACTAGAGGGATAAACTCTGTCGGGGATTGAGTTTCCGTATTTAGGGAAATAAACTCTGCTTGGGAGACAAATTTTATGACCCGTTTGTGATTATGAGATTCAGCTGGGGTATATAGATGTCAGGTTTCTGGACGACCCTAGATAGGGAGATTACTTCCCATTTTGAGAGAACTGATATCAATGCTTTAATTACCTTTAATTTGTGGGGAATACAGATGCTACGAGGTCGTATGCGCTAATGATTATGTTTCAAAGCTGTCTACACCTTGGTACCTGTTGGACAGAGTAACTGTCGGCTTTGACATTTCTCGTTTTTTCCCATGTTTCTTAAGCTCCGAGCAATTGTATTTTCGTTTCTTATGAAAACATTTGTGAGTAGAAACCATATTCAATGCATATGTCAAGAATAAATCATTGGACGTTTTTACAAAACAAAACAGAAAAAAAAACTCATAGTTTTTTTTTAAAAATGATTTGTATTGATTTTTCGAAGTTGGCCTGTAATAGGCGTTTTTGTACAAGGAGACTGGCGCTCTAGTAAGAGAATGCCGCCGTAAAAAATGAGCTATACAATATTGTGTAAAAAGAAAACAGTTATGTGCAACAATCCCATTGGGTTCCAACTCTGCTATTGCCCCTATGTCTTCAAGCGTCTCATCACTTTGCTGCTTGTCTGAAGCTGATTAGATTGATTGGTGTCGTTCGAGCTTAATAGTTGATACTGAGGTCTGGTCGCAAGGTGATCCAATGGGACATAGTGATACGCTTTACATATCTAACTTTTTCCTGGACTGCCCTTTCGGGTTTTCAGTCCACCGGGATACCCTTTTTTTCCCAAGCTGCCTTTTCAGGTTTTTGACTTGTCGGGTGTACAGATTTTTCATTTTCTTCCCTTACTTTTGCCTGAACCCTTTTGATTCGCCGGGAAGCCCTTATTTTTGCCTAGGCCAGTCGACCTAGCGGGTTTTTTATCATGCATAGTATCTTTTCACTATGTCCGAATTGATAGCGTGAGGAAAGTCGTCATCGTCCATGGTGGTTAGAATCTTGGCTCCACCCGAGAAAATGTTTTTAATCACAAATGGCCCTTCGTATGTGGGAGTCAATTTGCCCCTAGGATCACCTTGCGGCAATATGATGCATTTGATTACTAAATCTCAGACTTGATACTCTTCACGTCTGACTTTTTTGTTGAAAGCCTTGATCATCCTCTTTTGATACGTCTAACCATGGCAGACAACAGTAAGTCTCTTTTTGTTAATCAGATTTAGTTGATCAGATTTAGTTGATCAAGTTGAGTCTGGATCCAGTCGTCTTCGTTTAAACCAGCGTCTTTCATAATCCTTAAAGAAGGAATCTAGACCTCGATGGGTAGGACTGCCTCCATGCCATATACGTCCGTGCTGAGGTACGGTACCCATGAAGAGCGAATGGTAACATCTCATGCCAGTCTTTTTATGTAACCGTCATCTTTTGTATGATCTTTTTGATGTTCTTGTTAGCCGCCTCAACAACGCCATTCATCTTCGGCCGGTAGGGAGAAGAGTCATGATCCTGTATTTTGAATTGCTTACAGAGCTTGGTGATCATCGTGTTATTGAGATTCTTACCACTGTCAGTGATAACTTTCTCTGGCACACCATATCGACAAATTAAGTTATTCCTGATGAACCATGCCATGACGTTCTTGGTCACAGTAGCAAAAGAGGCCGCCTCAACCCATTTTGTGAAGTAATCAATGGCCACCAGGATGAAGCGATGCCCATTGGAAGCAGTAGGTATGATTTCTCCAATCATATCAATGCCCAACATTGCAAAGGGCCAAGGAGCCGTCAAGACGTTCAAAGGAACCAGAGGCACATGCACTTTATCAGCATAGATTTGGCACTTATGGCAGGTTCAGGAGTGCTGATAACAATCTGCTTGCAAAGTGGACCAGTAATATCCTGCCTGTAGGATCTTCTTAGCCATGGTATGTCCACTTGAATGGGTTCCGAAGGTACCTTCATGTAGATCTGTCATAATCCTCTCTACTTAGCTCTTGTCTACACACTACAGTAAGGTAGAGTCATGATTGCACTTGTAGAGGATTCCATTACTGAGGAAGAATTTTGTGGCGAGCCTTCTCAGAAATTTCTTATCATTGACATATGCCCCTTCGGGATACTCTTGCGTCTCGAGATACTTCTTCACTTCATGAAACCAGGGTTTGTCTTCTACCTCTTCCGTATCAATCTCACAGCAATGTGCTGGTTCATTTAACCTTCAAATGGTGATTCGGGGAGCTTCATTGTCCCACTTGTCTTTAAACATAAAAGACATGGTAGCTAGCGCGTCTGCTAACTGATTCTCCTCTCATGGGAAATGTTCAAAGGTTACCTCCTCAAAGTATGAGAGCAATGTCAGTACGTGCTCTTTGTATGGGACGAGATTTGGATGCTTCGTATCCCATTCGCCTTTGATCTGACTTATCACCAAGGCTGAATCCCCGAAGACATTTAAGAACTTGATCCTTAGGTCAATAGCGGCTTTGAGACCCATGATGCAAGCTTCATACTCTACCATATTGTTAGTGCAGTTGAAACATAGTCGGGTAGTGAAAGGAGTATGACAACCCTCCGAAGATATGATTACGGCGCCAACTCCATTACTGAGTGCGTTCGAAGCTCCGTCAAAAACCATAGTCCTTCGGGATCCTTCCTCGGGTCCTTCATCCGGTCCAGGTCCTTCGTAGTCAGTCACCAACATAATATTCTCGTCCAGGAACTCAAAATTCATGGACTGGTAGTCATCCACGGCCTGATGAGCCAAATGATCAGCCAATACACTCCCCTTAATTGCTTTCTGGGTTGTATATTGTATATCGTATTTAGTTAAGATCATATGCCATCTCGCTATTCTTCTGGAGAGTACGGGCTTCTCGAAGATGTATTTGATTGGATCCATCTTAGATATCAACAGAGTAGTGTGAGTCAGTATGTACTGTCTTAGTCGACGAGTAGCCCATGCCAAAGCGCAGCAAGTTTTCTCGAGCAGTGAGTATCGTGTCTCACAGTCGGTAAATGTTTGTCTAAGGTAGTATATTGCGTTCTCTTTTCGGCCAGACTCGTCATGCTGCCCCAACACACACCCTATTGAATTGTCTAGCACCGTTAAGTATAATATCAAAGGTCTTCCTTCACCGGAGGCATCGGAATTTGTGGTTCTTAAAGATATTCTTTGATCCTTTCAAAGGCAGTATGGAATTCTCCATTCCAATTTACCATTTTATCTTTCTTCAGAAGCTTGAAGATGGGCTCACAAGTAACAGTCAGATGTGAAATGAACCTAGCGATTTAATTCAAGCATCCCAAGAAACCTCTAACTTCCTTCTTAGTACGGGGGGCCATCATCTCTTGTATGGCCTTTACCTTTGCGGGGTCTACCTGAATACCTTTGTCACTGATGAAGAAACCCAGAAGCTTACCTGACCTTACCCCGAAGGTGCACTTGTTCAGATTCAACCTCAGCTTGTATGTCTTCAACCTGTCGAACAAATTTTGTAGGTGATCAAGATGTTCCTCTTTGATTTGAGACCTGGCTATCATGTCATCAACATAAACCTCGATCTCATGGTGAATCATATCATGGAACAAAGCGATCATGGCTCGTTGATAGGTTGCCCCAGCATTCTTCAACCCAAAAGGCATCACCTTGTAACAGAAGGTGCCCCACTATATGATGAAGGTTGTCTTCTCCATGTCTTCAGGAGCCATCTTGATCTGGTTGTAGACAAAGAAACCATCCATGCAGGAGAAGATTTTATGCTGCACGGTGTTGCCGACCAGAACATCAATGTGAGTAAGATGGAAGTCATCCTTGGGAATTGCCCTCTTCAGATCTCTGTAATCTACGCACATTCGTACATTTCCTTCCTTCTTAGGTAACGGAACAACGTTAGCAACCCACTGCGGATAGGAGGTAACAGTTTAGAACCCTACGTTGAACTGCTTCATGACCTCTACCTTGATATTCTCTGACTTTTTAGGGTGCATACGGTAGACCTTCTGTTTAACCGGAGGACAATCCTCTTTAGTTGGCAGATGGTGTACCACGATATCAATGTCTAAACCAGGCATGTCTTCATATGACCAGGCGAAGATCTCAAAGTAGTCGTGCAACATCTGTATCAGTCGCAATTTGATCTAAGTCTCCAGATTTGTGCCGATCTTGACTTCTTTTATGTCCATCTTTGTGCCCAAGTTTATTGTCTCAACTGGCTCTTCATGAGGTTGTATAGCCCTCTCTTCCTATTGTTATAGTCTAGCCAGTTCTCCCGGCACCTCACAATTGTTCTCACCTTCGTCCTCGGCTTGGTTGATTGGATTTTCGAAGTCATAGCTGGCAATAGCAGGATTGTTATCAATGGGATCCAGATTGGATATGGATCTGCAGTTTGATACGTGAGTGTGCGTAAGAGCATAGCTGAATTGATAAAGTAAAAACAAAAAAGAAAAACAAAGAGCGCAAAACTTGTATGCAAGGAACGTCCAATGCTTTATTGATGACATATGAAATGACATATAATAACCCTCGCAGATAGAACCATTGTGCCTTGGGTAAGACACAAGGCCAAAAAGTTAAAGATTGTTTATTACAAATTCAGAACACAAGTAAGACAATTACCGCGGAATAAAAGAAACTGGTATGAAATCTATGGCCGTCCAGTTACTCAATCCACCGTTGCTAGTCGGGTAGATCCAGCTGTCAATGTCAGAGTCTTCCTCACTATCTTCAATAGCGTTGACCCCCCGATCACTAATGCGCATGAGAGGTCCTCCATCCCGAGCGCGTCGAACAACCCTTTGAGCTCTCGAAGTAAATCCCAAACCAAATTTGTCAGTTTGTGAGTAAAATCAGGGAGTTATCCCCATTTGGTATACCCACCTTCTTCAACCACTGCTATGGTGTCTTTGAGAGAAGCTATCTTCAGAGGTAGTTTGGTGCTGGTAGTAGTCTCAGTTGACGCCAAAACTTGGGGGACTTCTTAAAAGTTTTAACAAGAGGTATCTATGAATTCCCCGTCCATCTCCACATACCTGAAGGAATTCAGGTGGCTCACCATATACTCCTCTTTGCCACGCATAGTGACAATCTTGCCCTTCACCGGATACTTCAGCATTTGGTGCAGTGTAGAAGTAACAGCCACGACTTCATGGATCCAAGGACGACCCAACAAGCAAGAGTATGACGACCTGATGTCCATTACATAGAAGGTGGATTCAAAGGTCTGAGAGCCTACCTTGACAGGGATATCCGCCTCTCCATGCACCATTCTCTTCGACCCGTCAAAAACCCTTACCACAATGTTATTGGGCTTTAGGGTTAATCCTTCATAATCCATCCGATCAAGAGCCTTCTTAGGCAGAACATTCAGTGAAGATCCAGTATCCACTAGCACATGAGCCATAGTAGTGCCTCTGCATTCGATCGAGACATGCAGAGCATCATTATGCTTCCTCCCTTTTGGTGTCAAGCCAACATCTGAAAAACCCTGCCCATTATCAGCAGTCAAGCTGGCCACATAGTCTTTGAATTGATAAATTGAGGTTTCTTGCGGCACATGCACATTTTTGAGGAATGAAATCAAAGCCTTTGCATGGGACTCAGAACATAACAGCAAAGACAACATCGATATCTTCAAAGGGGTCTGCCCCAGCTGCTCGACCATATTGTAGTCTCTCTTTTTGATTATTTTTAAGATTTCCTCTATCTCTTGCTTAGAGGATTCCACAACAACTTTTCTAGGTGCCACCGTCCGGGCAGGCTCACCTACAGCTTCTTTGTCTCGAGTCTCAGATGACTCATCGGCAGGGGTAACAAATGGAGTAAGAACGGGAGTAGTAGCTGAAGTACTAGAAGGAACAACAGATGGAATAACAACAGGTTTATTGACAGTCTTCGAGAAAATCTCGGGAGAGAAAACCATCCACTTCTGGTAATCTTGCTGGTCCTGACAATGCTACTAACATCGGGATCAACCTCTTCATTCTTCAAATCTTGTTTAACGCCATGATAGTAAACATTGGCGCCATAATGCCAAGGGACAACCTTGTTTGAGGCGTACGGGGTAGGACCAGGAAAGGTGATTATCAATGGAGCAACTCTCGGAGCGGGTGTAATCCTAATAGGTCTTCTCGAGGAGACCTTGGAAGGATTGGCGGAAATGGTTATAATAGCAACGTCTTCAAATGGAACAACTGGAATCAAAGTTTTCTCGAACAAAATTTATCTGTTGTCCATCAGGCGTTGGACACCTGTCTTCAGTAAATAGCAACTAGAAGGCAGAGATGAACACATGCGGCAACCTTCACCACAACGCGTAAATAAACTGGCCAACAACAAATTCTTCTTAAAAGTCATAAGGGGAGTAGAAACTTCATCAACTAAGGTCACAAACAGACCTGTATCAACGATATTAACTCCACGGTTGTGTTTAGGCATGGAAGTAGTTATGATATTGGGCTTCTCCAGAGCATCAAACTCAATTTCCTTGGCTTCAATCAGATCCTGTACTTTATTTCTTAGAGCCCAGCAATCATTTGTATCGTGACCAGGACTCTCAAAATGGTAAGCACACCGAGCATTTGGATTGTACCGAGGAGAGGTGGTATTCCGATTCCTGGGAGCCTCCTTCAAGGTTACCAAGTTGGATTTCAGCAGATGGGGTAGAACCTCTGTCAATGTCATGTTAATTCGGGTAAACTTCCTTTGTGGTCTTTCTACCGTTTGTTGATTGTTGCGTTGTGGAGCAGCCGCAGGACTAGGTATCATTACAGCATTTACCGTCAGACGGTGTTCAACTCTGCTCCGATCTCTTAGGCTATAGATAGCACTGGCTTCCTTCTTACCAGCGAAGGGCTTCTTTACTGAACTCGAGGAGGTGTCTCTTTGTATTTTACCGCTCCGGATCCTGGCTTCTACCCTTTCTCCAGGTTATATCAGCTCAGTAAAACCAGCCGATAAACTACCGATCTAATGGTTGAAGAATGGACTAGACAGCGTCCCAAGAAACATGTTGACCAACTCCCTATGAGACAAAGGGGCTTGGACTCTCCCAGCCAAATTTCACACCTTCTGCGCATAATCCTTAAAGCCTTCACCTGCACCCATGGAAATACTCTAGAGTTGAGTACGAGTAAGGGCCAGGTCAGCATTGTATTGATACTGCTTGTAAAAAGCAGCAGCCAAATCCTCCCAATTTCGGACATTGGTTCCCTCCAATTGGTAGAACCATTTAAGTTGAGTCCCTGACAGACTGTCTTGAAAGAAGTGAACCCATAAGTTTCTATCAGCGGTGTGGGGCTGGATCTTCCTTACATAGGAACGGAGATGGAGCTTTGGGCAAGACACCCCATCATACTTTGCAAAAACTGGAGCCTTAAATTTCTACGGGATGACCACTCCCGACACCAATCCCAGTTTTTCGAAGTCCAACCCAGGTATTCTCTGGACTTCCATAGCGCTCAGCCAATCCTCTAACTTCTTGTATCTATCCTCAGTGGGAGGATATTGCTCATCATTGTAGTCTGTATCATTGTCGGAAACTTCAGGACTAGGGTCCTCTTCCCTTGTCTCCCTCTCTTGATTCTCCCCTTCTTTGGACGAGGAGGTCAAATCGACTGGTTGCTTTAGCGGCCCCCCGAATCTTCTACCCGTATTAAGGATACCAGCGGGTTTCTTCTTCTTCTTCTTTTTCTCTTTCAGGATGAGGGCCTTCAGATCCTCCTACCCTTTCGCCAGAGTTATGAACATCTATTGAAATTGGGCATTTTGTGCCTGAAGATCTTTGATGCTTTATTCAGAAGGCATCTTTGCTGAAATAAACAGCGGAGAAGATGAGAAACCTGTAATGGTACCTGTTTATGCAATGCTATGGATGGGATGCGTATGCAATGATTTCAAGGACTTCAGGAAATTTAAATTTGCAAACCAAAATGAAACAAATATTTTATTAGTAGAATTCAAAGTACAATTGCCTCTTAGGCGTTACAGTTAAAAATTCTAAAAACTAAAAAATCCAGTTTCCCATGGATGCTTCCTCTTCGTGCCGAGATAGACATTAAGGCTTCTTTCCTCATGATGCTGCTTTGTGAGCTTTAAAACCTTCTTCTCCTGGGCATAGAACTGGTCCCTATAAGTATCTCGCTCCTTCTTCAACTGGATCCAAGATCTCAGTAGTTCTTCAAGATCAGTGGGTATATTAGGATGAAGAACCGTGTGGGGAATATCCCCTTCAGTTATGGGCTCCACAATCACTGGTAAGACGGCTATGTAGAGCATCATAAGTTTCTGGGTGCGAGCTCGTACCCATTGGAGATAAGGTTCCATAGGAATGGAATTCTTCGGCCCCAAAGCCTTGGCGTCAGATCTGTTCATCATGCCCCAGGCTCATGTGAACCTCTGGAGATACCCTTGAATATCCCCCTCATAGTTAAATACAATTCCTTGGATAAGTAACTCATAAGGATCATCCCTTCGAGCGTAACCAAATTGTCACAGAGCCAAACAAGGATTGTAAGTTATACCTCCCCTAATGCTAAGTAGTGGGACATTAGGGAACTCCCCACAATTGTCAATAATAGAAACATCTCCCATAAATCGGGAATACCAGAGAATATCCGCGTGAGAAAGTGACGTTATCCTTTGCTACCAACCCAAACCTTCTTCATTCTTCATCACTGACTTAGGGAGGTGAGAAATAAACCACCTCGACAGTAATGGCATGCAGCACATAAGGACCCCTCTTCTCTTCATGGTACGAGTATGGAGAGAATGCAAGATATCTCCTAGCAAGGTAGGCACAGGGATGCGAGAGAGGAAAATCTTGATAGCATTCACATTTATGAGTAAGTCTGGATTAGGGAACAGTAATAACCCATAGATTAGAAGGGCCAAGACCTCGTCAAAAGCCTGAAAGTCTAAATCATCCCAAAACAGCTGGGCCCTGTCTATTAGGAACTTGGCTAGAAAACCCTTGACTTCGCTTCTTGTTTCCCAATTGGATACCACGTCGGCCCATTTTAGATGCAAAGTTGAGGCAATGACTTATGGCTTCAGAACCTCTTCTAAACCTGTGAAAGGAACCTGGTCAAGAATGGGTATATTCAATAACTGAGAGAACTCTTCCATGATAGGCACCAATTGATAGTCTGGAAAGGTGAAGCAATGGTGCTCGGGATCAAAGAACTGAAAGATTATACCCATCATCTTTTCATCAAAGCTTGAAGTAAGCAGGTTGAGAAATCGACCATGTCTCTTGGAGAATGTAGAAGTTTCAGGAACCCTTGATATTAGTTCTTTGAGTTGGGGAGGTATTCTCACAAAGCTGATTCAGATAATGTTTCTACGAGCGGAAGCCATGATCTGTAAAACAGAACAAAGATAAAATCCCTCGGTCCTTGAAATGGTTAGTGTAATAAGAATGGATGTTATGTTATGATGCATGATGTTATGTTCAAACAGAGTAAATCACACACAAGCCAATCACACAATAGACCTTAGGTTCAAAGGCTTGCATGAGGTTAAAGGTAAGTACCCTCCTGAAGTTTAGCTGGTTTCAAACCTGTCTTAGAAAATTAACCGGGTTCTAAGGATTCTCAATATCACTGATCATCTTCTATCGGGCATTATTTGAGCTCAGGAAATCTTTTCTTGTGGCCAAAATATCCCGAAAGTCTGATCTCAATGAGTGTAGCATCGAGTATCAACCAATCCTCAAGTTTACACCGAGGCAGGCTATCTCACTACTTTATAATGGCTAATTTTGTTCAACTAATGTTCTAAGGTACATTAGTGCTTCACGACACCACGCGGCGGGCCCATATTCTCTTTGTTTCCACATGAAGGATACCGGTACCAACCAAAGTGTCACACCAACACTGCCATCGCTTAAACCATATCGGTCTATGCCATACAGTCTCTACGATCTATTGCTGTTTACTTAATAAGTGCCCCCAGATCCAGGTGTAGGATCTTTAACACTAACCCAAACAAGGACCCAAAATATAAAGCATACAAGTCAAACAATGAAAGCAAGTAGATGTGATCTAGCCCTAAGGTCACCCCACTTTTAATTTCCCTAGTAGAGTCTCCAGTTCTGTGATACGGTGGGAGAACTGACTTGGTTGTTTTGCGTTTGATCGCAATTATTGCGGTTTAGCAAGAGTCGCCAACGACTTTTCTTTTATCCAATAAGGAAAGGCTGAAAAGAATAGGAAATACATTTAGAGATGTTTTCTTGAGTTCAGGGGGTAGATTATGAAAAGAGAAGGTATTAGCACCATTTTTATCCATGGTTTTCCATGGGCTCTTAGTTACTTTCTAGATCACTTACTTTTGTTTGAATGTGCTTGTGGTATGGGTTTTGAAAGTATTTTGAAAATGTCTTTGTAATAGTTCTCGTTTCTATAAGAACGCGTATAAAGTGTTTATTTCGAAAATAGTTCAAAGAGGTGTTTGTGTTTTTTGAAAGTGATTTTGAAAAGGGTTTTCTTTGTAATGGCTCTCGTTTCTATAAGAACGCGTACAACGTGTTGTCTTTTGAAAATATTTCAAATGAGAGTGTTGGTGTAAAAATGTTTTGTTGTTAGCAAGCGAGAAACTAGGAGCGAATCTACCTACTCAAAAGTTCTTAAGTGTTCTTTTCTTCCTCTTTTAGATATTGCTATCTTACCATTGATTTTGGTAAGAAGCCCCATCGTTGGATGTGAAGGGACGGGTGTGGGACATTTATATAGTCATAGAAGGCAACCCATGGAACGTTTTAGCAATGTCGTTTTAGGGACTAGACGTTTACCGAAGGCAACATCGAGGGTCATCGAGGAACTACGATCTTTTATCGAGGGTCTTTTGCTAAAACTCCCATGTTCGCGGGACATGACTAATTTCCGATAGGCAACAAGTGATATTACCCTAAGGGTGCGTGTGTTCAAAGTGTGTTTGATTGCATGCATTTAGTCTTGATTAGGGTGATCTAATTTTTGATTTCATGTCTTGCCATACACACCCTAATTACTAGCATTATAATTGAAATGAGATAAATTGCGGAAATATAAAGTCCCACGCTATTACAATATTTAGGGATGGGGGTACAAATTTACAAATGGGGGGTTATAAGAATTTGAATCATATTTAACTATTACAACCATATTGAAATGTGACATGCAAGAAAGAAAAAGGATTTATTTTGAAAATGGTTTTTTGTCTTAACGAATAAATAAATAAAAAGAAATAAATTAACTAAAAAAAGAAAATATTTTTTATGTCTGTTTTTTATATTAATAAAAAAAGGGATGTTAATGTTAAATATGATAGAAAGGAAAATAACGAGAGAAAAGAATCAACATGTTGCTGAAAGCAAAGCCACAGGGATCAGAAGTTCTGATGTCGGGCGCGCGGTTGTTTAGCATGGAACATCAGAGGAAATAAGAAGTTCTGAGCTGATACACTTTGAGGTCCTGCAAGAAACGTTAGAGAGAAAACACAAGTTCTAGGTTGCTACGTGCTAAAGTTCTGAATATGATAGCAGTGAGAAAATCTTAGAAGCTTTGTACGTGTTAAAATAGTGGGAAGAACTCAGAAGTTATGTATTGTGCTAAGACAGTGATTGAACATCAGAAGTTCAGTGCATTATCAGCGTGTGAAAATCAGAAGTTCTAAGTGTTAAAGCAGTGAGTGGAAACATCCGAAGTTCAGTGTGTTTAACAGTAAGGAGAACTCAGAAGTTTTGTATTGTGCTAAAACAGTGAGTGAAAATCAGAGGTTCTATGCTACATTTCAACTCTTTCTTCATATTAATCAGCACATCAACAATTTATTCGGTTCTTAATAAATAGCAAATCAGAAGGATAAAAGAACAACAGTTTATAGAAGTTCTAATACTAGTTCTGAGCCTAGCCTTAATCAAGAAGTTCTGATCCACCATTTTTTTTACTTATGCAATGATATGGATATTGTACCCCAAAATTTTCCCTCCCATATTTCTCAAAACATTGCAAGAAAAATCTCCAAGTTGCTCAAAGTAGTCCAAGAGTTGGTCAGACAAGCTCTCTCCTAAGGCAGTCTACCCCAAATTAGGGTTTTGTGTTGCATCAAGGTCCTTGAGTCCAAATAACCCCAAGTTCTCACCAATGTCCTAATATGTTCTCAAGATCATCCATGTCAAATTTCAAGCCTTGTAGAGGAAGTTTCCTCAGTCAATTGCTCAAAGGTCCAAAAATCGATTGTGCTAGGGCAAAAGTCAACTGTTACCTACAAACAGTAAAAATTCAAGATTTTTTGTAAACATTCTTATTTTGAAGTATATTTCATCATTTTATCAAGGGTTGATCATTATTCATCAAGGATTGCTCAAAATTCATAAAGATTCAAAAGTTGCTAAATTAGGGTTTTGTAGGAAAAGTCAACTCAACTTTGACCAAGCATAACATTCTCATACTTTAGGAGAAATGACTCATCCAAAGCTCATTTTGAAGAAGAGAAATTCCCTATAATCCATCTTCATACCCCAAGTTCAAAAAATTCACTCACAAGAAGTTATGAATTTTGACATTATAGGTCATTTTTGAAAGTCAACAAAAACACCTTTTTTCTCAAAGGTTATAACTTGAACATGGAATATCAAAATGAGATGAGACCAAAAGATTTGATTAGAGAACATCTCAAGCTTTCTAAAAAGTCCAAGAACACCTCCAAAAGTTCAAAATTGAATAAGTTATGCATTGTTGAAGTTGGACGTTTTTGCAAAATTGCAAAAAGTCAACTATCCCCAAAACTTCAAATTTTGCCAAACGGGCCCATTCTTTTTCACTTGTTTTGAGTTTGCATTGTTTCCCATGTTCTGTAGCCTTGGCCATGTGTCCATATCCCATTTTTATTATTTAATTTGATTTTTATTTGAATTAATTCATTTTAAATCAAATAAAATCACATAAAATCTAAAGCATTGATAACTAAAGATTTTCTGGTTGTTTTAGGCTTTGATCACAGCTAGCATTGCAATCAAATTCGTGTCAAGGTCATTATGCACAAGAAGATATGATTTGGATATAATTTGGCAAGATTATAAAGGCAAATCAAATCCACATCAAAATCATTGATAGAGGAAGATTTGGACAAAAGTTTGAACCCTAATACAATGCACAATACATACGCATGCGCAACATACAAGAATCAGGGTTGGAAATCACTTGAGGAGGCAAAACCAACTTTGCAAAAAACACAAAAAAGTGTGACTTTGAAATCAAAGTTAGAGACATTTTCAGGGCTTGAGAGTTATCTCAATTGATTGCTGGCCATCTCCAGAAGCTAACCCAATCCAAACCAAGCGTTTCCAGACCTCCTAGCACACTCATAGTGGCAAGCATATCGTGGACTTTCCCTTCAGGACCTGGGTTCGAATCCCAGGTCCCCCCCTTTCTCAATATTATTTGTTTTCAGGTATTCCAGTGTACATGCCAGTCTGCAATCCACCATACTCGCTCACCATCAAAGCGCCAGATGGCCAGATCTGGTGGTTAAGTTTCAAGGGTACACCATGAGCCAGGTCAACACGCGTGTACTGGATCAGAAAAAGTTAATTGGGCCAGCTGCTTTTGGGCCAACAAATTGCTACTAACACCACCCAAACCAGGCCCAAACTCTCTTTCCCTCACACTTTTATTTATTTATTCAATTGTTTTATTTTATTTAACCAATTTTCTAACCAATAGATTTTTTTAATTTTTTATCAAAAATCACAAAATTACTTTTTATCCAATAAAAATTCAGAATTTTATTTTTATTAATAAACACTAACTAATTAATTAGGTTTTTAATTCTAGAAAACTTTAATTTATTTTATAAATATTTAAAATTAATTAGAAATCATTTAGGTTTTAATTCTAATTTAATTATTTTATTTTCTTTCTTAAAATAATAAAAACTCCAAAAACATGTCATTTATTATTATTTTTTTCATTTAATTAAATTAATTTAGTTATTTAATTTAGAATTCATTTCTTTTCTTAAATAAATACAACAAAAAGATGGCATTTTCTTTTAAAAAGGGTCAAAACCCGAAGTCACGTCCGATTTAATTTCGCGTCGCGCTTTATTTTTATTTAATTATTCGTTAAGACAAAAAAGTTGTCCCGTGGCACTACGGAGCTGACGTATATTATCACGGGGTTAAAGAAGACTTGAATAATGAAGAGGATGATACTGACGTTAGCAATATTATTGGATCTAGTAAAGTCACCCGCAGCGGAAGGCTTTTCTCCCCTGAGATCTCTCCACCAGCTGTTTGGAAGCCTGTTGTTATTACACCTGCCCGTGCACCTTCTATTGTTCCTGTTCATGTTCCAATTCTTACCCCTGTTGTCGAGCCATCCGACACTCGGGGTAAGGGGACCACCGGTGAGCCTGCCCGGATGGAGGCACCGAAGAAGATTACTGTTGAAGCCTCTAGACAAGAGATAGAGGAGATTTTAAAGATCATCAAAAAGAGCGACTACAACATAGTCGAGCAGCTGGGGAAAACCCCGTCGAAGATCTCTATGTTGTCCTTATTGTTGTGTTCAGAGGCCCATGCTAAGGCTCTGATTGCTTTTCTGAAGACTGCGCATGTGCCGCAAGAGACATCAGCTGATCAGTTTAAAGATTGTGTGGCTAGTCTGACAGCAGATAATGGATTGGGTTTCTCCGATATAGACTTGACTGCTAAGGGGAAGAATCACAATGACGCCCTGCATGTCTCCATTTAATGCAGGGGCACTACTCTAGCTCACGTGTTGGTGGATATTGGGTCGTCGCTGAATGTGTTGCCCAAGAAAGCTCTAGACCGGTTAGACTGTGAAGGGTTAGAGTTGAAGCCGAGTAACATTGTTGTTAGGGCCTTTGATGGGTCCAAGAGGATGGTACACGGAGAAGTGGATATTCCAGTGAAGGTTGGTTCTCAGATTTTTGCATCCACGTTCTATGTGATGAACATTCAGCCATCTTATTCTTGCTTGTTGGGTCGCCCGTGGATCCACAAAGCTGGGGCAGTCACTTCTACGCTCCACCGGATGCTAAAATACCCGGTGAAGGGGAAAATTGTGACGGTACGAGGAGAAGAGGAGTACATGGTGAGCCACCTCAACTCTTTCCGATATGTAGATATGGATGGGGAGTTCATTGAGACCCTGTTTCAACATTTTGAAGAAGTTCCCCAGACGCTGGCATCAACTGAAACTATTGTTGAAGATCCTCCAATGAAGATGGCTTTCATCAAGGATGCCCGGGCTGTTGTTGAGAAAGGTGGGTGTGCAAATTAGGGCCAACTCCCTGATTTTGTACATAAGACTAAAAAGTTTGGTTTGGGTTTCACTGTAGAAGCTCAAAGGGTTGTACGGCGTGCACGGATCGGAGGACCTCACCTATTCATCAACAATTCAGGAGTAAATGCCATTGAAGATGATCTTTAAGAATTTGAGTTCGATAGTTGATCTACCCGACTACTGATGGCGGACTAAGCAATTGGACGACAAAGGACTTCGTCCCAATTTCTTTTATTACCCAATAATGAGACATTTTGAATTTGTAACAGACAATTTTTAAACTTTACGGCCCGGTGTCTTACCCGAGGCATCGTGGCTTTGTTTGTGAGGGCTTGATATTTGTCATCTCCATATATCATTAATAAAAGCATTGGAAGTTTCTTGCATTTCAAATTTTGCGCTCTCTGTTTTTCTTTTTCTATCTTGCAAAACAACTATTTTACACACTCACATATACAGGTCTACATCCACTCTGGATCCCACTGATAACGACTTTGCTACTGCCAGTTATGACTTCGAATGTCCGATCAACTTAGCCGAAGACGAAGGTGAAGATGATTGCGAAGTGCCTGGTGAACTTGCTAGACTGTTACTTCAGGAAGAGAGGGTTATTCAACCACATGAAGAGCCAGTGGAAACGGTAAATCTGGGTACAAAGGAAGACAAGAAAGAGGTCAAGATCGGTGCAAATCTGGAGCCTAGTGTGAAGCAACGGTTGATTCAGATGCTGCGTGAATATGTTGAGATCTTTGCCTGGTCTTATGAAGATATGCCAGGGTTAGATACCGACATTGTGGTGCACCGCTTGCCCACCAAGTAAGACTGTCCTCCAGTGAAACAGAAAGTTCGTCGAATGTGCCCAGAGATGTCTGAGAAAATCAAGGCTGAAGTGATGAAACAGTTTGACGCCGATTTTCTAGCAGTTACTTCTTACCCACAGTGGGTTGCCAACGTGGTTCCAGTGCCGAAGAAGGATGGTAAGGTTAGAATGTGTGTTGACTATAGGGATCTGAACAGGGCAAGCCCCAAGGATGATTTCCCTCTACCTCATATCGACGTCCTGGTTGACAACACCGCACAACATAAGGTCTTCTCTTTTATGGATGGTTCTCTCCGGTTATAATCAGATTAAGATGGCTCCCGAGGATATGGAGAAGACAACCTTTGTTACTCAATGGGGTACCTTTTGCTACAAGGTCATGCCTTTTGGATTGAAGAATCCTGGTGCAATATATCAGCGCGCCATGGTCTCTTTATTTAACGACATGATCCATCATGAGATTGAGGTGTACGTCGACGACATGATTGCAAGATCCCAGACTGAAGAAGAGCATCTTGACCACCTTCAGAAGCTATTTGACAGGTTGAAGTTGTACAAGCTGAGGTTAAACCCGAACAAGTGCACCTTCGGCGTGAGATCTGGTAAGCTGTTGGGTTTCGTCGTAAGCGATAAAGGTATTCAGGTGGATCCTGCAAAGGTGAAGGCTATATAGGAAATTCCAGCTCCCCGAACAGAAAAAGAAGTCAGAGGCTTTCTGGGACGTCTGAACTATATCGCTCGATTCATCTCACACCTGACTGCTACTTGTGAGCCAATCTTCAAGCTACTGAAGAAAGATCAAGTGGTAAGATGGAACGATGAATGTCAGGCCTCTTTCGAAAGGATCAAAGAATATCTCCAAGATCCTCCCATTTTGATGCCTCCAATTGAAGGGAGAACTTTGATTTTATACTTGACAGTACTCACCAACAAAATGGGGTGCGTGCTGGGGCAGCATGACGAGTCTGGCCGAAAAGAGCATGCTATTTATTACCTTAGCAAAAAGTTTACCGACTGCGAGACCCGATACTCATTGCTCGAGAAAACTTGTTGCGCTTTGGCATGGGCTGCTCGCCGACTGAGACAGTATATGCTGACTCACACTACTCTATTGATATCAAAGATGGATCCAATCAAGTATATCTTCGAGAAGCCTCCATTGTCCGGAAGAATAGGAAGATGGCAGATGATCTTGACTGAGTATGACATCCAATATACGACCCAAAAGGCAATCAAGGGAAGTGTGTTGGCAGATCATTTGGCATATCAGGCGGTAGACGATTACCAGTCTATGATCATTGAATTTCCGGATGAGAACATCATGATAGTGACTGATTGTGAAACACCTGGACCGGATGAAGGACCTGAGGAGGGATCCCGATGGTCTATGTACTTTGATGGAGCTTCAAACGCTTTGGGTAATGGCATTGGCTCCGTGATCATATCTCCTGAAGGCTCTCATACTCCGTTCACCGCCCGACTATGTTTCAACTGCACCAACAACATGGCAGATTATGAAGCGTGCATTATGGGTCTTCGAGCAGCTATTGACCTAAGGATTAAGTTCTTAAGTGTTTTCGGAGATTCCTCTCTCGTGATCAGCCAGATCAAAGGCGAGTGGGATACGAAACACCCTAATCTTATTCCTTACAAGGAGTATGTGTTGACTTTGCTTCCACATTTCAAAGAGATTACCTTTGAACACTTCCCTAGAGAGGAGAATCAGTTGGCGGACGCGCTAGCTACGATGTCTTCTATGTTCAAGATCAGATGGGACAATGAGGCTCCCCAAATTACCATTGAGAGGTTGGACGAACCCGCACATTGCTGCGACATTGAGACTGAAGAGGTAACAGATAAACCCTATTTTCATGAGGTAAAAAGATAACTTGAAGCTCGGGAGTACCCCGAGGGTGCATCTGTTAATGATAAGAAGTTTCTGAGGAGGTTCGCGGTGAAGTTCTTCATCAGTAATGACATCATTTACAAGCGTAACCATGATTCAACCTTACTGCGATTTGTGGATAAGAAAGGGGCAGAAAGGATCATGGCCGATTTACATGAAGGTACTTTCGTGACTCATTCCAGTGGACACACCATGGCAAAGAAAATCCTACGGGCGGGATATTTTTGGTCCACAATGGAAGCTGACTGTTATCAACATTCTCGGACCTCTCACAAGTGCCAAGTCTATGCTGATAAGGTGCACATACCTCAAATTCCTCTGAATGTCTTGACAGCTCTGTGGCCTTTTGCAATGTGGGACATCGACATGATCGGCGAGATCAGACCGACGGCATCCAACGGGCATCGTTTCAACTTGGTAGCTATTGATTACTTTACGAAATGGGTTGAAGCAGCTTCCTTTGCTACAGTAACCAAGAACGTCGTGGCATGGTTCATTCGGCACAATCTGATTTGTCGATATGGTGTACCAGAGAGAATCATTACGGACAATGGTACAAATCTCAACAATAAGATGATCACCGTACTCTGCAAGCAGTTCAAGATACAGCATCACAACTCTTCTCCTTACCGGCCGAAGATGAATGGGGCTATAGAAGCGGCTAATAAGAACATTAAGAAGATTGTGCAGAAGATGACGGTGACATACAAAGATTGGCACGAGGTGTTACCATTTGCTCTTCATGGGTACCGCACCTCAACACGAACGTCAACAGGGGCAACACCCTATTCCTTGGTATATGGCATGGAGGCTGTCTTGCCCATTGAAGTTCAGATACCCTCTCTTCGGATTATGAAGGATGCAGGTTTGAGCGAAGATGACTCGATTCAGACCCGGCTTGATCAGTTGAACTTAATCGACGAAAAGAGACTTACTGCTATTTGTCATGGTCAGACGTATCAAAAACGGATGATCAAGGCATTTAACAAGAAAGTTAGACGACAAGAGTATCAAGTCGGAGATCTAGTCATCAAGCGCATCATATTACCACAAGGTGATCCCAAGGACAAATGGACCCCTACTTACGAAGGGCCGTTTGTGGTTAAGAACATTTTCTCAGGAGGAGCTATGATTCTAACCACCATGGATGGTGACGACCTTCCTCACCCCGTCAATGCAGACATAGTGAAAAAGTACTACGCATAATCAAAGACCCGCTAGGTTGACTGGCCTAGGCAAAAATAAGGGCTTTCCGGTGAACCAAAAGGGTTCGGGCAAAAATAGGGGATGAAAATAAAAAAAATATGCACACCCGGCAAGTCGAAAACCTGAAAAGGCGGCTTGGGCAAAAAAGGGTATCCCGGTGGACTGAAAACCAGAAAGGGCGGTCCATGCAAAAATTAGGGATCAAAGCGTAACATTATGTCTCATTGGATCACCTGCAACCAGACTTCGGTATCGACTATCAAGCTCGGACGGCACTAATCAATCTGATCTACCTTCAACCATGTAGCAAAGTGATGAGATGCTCGAGGACATAAGGGAAATAGAAGAGTTGGAACCCAGTGGGATTGTTCACATATCTGTTTTGTTTTGTTTTTCACAAATTGTATAAATTCTATTACTCGGCAGCGTTCTCTTACTAGGACGTCAACCTCTTGTACAAAAACGCATATTTACAGGCCAAACTTCAAAATCAATACAATTCATCTTCAAAGAAATTTCAAAATGTTTTCCTTTATCTGTTTTGTTTTGCAAAGAATGTCCAATCTTCATTTTTGATATATGCATTTGACATTAATTGTTGCTCATGAATATTTACATGTGAAACAAAAGACCATTACTTGTAATATCAGAAGCAGGGGAAAATAAGAATTTTCCAAATTATACAGTTGCTCTGTCCACCAGGTACAAGGTAAATTCAGCTGAAGAATATGGCTAAGGTACTTTCACTCCCCACAGAGTAAGAAAAGAAAGCAATGTTAACTCTCCCCTGCTGAGACTCGCAACTGTGAACGAATCGGTAATATCCTCCCCAAGCAGAGTTTATCTACCATCAGCATTGAAAAGTCTTATTATCCCCAGCAGAGTATAAGAATATTCCCCGGTGGAGTATAAAATATCCCCAGTGGAGTTTTCCCCAGCGCAGTCTGAAAAAGCTTCCCCAGTGGAATATGGAGAATCATCCCCAGTAGACTCTGGCAGATTGTCCCCAGTAGAGCCTAAAAGGTTATCCCTAGTGAAGTCGCGACTGAAAGAACATCCCCAGCGGAGTTCATTCCTTTCACAAACAGGAATTCTATTCCCAACAGGATTCAGTATCACCAGCAACGGTAATTCATCCCCAATGGAATTTATCAGCCGAATCCTTTACAAAGCATCTCTTCCCCACAGAGTAATCTCCTCATCAGTTTATTCCCCAACGGAGTTATCCTCTCCTGAAGGTTTATTCTCACAATCATCTTCATTCGCTATCCCCAGCGGAAACGAAGAATTCAACTCTTTTCTCCAGCATCTATCCGGGATTTATTCTCCCCAGCTAAAAACATTACATCTTCATACATCATGACGCATGCATATACGCATCATGCAACACAATCTCATTAATTTTGAGAACATCATTGCCTGATACATATCATGCATTACATACAACTAATCTTTACATTTCAGGAAGGATGCGGTTAAGTTCTCACAAAATTCAAAGTTTTGAAGCTTTTACCCAAGTCGAATTACTGACGAGTTCTTAAATCTCAACAGAGTTTTTCTCGGTTGAATTACAGATAAGGTCCTAAATCTCGACAAAGTTCCTCCGTCGAATTACAGACGAGTTCCTAAATCTCAGCATAGTTTTCTCAGTTGAATTACGGGCAAGTTCTTAAATCTCGATGAAGATGTTTCCCCAAGTCGGATTACTGACTAGTTCTTAAATCTCAACAGAGTTTTTCTCAATTGAATTACAGACAAGGTCCTAAATCTCGACAAAGTTCCTCCGTCGAATTACAGACAGGTTCCTAAATCTCAACAGAGAGTTTTCTCAGTTGAATTACGGGCGATTTCTTAAATCTCGATGAAGATGTTTCCCCTACAGTTGAATTACTGACAAGTTCTTAAATCTCAACAGAGTTTTTCTCAGTTGAATTACAGACAAGGTCCTAAATCTCGGCAAAGTTCCTCTGTCGAATTACAGACAGGTTCCTAAATCTCAGTAGAGAGTTTTCTCAGTTGAATTATGGGCGAGTTCTTAAATCTCGATGAAGATGTTTCCCCTATAGTCGAATTACTGACGAGTTCTTAAATCTCAACAAAGTTTTTCTCAGTTGAATTACAGACAAGGTCCTAAATCTCGACAAAGTTCCTCCGTCGAATTACAGACAGGGTCCTAAATCTCAGCAGAGTTTTCTCAGTTGAACTACGAGCAAGTTCTTAAATCTCGATGAAGATGTTTCCCTCCAGTCGAATTACTGACAAGTTCTTAAATCTCTACAAAGTTTTCCAGTTGAATTACAGACAAGGTCCTAAATCTCGACAAAGTTTTCCTCTGTTGAATTACATACAAGTTCCTAAATCTCAGCAGAGAAGTTTTCTCAGTTGAATTAGGGGCGAGTTCTTAAATCTCGATGAAGATGTTTCCCCCCTCAGTTGAATT
Source organism: Vicia faba (assembly GCA_948472305.1). Classification (NCBI taxonomy): domain Eukaryota; kingdom Viridiplantae; phylum Streptophyta; class Magnoliopsida; order Fabales; family Fabaceae; genus Vicia; species Vicia faba. Next base: position 664,781,055 of record OX451736.1, on the reverse strand, counting down.
ACAGGCAAATCCCTAAATCTTGACACCTCAGTTGAATTACGGGCAAGTTCCTAAATCTCAACAAAGATTAGACTTCCCCAGCGGAATCTTCCTCAAACAACAGGTATACAAGCTCTCGCTAAGGAATCTCTTATGCGATTGACACTCCTTCAGATGGCATCTTTAAGCCCATCCTCCCGGCAGCAATCTCCAAATGGCATCTGTAAGCCCATTCCCGACATCACAAGGCTGATACCACTTCATGCGAGTGCAAATTTCTGGGCACTCTAGTGTTCAATCATCTTCCACCTTTGGATCACGAAAGGCATGAAAGCCAATCTACATCCTTAGGTTTAAGAAGATTGAACAGGGGAAGCTGTTGTACCCAAAAATTTTCCCTCCCATATTTCTCAAAACATTGCAAGAAAAATCTCCAAGTTGCTCAAAGTAGTCCAAGAGTTGGTCAGACAAGCTCTCTCCTAAGGCAGTCTACCCCAAAGTATGGTTTTTTGTTGCATCAAGGTCCTTGAGTCCAAATGACCCCAAGTGCTCACCAATGTCCTAATATGTTCTCAAGATCATCCATGTCAAATTTCAAGCCTTGTAGAGGAAGTTTGCTCAGTCAATTGCTCAAAGGTCCAAAAATCGAATATGCTAGGGCAAAAGTCAACTGTGACCTACAAACAGTCAAACTTCAAGTTTTTTGTCAACATTATTATTTTGAAGGATATTTCATCATTTGATCAAGGTTTGATCATGATTCATCAAGGATTTCTCAAAATTCATCAAGATTCAAAAGTTGCTAAATTAGAGTTTTGTAGGAAAAGTCAACTCAACATTGACCAAACATAACTTTCTCATACTTTATGCAAAATGACCCATCCAAAGCTCATTTTGAAGACTCTGAAATTGCCTACAATCCATCTTCATACCCCAAGTTCAAAAAATGTACTCACAAGAAGTTATGAATTTTGACATTATAGGTCATTTTTGAAAGTCAACAAAAACACCTTTTTTGTAAAAGCTTATATATTTAACATGGAATATCAAAATGAGATGAGGACAAAAGGGTTGATTAGAGGACATCTCAATCTTTCTAAAAAGTCCAAGAACACCTCCAAAAGTTCAAAATTGAAGAAGTTATGCATTGTTGAAGTTGGATTTTTTTGTAAAATTGCCAAAAGTCAACTATCCCCAAAACTGCAAATTTTGCCAGATGGGCCCATTCTTTTTCACTTGTTTTGAGTTTGCATTGTTTCCCATAGGAATGGAATTCTTCGGCCCCAAAGCCTTGGCGTTAGATCTGTTTATCATGCCCCAGGCTCATGTGAACCTTTGGAGATACCCTTGAATATCCCCCTAATAGTTAAATATAATGCCCTGGATAAGTAACTCATAAGGATCATCCCTTCGAGCGTAACCAAATTTTCGCAGAGCCAAACAAGGATTGTAAGTTATACCTCCCCTAATGCCAAGTAGTGGGACATTAGGGAATTCCCCGCAATTGTCAATAATAGAAACATCTCCCATAAATCGGGAATACCAGAGAATATCCGCGCGAGAAAGTGATGTTATCCTTTGCTACCAACCCAAACCTTCTTCATTCTTCAGCACTGACTTAGAGAGGTGAGAAATAAACCACCTCGACAGTAATGGCATGCAGCACATAAGGACCCCTCTTCTCTTCATGGTACGAGTATGGAGAGCGTGTAAGATATCTCCTAGCAAGGTAGGCAAAAGGATGCGAGAGAGGAAAATCTTGATAGCATTCACATCTATGAGTAAGTCTGGATTAGGGAACAGTACTAACCCATAGATTAGAAGGGCCAATACCTCATCAAACGCCTGAAAGTCAAAATCATCCCAAAACAGCTGGGCCCTGTCTATTAGGAACTTGGCTAGAAAACCCTTGACTACGCTTCTTGTTTCCCAATTGGATACCATGTCGGCCCATTTTAGATGCAAAGTTGAGGCAACAACTTATGTCTTCGGAACCTCTTCTAAACCTGTGAAAGGAACCTGGTCAAGAATGGGTATATTCAATAACTGAGAGAACTCTTCCATGGTAGGCACCAATTGATAGTCTGGAAAGGTGAATCATTGGTGCTCGGGATCAAAGAACTGAAAGATTACACCCATCATCTTTTCATCAAAGCTTGAAGTAACCAGGTTGAGAAATCGACCATGTCTCTTGGCGAACACAGAAGTTTCGGGAACCCTTGATATTAGTTCTTTGAGTCGGGGAGGTATTCTCACAAAGCTGATTCGGATAATGTTTCTACGAGCGGAAGCCATGATCTGCAAAACAGAACAAAGATAAAATCCCTCGGTCCTTGAAATGGTTAGTGTAATAAGAATGGATGTTATGTTATGATGCATGATGTTATGTTCAAACAGAGTAAATCACACACAAGCCAATCATACAATAGACCTTAGGTTCAAAGGCTTGCATGAGGTTAAAGGTAAGTACCCTCTTGAAGTTTAGTTGGTTTCAAACCTATCTTAGAAAATTAACCAGGTTCTAAGGATTCTCAATATCATTGATCATCTTCTATCGGGCCTTATTTGAGCTCAGTAAATCTTTTCTTGTGGCCAAAATATCCCAAAAGTCTGATCTCAATGAGTGCAGCATCGAGTATCAACCAATCCTCAGCTTTACACCGAGGCCGGCTATCTCACTACTTTCTAATGGCCAAGTTTGTTCAACTAAGGTTCTAATGTACATTAGTGCTTCACGACACCACGCGGCGGCCCCGTATTCTCTTCGTTTCCACATGAAGGATACCGGTACCAACTAAAGTGTCACACCAACACAGCCATCGCTTAAACCATATCAGTCTACGCCGTACAATCTCTACGATCTATTGATGTTTACCTAATAAGTGCCCCCAGATCCAGGTGCAGGATCTTTAAAAGTAACCCAAACAAGGACCCAAAATATAAAGCATACAAGTCAAACAATGAAAGCAAGTACATGTGATCTAGCCCTAAGGTCACCCCACTTTTAATTTCCCCAGCAGAGTTGCCAGTTCTGTGATACGGTGGGAGAACTGACTTGGTTATTTTGCGTTTGATCGCAATTATTGCGGTTTATCAAGAGTCACCACCGACTTTTCTTTTATCCAATAAGGAAAGGCTGAAAAGAATAGGAAAGACCTTTAGAGATGTTTTCTTGAGTTTAGGGGGTAGATTATGAAAAGGGAAGGTATTAGCACCCTTTTCATCCATGGTTTTCCATGGGCTCTTAGTTACTTGCTAGATCACTTGCTTTTGTTTGAATGTGCTTGTGGTGTGGGCTTTGAAAGTATTTTGAAAATGTCTTTGTAATGGTTCTCGTTTCTATAAGAACGCGTACAAAGTGTTTATTTTGAAAATAGTTCAAAGAGGTGTTTGTGTTTTTTGAAAGTGATTTTGAAAAGGGTTTTCTTTGTAATGTCTCTCATTTCTATAAGAACGCGTACAAAGTGTTGTCTTTTGAAAATATATCAAATGAGAGTGTAGGTGTAAAAATGTTTTGTTGTGAGCAAGCGAGCAACTAGGAGCGAATCTACCTACTCAAAAGGTCTTAAGTGTTCTTTTCTTCCTCTTTTAGATATTGCTATCTTACCATTGATTTTGGTAAGAAGCCCCATCGTTGGATGTGAAGGGACGGGTGCGGGACGTTTATATAGTCATAGAAGGCAACCCATGGAACATTTTAGCAATGTCGTTTTAGGGACTAGATCGTTTACCGAAGGCAACATCGAGGGACTACGATCTTTTATCGAGGGTCTTTTGCTAAAACGCCCATGTTCGAGGGACATGACTAATTTCCGATAGGCAACAAGTGAGATTACCCTAAGGGTGCGTGTGTTCAAAGTTTGCTTGATTACATGCATTTAGTCTTGATTAGGGTGATCTAATTTTTGATTTCATGTCTTGCCATACACACCCTAATTACTAGCATTATAATTGAAAAGCGATAAATTGCGGAAATATAAAGTCCTACGCTATTACAATATTTAGGGATGGGGATACAAATTTACAAATGGGGGGTTATAAGAATTTGAATCATATTTAACTATTACAACCATATTGAAATGTGCCATGCAAGAAAGAAAAAGGATTTGTTTTGAAAATGGTTTTTTGTCTTAACAAATAAATAAATAAAAATAAATAAATTAACTAAAAAAAGAAAATATTTTTTATTTTTGTTTTTTATATTAATAAAAAAAAGGGATGTTAATGTTAAAAATGATAGAAAGGAAAATAACGAGAGAAAATAATCATCATGTTGCTGAAAGCAAAGCCACGGGGATCAGAAGTTCTGATGTCAGGCGCGCGGTGGTTTAGCATGGAACATCAGAGGAAATAAGAAGTTCTGAGCTGATACACTTTGAGGTCCTGCAAGAAACGTTAGAGGGAAAACACATAAGTTCTAGGTTGCTACGTGCTAAAGTTCTGACTGTGAGAGCAGTGAGAAAATCTTATAAGCTTTGTACGTGTTAAAATAGTGGGAAGCACTCAGAAGTTATGTATTGTGCTAAGACAGTGATTGAACATCAGAAGTTCAGTGCGTTATTAACGTGTGAAAATCAGAAGTTCTAAGTGTTAAAACAGTGAGTGGAAACATCAGAAGTTCAGTGTGTTTAACAGTAAGGAGAACTCAGAAGTTATGTATTGTGCTAAACAGTGAGTGAAAATCATAGGTTCTATGCCACATTTAAACTCTTTCTTCATATTAATCAGCACATCAACAATTTATTCGGTTCTTAATAAATAGCAAATCAGAAGGATAAAAGAACAATATTTTATAGAAGTTCTAATCCTAGTTCTGAGCCTAGCCTTAATCAAGAAGTTCTGATCCACAGTTTTTTTTGTTAGAACAAAGTTTGAATCTACTACCCTAAGTTAAAGTTTTGATGATAACAAAATGCAAGATTATATAAATTTATGATTCATGTAAGACATATATGCTACCTAAAAATTATATTGTGTTTTACAGAAACTCTGATGAGTATCAGCATAAGAATATCATCATCAGCATCAGAAGATGAAATATCAACATCAGCATCAGAGGATGTTATATCAGATGCCAGAATCAGAAGATCAAAGCATGTGCTTACGCTGAAGCTTGATGAATAGATCTGCTCGTAACAATCTAAACTCTGATCAAGACCACAACAATTCATCAGCACCTAGCAGCGTCAGAATAAGCCAAAGCCAGAACACGCTTAATTGGCAACGGTACTGTGCATTCAAGATACTTTATTATCAACGGCATTATTCCAGACAAAGATCTTCTCAATATGGAAAGAATGTAATTGGCATTGAAACAGAATAACTGACTCCAACGTATCATTTCCAATGCTATATAAACAAGCAAGTGAGGAACGGATTGGCTAATGCTCTACAACTCTCTACACGCCTAAAGCGACTCATCTTCATCCTCATTCACAGTTTGCTAAAGCTCTCAAATTACTTACTCTATTGTTTTAGCATTCTAGTTCTCATAAGCTTAATTTGTGTAGTATCACAGTTGTGATAAACAGTTTTGTAGAAAACATTCAACACACTTAGATTTCATTTATCTGTAAGAAAGTATTTCCTTGAGAAACCGGTTTGTGGTTTTGACTCAAGAAGGCTTTAGCAGTTGTTGGAGCAGTTGTAACATTCAGTTGAATATAGTGGATTAAGACCTCGTTGGAGAGAGGCGAAATCACCTTGACTGGTGGACTGGAGTAGTTTGAGATCAAACGAACCAGGATAAAAATAACGTGTTGTCTGCATTTGATTTCAAGTTTTACAATTCAACCCCCCTTCTTGTGTTTTTAACTTCTTCAATTGGCATCAGAGCGCCTGGTTCTGAGCTAAAACACTTAACCGTGTCAGTACAAGATCCAGCATCAGAAAAACACAATGGCAGGAACATATCAACACAGCAACAATGACAACAATGAAGATAGAGACAGATTCAGCGGCAAACCTCCAGTCTTTGATGGAGAGAATTTTGATTACTGGAAAGACGGAATCGAAAGCTTCTTTCTGGCACATGATGTTGATCTGTGGGACATGGTGACAGATGGATACACGCACCCAGTGAATGCAGGCGGTCAGAAGATTGACAAGAAAGCAATGTCTGATCAACAAAAGCGTGACTTCAAAAATCACCACAAGGCCATAACCATTCTTCTCAGCGCCATCTCTTACGCTGAATATGAAAAGATATCTAACAGAGACACAGCAAAGAACATGTTTGACTCACTCAGAATGACGCATGAAGGCAACATTCAGGTCAAAGAAACTAAAGCTCTTGCGCTCATTCAGAAGTATGAGGCATTCAAAATGGAAGAAAGTGAATCCATTGAAACAATGTTCTCAAGATTCCAAATTCTGGTGGCTGGTCTCAAGGTTCTGGACAAAGGATACTCTACTGCTGATCATGTCAAGAAGATCATCAGAAGCTTGCCAAAACAGTGGAGGCCAATGGTTACAGCGCTGAAGCTAGCTAAAGATCTCAAGAAAATTTCTCTGGAGGAACTTATCAGCTCCCTCAGAAGTCACGAGATAGAGCTAGAAGCTGATGAACCTCAGAAGCAAGGTAAGGCTTTAGCATTAAAATCTAACAGAAAATTTGACTCTAAAGTTTTGCAGGCAGTTGAAGAAACATCTGATGGGTCCTCATCAAAAGAAGACGAACTTTCCCTCCTCTTCAGAAGAGTGAACCAACTATGGAAGCAGAGGCTAAGGAAGTTCAGGAATCCCAGAAGATCTTATCAGAATGAGTCCTCCTCCAGATATAGAAGGTCAGACTCTTCCTCTGGATACAAAAGATCTGAAGGCTCTTCAGGAAGCAGAAAGCCAAACACCAAGGACATCACTTGCTATGAATGCAATGAGCAAGGACACTATAAGAGTGATTGTCCAAAGCTTCAGAGGGAAAAGCCCAAAAAGAAGTTTGGAAGAGAAAAGAAGAAAAGTCTCATGGCTACATGGGATGACTCTGACTCGTCTGAAGCTGACTCAGAATCAGATGATGAGAGAGCAAACATAGCTCTCATGGCCAACATATCATAAGACAGTGAAGCTTCTGAATCAGACTCAGAATCAGACACCGAAGAGGTATTTCCTGACTTTGCAATTAATTTTACTAAGGCTGAACTTGCTGAAAGCCTTAACGAAATTCTGGAAAGGTACCAGCAGATCAAAGTTAAATTCAGAAACCTGAAAAGGAATCTTGATTCTGACTCTGACAAAACTGAGAGTCTCAAATTGGAAAATTCTGAGTTGAAAAATAAAATTTCAAAATTAGAAAATATTTTACAAAACTCTCAGAAGGAAACAATTTCTGAAACTCCCAGCAGCGCTGATGAGATCATCAAGGAGTATGATCATAGCTTTCAGAAGTTCCTTGCTAAAAGCATAGATAGAAGCAAAATGGCTTCAATGATCTATGGAGTTAGCAGAAACGGCAGAAAGGGAATAGGATACCAAGGTAAGGTACCTACACCAAAGAATGCCATGGATTTAATTATTGAACACACTCCTCTGAATTCACACTTTGTGTTTGGCCACACACATGACATTAAATATACTAGTAGCAATTATTATGTGAAACCAAAATTCAACCAGAGTTTTGGTAAAGCTAACAAATCAGGACCCAAGAAAATATGGGTACCTAAGGATAAAATAATACATGTTGCAGATATCTTTAGCAGCAAATCAGAAACACCAGTCATGGTACCTGGACTCTGGCTGCTCGCGACACATGACGGGAAGAAGGCATATGTTCCAAAGCCTGAAACTTAAGCCTGGAGGCCACGTAGGCTTTGGAGGCAATCAGAGGGGAAAGATCATTGGCTCTGGAATTGTAGGTAATGGAAATCTTCCCTCTATAAACAATGTTCTGTTAGTAGATGGATTAATGCATAATCTGTTATCCATAAGTCAATTAAGTGATAACGGTTATGATATAATCTTTAATCAAAAATCATGTAAAGCTGTTAGTCAGAAAGATGGGACTATCCTATTTAATGGAAAGAGGAAAAACAACATTTATAAAATCAAACTTTCTGAACTGAAAAGTCAGAATGTAAAGTTTCTTCTGTCTGTTAACAACGAGTAATGGATCTGGCACAGAAGATTGGGGCATGTTAGTATGAGAAGAATATCTCAGATTAACAAACTCAATCTGGTCAGAGGACTTCCTAATCTGAAGTTCAATTCAGATGCTTTGTGTGAAGCATGTCAGAAAGGCAAGTTTGCAAAACCTTCTTTCAAATATAAAAATGTTGTTTCTACCTCTAAGCCATTAGAACTTCTGCACATTGACTTATTTGGACCAGTTAAAACTGCTTCAGTCAGTGGCAAGAAGTATGAGTTAGTAATCGTAGATGACTATAGCAGATGGACATGGGTAAAGTTCTTAAGACACAAGGACGAGTCACACTCTGTGTTTGTCACCTTCTGTAACCAAGTTCAGAATGAAAAGGATCTTAGAATCGTTAAAGTCAGAAGTGATCATGGTGGAGAGTTTGAAAATAAAGATTTTGAGTCATTCTTTAATGACAAAGGCATTCTGCATGATTTCTCTTGTCCTAGAACTCCCCAGTAAAATGGAGTTGTAGAATGAAAGAACAGAACATTGCAAGAAATGGCCAGAACCATGATCAATGAGACAAACGTTGCTAAGATCTTCTGGGCAGAGGCAATAAACACAGCGTGCTACATTCAGAATAGAATCTCCATAAGACATATTCTGGAAAAGACTCCATATGAATTGTGGAAGAACAGAAAGCCCAACATTTCATATTTTCATCCATTTGGATGTACTTGCTTTATGTTAAATACAAAAAATTATTTGAACAAGTTTGACTCTAAAGCACAGAAGTGTATTATGTTAGGATACTCTGAACGCTCAAGAGGGTACAGAGTATACAATACAGAAACACAGATTGTGGAAGAATCAATCAGTGTTCTTTTTGATGATAAGCTTGACTCTAAAAAGTCAAAGCAGAATGAAGTTTTTGCAGGTATGGAAGTTGAATTTACAGGTTCTGAAGACAAGTCATCAGAAGCTCTAAATAAAGACACTCCTTCAACATCAGAAAGAGGCAATGCTAGCAATCCAGCAACATTTGTTGACCAACCTCAAAAAAGACTACCCAGAAGCAGCTTGGATCACCCAGAAGAAACTATCTTAGGAAGAAAGGAAGATCCAATCAGAACAAGAGCCAGCTTCAGAAACTCTGAAGAATCCCTCATGGGACTTGTTTCTCTGATTGAACCTTCCTCAATTGATAAAGCACTTCTGGACAACGACTGGATTCTAGCAATGCAAGAAGAGCTGAATCAATTCACCAGAAATGACGTATGGGATCTTGTTCCCAGACCAAAAGGATTCAACGTCATTGGAACAAAATGGGTGTTCAGAAACAAGCTGAACAAACAAGGTGAAGTTATCAGAAACAAAGCACGACTGGTAGCACAAGGTTATAGTCAGCAAGAGGGGATAGACTATACATAAACCTTTGCCCCAGTCGCCAGGTTAGAATCTATCAGACTTTTAATTTCGTTTTCTGTTAGTAAAGGCATCACTCTGTATCAGATGGATGTCAAGAGTGCATTCTTAAATGGATATATAGAAGAAGAGGTTTATGTGCACCAACCCCCTGGTTTTGAAAGTACAAAAAATCCAGAATATGTTTTCAAACTAAAGAAGTCACTATATGGTCTGAAACAAGCTCCTAGAGCTTGGTATGAAAGACTAAGTAACTTTCTGTTAGAAAAAGAATTCACCAGAGGGAAGGTGGACACTACCTTATTCTGTAAGTCAGTTAAGAATGACATCTTAGTTTTTCAAATTTATGTTGACGATATTATTTTTGGATCTACTAATCCTTCTCTTGGAAGAAAATTTGCTAAGTGTATGCAGGCAGAATTTGAGATGAGCCTCATGGGGGAACTGAAATTCTTTCTAGGAATTCAGATCAATCAAACTTCAGAGGGAACTTACATTCATCAGAGCAAATATGTCAGAGAACTTCTGAAGAAATTTGATCTCTCAGAATGTAAGTCATCAAAAATTCCAATGCATCCCACGTGCATTCTGGAAAGAGAAGAGGTAAGCAAAAAGGTAGAACAGAAGGTCTACAGAGGTATGATTGGTTCTCTTCTTTATCTGACGGCTTCAAGGCCTGATATTTTATTCAGTGTATGTATTTGTGCAAGATTCCAATCAGATCCTAGAGAATCTCACTTAACAGTTGTTAAGCGGATTTTCAAGTATCTGAAAGGTACTACTAATCTGGGTTTATTTTATAGAAAATCTAGTGATTACAGCTTAGTAGGTTACTGCGATGCTGACTTTGCTGGAGACAGAGTAGAGCGTAAAAGTACTTATGGAAGCTGCCAGTTTCTGGGAGAAAATCTGATCTCTTGGTCCAGCAAAAGGCAATCCACAATTGTGCTATCAACAGCAGAAGCTGAGTACATAGCAGCAGCAGGATGCAGCACACAAATGCTCTGGATGAAAAGTCAGCTTGAAGACTTCCAGATTTTTGAGAGTAACATCCCTATACTCTATGACAATACTTCTGCCATTTGCTTAAGTAAAAATCCAATTTTGCATTCTAGGGCTAAGCATATAGAAATAAAACACCATTTCATTAGGGACTATATTCAGAAAGGAATTTTGAACTTAAAATTTATTGATACAGACCATCAATGGGATGATATCTTCACTAAACCACTTTCTGAAGATAGGTTCAACTTCATTCTGAAACATCTCAGCATGAAGCTCTGCCCAGAGTGAAAATGTTTTAAGTTTATATGTTAACCTTCAGAATGTGTTTTACTTCACTTTGAACTTCTGATCAATCTTCCTTCATAAATTTAGACATGCAGATTGTATCAGATTCTATTCTTAAAGATCTGAGCGTTTCAGTTCAAGGATAGATGTGATGTTCACTAAATCAAACAGGTGTCATCCAGTCATCAGCTTATTCCTGTTGCAAAACACGCGTGCACATTTCTGAGAAGGCAAAGCGCTGATTGGATGCATTGAGACACATGTCACTGGTAACCGTTCCAAATATCTTTCTCAAATCCCCCAAAATCAACAAACATTAAATGCGTGTAATCATGAGTTAATTCTCTCTCTTAAAATCGTTTACGTTTTCAAAACATATTTTGAAACCTATTTAAACGCCTTAACATCATTCATTAATTTTTTACCGTCTCTTACAATCATCAAAATATTTCTGTGTTCTTACTGTGTGTTGATCTTTTTCAAGAAAACCCTTTTTCAAGCTTTTTCTCAAAAACCCTAGTGTGAACATGGCGTCCTCTAGCACTGTTTCTGCAGGTTCCCAGCAAGATGCTTCTTCTGATCAGTACCAAATTCCCTTCAGAACTCTACTCACACCGGTGAAGAACTTGGAAGTTCTGTCTGAACTGATCGTTGATTTCAACAGTTTGAAAGAAAATGGCTTCGATTTGACTGAAGAAATTAGGGCACAAGGATGGGAAAGGTACTTTGATAGGTTGGTGGGTCCAACGTTCCCTGTATTGGTCAAAGAATTCTGGATACATGCGTCTTCATCAACACATCAGGTTACTTCATATATCATGGGCAAGAAGATTGTGATTACTGAAGATCACATTGCTAGACTGATTGGATACAACGGTGGTGGCATCCGTTGTATTAACATGGCAGAAAGAGCTGGAAACACTGCCATAGTTGCTAGACAGATTTTCACGCATGGGGTTCCATCCAGCAAGATCAGAGATTTGATGGATCAGCACAAAATCTGGGCAAAGATCATCTTGGGCTGCTTCAACCACAGGAAGCCCACAAGCTCTCCTGACTACATCAACATAGATCAGCAATTTCTGCTCTATTTTATTTCAAAGAAGACCAAGATCAACCTTTCTCATCTTCTGATCAATCATCTGAAGACCAGCGTCAAGGAGACGAGAGAAGAAGAAAAGACTAAAAGGGATTGGATACCCTTCGGCAGATTAATATCAGATATTCTAATGGAGAATAGGCTGATTGAACACCTGACAGAGGCACAGGAAATAAGCGCTCTAGAACCTTCTGTTGGCAAGCAGCTGAATGCCAAAAATCTGAAAAAGATGAAGCTGATAGAGAATATAAGGAAGGAGCCCAGCGTCACTCCTCATGCTGAAATCTCCAGCAGGAGAGTCCCTCTGGACGACTTTCCCATATTCTCTGAGATTGACTCTAAACCAGTCATTGTTCTCAGATACTTGGATGCGTGTAAAGCTGATGGCACAGATCCTAATCTGAACATTAAAGATCTGCACCAGCAAACACCAGAGGTTACTTTGAATAAGACTAAGAAGAGAAAGGCTGCATCAGAAGGACCATCCCAGCAGACCCCAAAGAAGAGAGGTAATTTGTCTTCTGTAAATGTTTTAAATTCATCTGCTGTTCCAACATTGATTCCAACCCCATCTTCATATGAACTCCCAATTCCCATACCAACCATTGATGATACCGAACCAGAGTTTGACCCTTCTGAGTCACTAACTCTCAGGAGATCCCGCACCAAACCTCAAAATCCAAAACCCACAACATCAACAGAATCAGAACTTGATAAAGTTCTTTCTGAAATTGATCAACGTTCTTCCGCTCCCCTCTCAGAAAATCCAAACACTCAACCAGAAACTGTCCATTCACCTCAACCAGAATATACACTCTCACCAATACCAGAAAATCCACAATCACCAGAACCAGAAACTCCTCCACCTCCCTCTCCACAACCAGAACTTAATCCACCTTCACCTCAACCATCATCTCCACAACCCGAGTCTCAACACTCTGAAACTCCATCACCTGAACCTCAATCCCCTAAACCTCAATCATCTGAATCATCCGAACTACGACCCTTAGCCATGGAATTCCCTGGTGGCACCACTGTCAATATCCCCCAACTGCCATCCTCACCAGAAACTACCCCTCCTAATACTCCACACAGTCCAATAATCATTTCTGATTCTCCCACTCCCTCTCCCAAGCAAAATACAGAAGACCACAGCAAAACCTTCATCGATCTCACAGTCCTTGACCATTTTGCTGCCATTATCAGTAAAACCGCCATTCCCAAACCCAAACAACCAGATGTTGGTTCTAGTATTTTGAATTTTGAAGCAGATATGTAGAGATGGATTTCTTCTCTAAAGCAGGCTTGTCTGGGAGTGATTGATCCTGCTGTTTCAGACCAACTCTGGACACATTTCAGAGGATGGGTACACGCTGAAACCTTTAAGCTGCAAGACCTAAACTATGAACAGGCTCAACAGAACTTCAGCAATCTGCTGAAAGAAGTTGAAGGACCAGTCTTAAGTCAGCTGCTGAAGGAGGAAGTGCTTCATCTGGACAGTGAGCCTTGGTCTGAAAAGCGTCTAGCATCAACAGTTCAACCAACAGAAGATGTGTGTCAAGAAGAAGACATTGCAGAAAGCTCTCAGAAGCACCCTGACTCTGACATCTCTCAAGCTGCCTTGGACAGGCAGACTCTTGAAGAGCTAAAGCAAAATGATCTTTGTCTGCAAGAGAGAATGGATGAAAGTGATCAAAGGATGAAAGCAAGGATGGATGTTCAGGACAGCAAGATTGACTCAGTAGCCAGCATGGTGCATCAGCAGAAGGAAACCACTGATCAGATTAAGAACATGCTTGAGGCTCTGTTCACACGCCTTCCACCTGCACCTTAGTTTTTTTTCTCTTGATATTTTCATTGTTTTCTTTGCATACCATCTGTACTATTTTTTTGGCTCTGAACTGAATACAATCGTTTTTCTGCACTGATTCTCTTACTTCAATTATTTTTTACTTCCTCAATTATGTGCACTTTTTGATTGCTGACAATAAGGGGGAGAAAGACTTATATTTTTCAATAACGGTTTACTGAGACAAAAGTCTCAAACATTCTAACACTCTGATATACTTGAATGTTTTTGTTCTGCATAGCTTACAGGTACAAGAATCTGATGAACTCTAATACACTGAAGCTCTGATGTTATAATGTTCAAAGAAAGTCAATAAAGATCTGATCCTAAAGAACTCATGGAATTAAAGGGAAGTAATAAATTCAGGGGGAGTCTTTCCGATCTAAACTCAGATACCTCTTTATCCCTTATCTTCTTATCTTTGATAACTTCCTATTTAATTCTGATACAATTTATTATTTGGTTATCTCTGATACTTTTCTCGTTAATTTTCAATTGAAAAAAATCTAGTTTTTGTCATCATCAAAAAGGGGGAGATTGTTAGAACAAAGTTTGAATCTACTACCCTAAGTTAAAGTTTTGATGATAACAAAATGCAAGATTATATAAATTGTATGATTCATGTAAGACATATATGCTACCTAAAAATTATATTGTGTTTTACAGAAACTCTGATGAGTATCAGCATAAGAATATCATCATCAGCATCAGAAGATGAAATATCAACATCAGCATCAAAGGATGTTATATCAGATGCCAGAATCAGAAGATCAAAGAATGTGCTTACGCTGAAGCTTGATGAACAGATCTGCGCGTAACAATCTAAACTCTGATCAAGACCATAATAATTCATCAGCACCTAGCAGCGTCAGAATAAGCCAAAGCCAGAACACGCTTAATTGGCAACGGTACTGTGCATTCAAGATACTTTATTATCAATGGCATTATTCCAGACAAAGATCTTCTCAATATGGAAAGAATGTAATTGGCATTGAAACGGAATAACTGACTCCAACGTATCATTTCCAATGCTATATAAACAAGCAAGTGAGGAACGGATTGGCTAATGCTCTACAACTATCTACACGCCTAAAGCGACTCATCTTCATCCTCATTCACAGTTTTCTAAAGCTCTCAAATTACTTACTCTATTGTTTTAGCATTCTAGTTCTCATAAGCTTAATTTGTGTAGTATCACAGTTGTGATAAACAGTTTTGTAGAAAATATTCAACACACTTAGATTTCATTTATCTGTAAGAAAGTATTTCCTTGAGAAACCGGTTTGTGGTTTTGACTAAAGAAGGCTTTAGCCGTTGTTAGAGCAGTTGTAATATTCAGTTGAATATAGTGGATTAAGACCTCGTTGGAGAGAGGCGAAATCACCTTGACGGGTGGACTGGAGTAGTTTGAGATCAAACGAACCAGGATAAAAATAACGTGTTGTCTGTATTTGATTTCAAGTTTTACAATTCAACTCCCCTTCTTGTGTTTTTCACTTCTTCATTTTTTACTTATGCAACGATATGGATGTTGTACCCCAAAGTTTTCCCTCCCATATTTCTCAAAACATTGGAAGAAAAATCTCCAAGTTGCTCAAAGTAGTCAAAGAGTTGGTCAGACAAGCTCTCTCCTAAGGCCGTCTACCCCAAATTAGGGTTTTGTGTTGCATCAAGGTACTTGAGTCCAAATGACCCCAAGTTCTCACCAATGTACTAATATGTTCTCAATATCATCCATGTCAAATTTCAAGCCTTGCAGAGGACGTTTGCTCAGTCAATTGCTCAAAGGTCCAAAAATCGACTATGCTAGGGCAAAAGTCAACTGTGACCTACAAACAGTCAAACTTCAAGATTTTTTGTCAACATTCTTATTTTGAAGGATATTTCATCATTTGATCAAGGGTTGATCATGATTCATCAAGTATTGCTCAAAATTCATCAAGATTTAAAAGTTGCTAAATTAGGGTTTTGTAGGAAAAGTCAACTCAACTTTGACCAAGCATAACTTTCTCATACTTTATGAGAAATGACCCATCCAAATCTCATTTTGAATAAGATGAAATTCCCTACAATCCATCTTCATACCCCAAGTTCAAAAAATGCACTCACAAGAAGTTATGAATTTTGACATTATAGGTCATTTTTGAAAGTCAACAAAAACATATTTTTTGTCAAAGCTTATAACTTAAACATGGAATATAAAAATGAGATGATACCAAAAGGGTTGATTATAGGACATCTCAATATTTCTAAAAAGTCAAGGAACACCTCCAAAAGTTCAAAATTGAAGAAGTTATGCATTGTTGAAGTTGGACTTTTTTGCAAAATTGCCAAAAGTCAACTATCCCCAAAACTTCAAATTTTGCCAAATGGGTCCATTCTTTTTCACTTGTTTTGAGTTTGCGTTATTTCCCACGTGCTCTAGCCTTGGTCATGTGTCCATATCCCATTTTTATTATTTAATTTGATTTTTATTTGAATTAATTCATTTTAAATCAAATAAAATCACATAAAATCTAAGGCATTGATAACTAATGATTTTCTGGTTGTTTTAGGCTTTGATCACATCTAGCATTGCAATCAAATTCGTGTCAAGGTAATTATGCACAAGAAGATATGATTTGGATCAAATTTGGCAATATTGTAAAGGCAAATCAAATCCACATCAAAATCATTAATAAAGGAAGATTTGGACAAAAGTTTGAACCCTAATACAATGCACAATACATACGCAAGCGCAACATATAAGAATCAAGGTTAGAAATCACTTGAGGAGGCAGAACCAACTTTGGAAAAAACACAAAAAAGTGTGACTTTGAAATCAAAGTTAGAGACATTTTCAGGGCTTGAGAGTTATCTCAATCGATTGCTGACCATCTCCAGAAGCTAACCCAGTCCAAACCAAGCGTTTCCAAACCTCCTAGCGCACTCGTAGTGGCAAGCATAGCGTGGACTTTCCCTTCAGGACCTGGGTTTGAATCCCAGGTCCCCCTTTCTCAATATTATTTGTTTTCAAGTATTCCAGTGCACATGCCAGTCTGCAATCCACCATACTCCCTCACCATCAAAGCGCCAGATGGCCAAATGGCCAGATCTGGTGGTCAAGTTTCAAGGGTACACCATGAGCCAGGTCAACACGCGTGTACTGGATCAGAAAAAGTCAATTGGGCCAGCTGCTTTTGGGCCAACAAATTGCTACTAACACCACCCAAACCAGGCCCAAACTCTCTTTCCCTCACACTTTTATTTATTTATTCAATTGTTTTATTTTATTTAACCAATTTTCTAACCAATAGATTAATTTAATTTTTTTATCAAAAATCACAAAAATACTTTTTATCCAATAAAAATTCAGAATTTTATTTTTATTAATAAACACTAACTAATTAATTAGGTTTTTATTTCTAGAAAACTTTAATTTATTTTGTAAATATTTAAAATTAATTAGAAATCATTTAGGTTTTAATTCTAATTTAATTATTTTATTTTCTTTCTTAAAATAATAAAAACTCCAAAAACATGTCATTTGTTATTATTTTTTCATTTAATTAAATTAATTTAGTTATTTAATTTAGAATTCATTTCTTTTCTTAAATAAAAACAACAAAAAGATGGCATTTTCTTTTAAAAAGGGTCAAAACCCGAAGTCGTATCTGATTTAATTTCACGTCGCACTTTATTTTTATTTAATTATTGATGTATCTGCTTCGGGTATGTAATAGTTAATTAGGACCATTTATTTATTTTATCGCTTTATTTTATTTTCAAAGGGTTGTTTTTGGAGATGTAAATACCCGACGCCTTGTAATTTAATTTCCGCACCTTTAATTTCTGCAAATTATAATTGCTAGATGTTTGATAATAGGGTTTGCATGACAAGACTGAATGCTTAATTCTAAAATCAAGTTAGATCACCCTTGACATGTGCAAAGATAAAAATAACTGAAAACAACACACTTGCACATGCGCACTCCTAGGGTACACCCCACTTGGTTGTCTTCGTACACAGTCATTGAGTATAGGTTGTTTTAGAGGTCGTCCTCTTGTCTAAAAGATCATAGTTTCCTCGAAACGGTTTCCTCAGATGTTGTTTCCTCAAACAAATTATCTAAGACATTAGGGTTACCGCTAAGGCGTCCTAACATTGCTTTAGTGACCGTATGTCCCTCATTTGAATTGACCCTCAAACTCCAATGACGATGCTACCTACTCACTAATAGTGGGATAGCATTGTCTAAAGGAAACTAGCATAGAACGATTCCTTTTTCGAGTAGGTAGATAGTTCTTAGATACTTGCTCATCCAAAACAAAATAAATTTTTCACACTTACACTTCTTTTCAAAAAAAGTTTTCAAAAACACTTCATTACACTCTTGAGGACAAAAGCAAGAGTTAAATCAAAGTTAAAACAAAAAACTTTTCAAAACCCACAAACACAAAGAAAATAATTTTGAAAATGATGAGCAAGTACTAAGAGCCCGTAGATAACTACGGATAGAAAGGGTGCTAATACCTTCCCTTTCTATAATCTACCCCCCGTACTCAGAAATATCTCGAAAAAGGAATTTTTCTGTGCTTTTTTCCTTTCCTTGTTGGATAAAATAAAAGTCGGTTGCGACTCTTGCTTACCGCGACATTTTGCAAAAACAAACTCAAAATGCGAACCAGCATTCCAAAAACAGTCAGTTCTTCCCACCGTATCACAATGGACAACATCAATACTGTGACATTTACATACTTAATGATGTTCTGAATGGATAGATGCAAAGTCAGAAAGACTTACCTTGAATCTGGAGCGTGTGTTTGGAACTTGAGTTGCTGCCTTCAGATATTCTGGAGTCAGTAAGAGCAACGGAAGAGAAAATGCCAAGTTCTTTGATTCAAATGGAAGAATAAAGGTTTGGTTTTCTGTTTGGGAATTCTGGATTTTTGATGAAGGTTTCATAGTTTTCTTTTCTCTCTTTTGACGATTCTCTCTCTCCAAAAGCCAGCCCCTTGAATGTGTGATGGAGAAAATTATTTATAGATGGGTTTGCTGTGGTTTGGGGGGGGGGGAACAAATGGGATTCAAACCTTTTTGGTATACTGTTCCATTGCTTTTTAATCACAGTTTTTGTATGCTAATTTGGTGCAAATATAGGGTTTGAGAAAAATGCAGGGGTGGACTAGATCAGCAGCAATTTGGAGTGTTATGGAAACTGGTTGCAGGATTGTGCTATAGCAGTGCAGCAGGCTGCTCAAACAAGGCTTTGGGGCTTTGTGATGTTCTGATCGAAGAAGACCAGAGTGAAACTCGAAGGGTGATGCTATGATCAAAGCATAAGCTGAAGAGCCATGTTCTGATTGAAGAATCATGTTCTGAACCATGTTTGCAAATTCTGATTGCACTTGTGTGGAGGCTGGCTCAGAAGTTCTGAAGTATCATATTCTCTTAACACTTAAAAAAATTTCTAAATGTTTAGCAATTTGATTTTTTTCAAAGTAATTTCTGACTTCTGATTTTTGATGAACCAATTTCATGTCTTGATGAAACATAATTGTGAAACTTGATTTTTGATCTAAAAGTAAAAGTTTAACTTTTCAGTGTGCTTTTGACCATTTTTCCCTTGTGAATGATTTTCTTAAAAAGTTGTAATTCAATACTTGAAACTCGATAGAAGCAAACCTGAGGGTCCAGGATGGTCCTTTGAGAAATGAGAGGGAAAATTTTGGGGTACAACAGTAGGACACCATCATTTCCATATCTATCATTAGACCTGTATAGGGTATCCCTACGTCTACCCTCATACTACGTCTGTGTCGCATTTCATATCTATGAAACTCTTTTTCACATAACCAAAAGCCAAAAAAATTATTTTGCATACCCATGCATTTTCGTACATTTGCATGTCATGCATTTCCACCTTCGCCCTAGGTCGCTATCAATCCGGCTAAAAAATTTCCCGATTCTCAAGAACAAAGTCCAAGCATTACAAGAAAATCTTAGAATGGTGAAGGAAAGGTCAAACGTTGGAGATTCAAAGGAGTTTGGTCCTACAAATCTTATTGTGGAGATAAGGCAGCCCTTCATTATACAAGCATATGCAACATATGCTTTTTAATAGTAAGGCTTAGCTGCCGATGTAAGGCATTGTTTCCCTTCCTAAACAGTGGATAAATAAGGAGTTAATCCGTAGTCAACCCCCTCGAGCCAGGAGTTGGAGTTTTGTTCTATTTTTCTATAAAAAAACCTTAAACTTAACCAGGGGCAGGAAAGTATTTCAATTAATTCAATGGCGCATTCTATTCTCAAGAGAAGTTATTTATTTAAGAAAAAGGTTCAAGCATATCTCTTTCCTTGATACATCATTAAGGAAACGATCTAAGCAAGGGTTCAAAATGCATCCTTTTCCTCGCATTCATCATCCAAGATTGAGGAATCAACAAAGACAAAGTACATGACGGCTTCTTACTCAGTACATCATTCAAGATCGAGGAAACGATGAAGACGGAGCTTATAATAATTAGCATGACATTCACAAGTGTTTAGAACAAAAAAAGTTCAAAAAAAAATAAAGCCTGCTAAGTCAACTAAAAAAACACTTGACTTAGGCAAAAGGTAGGTCATCCCGATGGATCGAAAAATTCAAAAGAATTGGTCCATGCAAAAATAAGGGATTGGAAACAAAAATTGGAGAACAATCTTGTGACTTCCACCTCAAAGGCTTATCATCAAATGCTTTGATATTATCAATGTCTTTCATTGGTGCTTGGGTCTTTATCTACGCTCCTCATCATCTGCACGACTACGAATATTCTCCCAGAGATTGAACACATTTGTTGTATTAATTGGATTTAGGATTGGAGAACATCAAGGAGAATGAGGTGGGTTAAAATAAATTTTGAGCCTTATATCCTTTGTTTCTTAAACCACGAACCATGACCACGTTACAACCTTCAAAAGTCCTAATTGAAGCTAGGTTCACTATGAAAGCATACTCAGCAAAATTTGTGTTAAAATGACTCCTAAGTTTGTTAAAATTATTACTAACCACTTCGCTTCTTTGAATCTCCATCTCTAATCATCAATTTTTATTCAAACTTCGATTTCAAAACTTGCATGTGCATCAAACGAAATTACTTTTTCAAAATGTACAATTTTATCTACGAATCAATACTTAGCATCAAGGAGATCTCAAAAAGATGTGGTTTAATCAAAAGTAATCCATTTCAGGGGAGAAAGTATCTAAGGAAGACCCATTTAAATAGGGGGAAATACTAATGATCGTAGAGGTATATCACATGAAGATACTATTGACAAGGGGTGATCATTCTGAGATTCAATCAACTTGGATCAAATTTCAAAACACGGTTCATCAGGGGCATACCTTTTGAAGGAGCATTCCTTAATCAATTCATATCACAACAGGGTATGACTCAGTTTCCTCATTTTAACAAACCTCTCAAGGCCTTGATAATCAGGGCAACCTTCCAAGATTCAAATGTTGGGGAAGTACGTACCAAGTTCATCCTATTGCACGTAGGGTCCCAATTACCCTTCAAGCAACTTCAAGTACAAACTTTTCAAGCTTCTAATACTTGGGGAAATCTATGTTAAGTTCATGGCGAGGTCTAAGTTCTTTCTGAGGGTACTTCCTCCATATCCTAGAGATTGAGGGACACATCTTTCAAATTTTGAATGTTGGGGCAACCCACTGCGAGGCTCGATCAAAAGGAGTTGATTCAAAATGGTTCATCAAAGCCAAACATTTTCAAGAGTCTTTTAATCAGGGGCATAGTACAAAATAGTGGGGTCATTCATATTATGATCAAACAATTTCCAAGCTCATATCAATGAGAATCTCCTACAAGAACCTACCAAAAAATTAGGGAAAGACAGTCCATATAGGGGCAAGCTCTCTATGTACTTTCATAATCTGTAGTGGATCTTTCTCCTACATCAGCAATCTTCAAAGTTCAAATCGAGTATCGGGAAATCATGATAGCATTACATTCAACCATCATGTGACAAGCAACCTTGTTGCATAGGCAAACCACTACGCTTTAATTATCCACGACCTATCATAGGGGCATCAATGAAAAGCACATGAGTTTGCATAAATCATTGTCCTGCACTCATTAGGTCACTTCAATCCAGAATCAAGCAATTCTTATCATCTCATCCGGATGATGACTTCTGGTAGCATGGAGATAACAAAGAGCCCAATTCTCATTAGCACATAAAAATTTCAACATCCATTGACGCATATCCAAGTCACCCATTACATGCATTGGTCAATCATTTTTCGTATTAACGCCTGCATCTGCATGCATACATGACATATCATAGACAGAGACTTAGCACCTATAAAAATCTAGAGTCAATTTCTAGGGGAGTGTAGCGGTGAAAATCGGAGATCAAGCTATTAATTAACTTGACTCACAAAAGCAAGAGTCGCCACGGCGCTTTATTATTTCCAAGGGAAAAGGGAAAAGAGCGAAATAAAACCCTAAAATATGCAATGTAAAATAATATTTAAAAATAATAAAAATACAATGCATTTTGAAAGAGATCGAGAGTTCGGGGGTTGGTTATACAATGGGAAGGTATTAGCACCCAATGCATCTGCGGTACTCCACAGGAACCTTTTGAAATATCCGTTTTTTGGTTAAAATTGTTTGTTTGATAAAAATGGTTCGTTTGGCTAAAAATGGGTATGGACGAGATTTTGAAGATGCGACGACCTAGTGTCGAAGTTTTGACTTAAAAGGGGTGAGTTTAAAAATTGAATCTTTTGGGAAAATTATCTTGAGTTTAGCAAAATAATAAACAAATAAAAAATGAAAAAAAAGGGTATTCGCACGATCGGATGAGATGTATTTGATGACGTGAAGTCAACAAATTTAATTCTTTCCCTTGGAGTTGAGCAAACAAGCGAAATAAGATAAACATCAAATTACAAATATTCGAAAATCCACAAGGAAATAAAACAAATAAATGTAACGAATCATCTAAAAAGTTATTTGAACTAAATTGAAAAAAATAAGATTACTTGTTAAAATAATTCTAAACTAACTACAAATTCTAAGGCTGTTAAATAATTCTAAATTGATTCCATGGTTAAATTACTTAACTAAAACGATGCGATTACTAAATAATTTTTACTAACTAAACTAAATAACTAAAACAAATAAGTTAAAAAAATTAAAATTAAACTAAAAAACGAATTTTTAACAAAAGGGTGCAAGCATGAATTATGTCGGGCTTAAATTGAGCAACAGCTGAAATTATTCTTGGACTAAGTGCCAAAGAGAGTGGTACTCATAAAAAATAATAAATAAAAAAAGACAATAACATTTCATCTACCTCGGTAAAGGTTCATAGTGAGGCATAAAACATCAACATAATCCCTTCCTCTTTATCACTTCAAACTCCTCTCTTTCTGCATGCTTGTTCAATTCCTCTTTTCTCTAACACCAACACAACAACACCACCCCACGATCTGAAAGCCCCAACTGTCTTCTGTTCTCTCCAACGCCAAACCTAACTTCTTCTCCCCATTCCTCTGTTTGCAGGTCTCAAGGCGGCGATCCACGGCGGGGATGAGCGCGATCGGAGAATGAGGGAGTGTTGTTGGGCGGAGGGAGTTTGAAGGTCTTGGTTGGCGAGGATGAGTGGAGGAGGGTTGAGTTTGTGGTGGTGATTGAGGAGATGGAAGGTTGGAGATGTAAAGGGTTGCTGGAAGTTTTTACAGCAGAAATTGGGATGGGTGAAGATATGGTTTATTGTTGTAATACGGTAGATAACGAGGGTGAAAACACAGTCCAAACAAAAATGAAACAAAGACCCAAAATGGTTACAGTTGTCATCTTTAACCATAACCCAATTGGTCGTTTATCTTGACGAGTTATGATAGCCATAACTCAGTGAGTCAGTGTTTTTGAGTTCAACTAGCTCTTGATCTGAACATTTTAAGGTATGGTGTTATTGGTGAAATGTTGATTTCAATGTGATTGTATTGGAAAAAAATGAGTGACCGGAGAATTGAAGAAGAATGAATGAAATTATGGGCTTGGATCTTTCGAGAGGGGAAGCCAGGAAAAGATAAAGAGTTACTGTGTTGCTTTTGTTGTATTTTTTCTTATCGATCCGCAACTCTTGCTTACAACCAATGAGAGCAAAGCAAAGTGTAACAAACATTTTTTTATGACAGAAAAGCCCTTTAATGATAAAAATAACTTAAAAACCTAAAAGTATAAAATTAACTCAATTTAAAAATGATTTTTTTTGAATATTTTATGAATAAAAATAAAGACCCAAAATGACCGAAAACGATAAAAAACGGACGAAAATTTATCCGAAAAAAATAAAATGAACACATTAAAATAATCTACATGTCACAAAGATTAAAGAAAAAATATTCAAGAAGTCAAAAATAAAATGATAAAATATCAGGCTAATACGGACATTTACGGTTAAAAATGAGACTTCAAACTATACCGAAAAAATAAAGCGAGCATACCGTCATAATCTATGCGAGATGCAGATTCATAAAATGATCGGTAAAAGGTGAAAACTTGAAATATTTTTCTCGCTAATTTTTCGTACATTGTTGAATCGCTTTTAACCGTTTGTCTATAAAACCAAAATATTTTTATTATCGACATATAAACAACTCGGAGCAATGCAAGAAACTAGTAAACAGGTAAAAATGAATGATGTGAAATGTCGGGTATTTTACAACTGAAAGACGATGCAAACTTTAATCTAAACATACTTTTTCTGATCAACTTAAATACGACTAATGATGCAAAAATGTAATGAATGAAGATATTTACTAATGATCGTGACCAAATAACAAAATATGATATGAAAGTGCGACTAAAACATATTAGGGGCGAAATTAAGGGTGCTACGGTTGTGCCTTGATGAATCAGTCTTCGAGAATCCACAATCAACCGTACTTCTGGCTTGGGAGACTCAAAACCTTAATTGAGGCGCGACACCTGATGCTCTTGATTCAGACCTGTCTCTGCACATGACACAAAAGAAAACATGAACATACACCTTTGTATGCGATTAGAAATTAGTGATACATATGCTAAAAATGTTCAAAACACTTGACAATCTTCGCATAGTCAAAGCTCGAAAGTGAGACGTTAAAACCGACCGCATTTTGTGACCTTGACTTATCTTAAAAAATGCAAAAAATAAAAATGGGATCTTAGGTCAAAAATTGGGGTACAACAGCTGCCCCTATTTAAGTTTCTTCTATCTGGAGATATGAAGATTGGGATCTTCATTTCGATGAGATTGAAGGGACTTAAATATAGAATACACAATTTTTGGCCTTAAGATACCGTGATTATGTTCATGATATGATATGAATGTAATGCTCTGAATTTTATGGGGAATGACGCCATATGAGACAGACTATGCTGGAGAAACCAAGCACATTATACAGTAATCCCATAGAGGAAGAGGTTGTAACTCCACTGGGGAAATAAAGTCATAGACTTCAAATGAGAGACTCTTGAATGATTTACATCAGTGTTAAGACTGGAAAAGAGATGATTTACATCAGTACGAAGACTGGAAAAAGAAATGATTTACATCAGCACTGTGACTGGAAAAATAAATGATTTACATCAGCACTGTGACTGGAAAAGGAAGTGATGGACATCAGTACTGAGACTGGAAAATGATTGACATCGGCACTGTGGCTGGAAAACAAAATGATTGACATCAGCACTGTGACTGGAAAACAAAACGATTGAGATCAGCACTGTGGCTAGAGATAAACATCTCTGATTTCTGAATTTTACCAAGAACGGTAACACATTTCTTCTCTAACCAAGATATCGCTCAAAAAGGATAAAATAACAAAATTCCCCACGGGACTTTTCCGAAGGGGTGCCATTTGCTGAGTAGACAATATTGCTGGGGATACACAAGCTGCTCAAATAAAGAGGCCGCCACTTGCTTCCTTTCAAAGGTGTCAATAACATACAAGCTGCTCATGAAGAGACCGCCACTTGTTGTCTTCAAAGAACATTAAAGCACACAAGCTGCTCATGAAGAGTCCGCCACTTGTTGCCAAAAACCCACAAGCTGCTCATAAAGCTGCCACTTGCTGTCTTCAAAGAATATCAAAGCACACAAGCTGCTCATGAAGAGTCTGCCACTTGTTGCTAATAACCCACAAGCTGCTCATAAAGAAGCTGCCACTTGTTGTCTTCAAGGAATATTAAAGCACACAAGCTGCTCATGAAGAGTCTGCCACTTGTTGCCAATAACCCACAAGCTGCTCATGAAGAAGCTGCCACTTGTTGTCTTCAAGGGAACAATAACACAAGTTGCTTAAATAGATAAGCTGCCACTTGCTGTCTTCCAAAAACTAACGTACAAGCTGCTCATGAAGAGACCGCCACTTGGCATTTTCCGTACAAGCTGCTCATGAAGAGACCGCCACTTGCCGTTTTCAAAAAGTGTTGATAACATACAAGTTGTCCATGAAGAGACTGCCGCTTGTTGTTTTCTTTTCAAAATTATCAATAACACACAAGTTGCTCTTGAAGAGACCGCCGCTTGTTGTTTTCAATGGTGACAATAACAAACAAGTTGCTCATGAAGAGACTGTCGCTTGATGTTTTCTCAAAGGTATCAATAACACACAAGTTGCTCATGAAGAGACCGCCGCTTGCTGTTTGTCAAGAGTATCCATAACACAGAAGTTGCCTCGTGAAGAGACTGTCGCTTGCTGTTTGTCAAGAGTATCCATAACACACAAGTTGCCTCGTGAAGAGACTGTCGCTTGCTGTTTTCAAAAAGATACCCATAAAATATCGTGAAGATATTGCTGGAGGTGAGAATCAATAATTTCATCGAGGGTGGACAAACTGCTCATGAAGAGACCGCCATTTGTCGTTTTGAGAAGGTGTTGATAACATACAAGTTGTCCATGAAGAGACTGCCGCTTGATGTTTCCAAAGGTGCCCATAAAATATCATGAAGATATTGCTGGAGACGGGGATCAATAATTTCGTCAGGGATGGACAAACTGCTCATGAGGAGACTGCCATTTGTCATAGAGAAATCAAAAATAATTAAACTGCTCAAATAAAGAGTCAGTCGCTTGTTGTCATGTCGATATTCCAGAAGAAGGTTGTGATAACACTGCTGGGGAATAAAGTTCATCTTCAATGGGGAACCATGAATAAATCCTTCCTGAGGAGACCAAGTATTTACATACGCAAGATCAATGCACTCTCCATCTAGGTTTCATAGCCTAGAGAGATCCACAGGGTATCGTTCACAAGAGACAAACCTCAATCCAGGAATAAACTGGAGAGAAAATAGTCAAACAAGATTCCACCCAATGAGGAAACAACTCAAATAGAGATTTATCTTATCCAGAGATGGAAAAGGAAAGGTAAAGTAAGATTCTTCCACGAGAGTTAACTCAGTAGGGAATTAGGAAGGAGGCGCACTTTCTGCTGAAGTTGACACTCTATTTGGAAAGATCAAATACACTATTTGAATAGACATAACCAAGGTATACGAACTCTAAGACATCAACAAATACAGCTGTGCATGCATGATGCAAGTGTGAATGAATAAATGAATGTCATGTATATGCTGACAAAACAGACAGGGGAGATAGACTGAAGATGATAAGACGTCATAGTACAGCTCGACACTAGGCTAATCTCAACAGGATGGGAACATTACTGGAGATAAAACACAGGCCATCATTGGAGCAAGGTCCTTTCACAAGGCTTAAATATCTCTGGAGAGGAAGATATTTTCAGGCAGAAAACCCAAAGTCTAGTCTTCTATTGCAAACAATCCATTGAAAGGATAACAACACAAACAAAGTTTCAGCTGGAAAGAAATCTTGCTTAGCTGGAGATATTGGGAACACCACCCTCTGATAACATATCTTGACAAATCTGGATTGCCCCTGGGATTAATTTTGGATGCCCCAAGTTTACTGTTGATAAGCTGCGCGATGCACGACAATTCTTGCGAATAGATTCACCTCTAAAATGCCCCGAGCTATATGGTTGATGAGGAGAAATCGTCTCAAGAGGATTTTACAAAAGACTTGGCATTCACCATGCTCTGGTGTCTTCAAAATCTTAGAGGAATTCATCAAATCTCGACGTGATTGCCCCGGATTGACTGTAGTCGGCGCAACAAAGTCTTCGAACTTTTGCCCCAAACGAGCAAACCAGTTGGGAAAAGCATTAACTGGGAGAAGCAACATGTTCGTGCTTACGGTCTTCAGGTGACATGCCCATGGATATGATTTTTTCTTGAAATGATCCGCCAATTACTCAACAGAGCTTCAGGCCTTAAGAATAGACTCCTCACTAGTGCTTATATGTGAGTTTCCTTGATATCAAACAAATGTTTTGCAGTTAGAAAATTTTATTATGAGAATGAAAATTCTAATGCAACAGTTATGTAAGTCTTGAAGATTTTGAAAGATATCGCACAAATTTTGCAAGTTAAAGCACCATTTATTTTTGTATAGGAAAAACATATGATACCAACATAACTATTTAGAACATTCATGGGAGTCAGGAACACTATCTCATTGAAGTATGCTTTCAAAATAACCTTGCTTCAATTAGGACTTTTGAAGGTTGTAACGTGGTCTGGTTCATGGTTTTTAGAAAAAAGATTTTAAGGCTCAAAATATTTGGTGCCCACCCATTCTTCATGATGTTCTCCAACCCTATGTTCAGTTAATTCAAAATGAGTGTTCATCTCTCAAAAGGATTTTGTGACGGTCAAGGAAACGACGAGGCTTTCGGAGTAGAAACCACCCTCATGTCTTCGTGTTTGTAGTCACCAATTTGCTCTTTGCTGAGGACTTTTCTTTGTAGTCCTTTCTTTGCAATTTTTATTTTCCCTAACTTTTGCCTGAACTAATTCTTTTGAATTGATAGTCCAGTGGGATGCCTTAATTTTTCCTAAGTCACACGTTTTCATGTTTTTTGACTTAGCAGGCTTTTTCTTTTTCTCGATTTTTGACTTTTTGAACAAAATGTGTGACATTAGCTTGTCTTTGTTTGATGAGAGGATTGTGATTGCCTCGTTTCTTGATGAATGAGGGTTAACATTATGGTTCCACATCCTCTAGATTCATTATACATGAAGGATAGCCCTCGTAGTTTCTCTTCAAAAAACATTTTCCTTATGAGTTTTGAACACTCAATCAGATTAATTGAAAACTACCCTGCCCCAGGTTAAAAGTTGAGGGTTTTTTCGTATAGAAAAGAAACTTCTACTTCAAGGCTCAAAAGGGGTTAGCAAGGTATTATCTTCCTTATATCTATGGTGTTTAGGGATTAGAAATAATGCATGTACATCATCAGCAAGATTTTATCCAAAAGCAAACAATCAGAGATTTTGTGTTCTTTAGATCATCATCCTCCCTTCAATATCTGCCTAGGCAAGAGACTGGGCAACAAGTTAGTATCATAATGCAAAAAGAAATTTGAAATTTGAAAACAAATATGAGTGAAACGAATGAATTTCTCCAAGACAAACATGCTCATTGTATTAAGATAATCATTTAGATGCAAACAAGTTCTTACATGCAAACAATGTTTTGATAAACAAGAAAAATTACAAAAAGCAGAAATAAGTTAATGATCGGGGAAGGCTTTCCATCTGGACTTGAATCACCGAAAACATCCTTTAAAACTCAGAGTGACCATCAATCGTGTTTACTCTTCGGCACATGCTTGATTTGAACTTCAAAACCAACGTTCTTGAATGACAAGATACCACTTCTGACCAACTTTTGAACCTCAATCTTCAAGGCAAAGCAACCCTCCAAGTCATGCCCAGGAGCACCTTGATGAAATGTACATGTCAAATCAGCTTTGTAGTACCAATGTATCTTCTCAGGAACCTTCGGTGGAGGTCGGGTCTAAACCAAATTCCTCTGCATCAGGATAGGGAACAACTCTGTATAGGTAATTGGATCAAACTGGGTTTTCCTCTGATTAGGAACTTGCTGATTCTGTTGATGAATAGGAGAACATGATGATTCTGACAATGATTATTTCTTTCTATGGTTCTCCTCTTGGAGAATTTATTATCAAACTTCTTCACACCATTAGCTGAGCTACCATCTTCATATAAACATCCCTTTCTGACATCTTCTTCTAGACACACTCCCACATTCACTTTTTCAGGAAAGTCATTAGGTGCATTAACCATCACTTTCTCATGAGAGAATGATTTTAGAGTTTCAGTGAAGACTTTTATCATCGCTTCCTCCATCCTAGAAGGATTGACTTGGGCGGTAACCAAAATTTCAACCAAAACAGCTGAGTGCTCCACACTAGCTTTCAAATTAGTCACCTCTCGGCGGAGTTCAGAAACCTCTTGCTTGATATTCTCCATTGTTCTCTTTGCGCAAGTGTTGTACTGGTGAGACCAAAGGAAAAATAAGACTCGAAAAAAGACCTTTGAAAGTGAAACAAAAAAATGTGGAATGATGTATGATATGCAAAAGAGAGTTTTTATTTGATTTTCAAGGAACTCAAGATATTAAGTTGTAAACATCAAAGTATGAAGATATAAGATGAATTTTAAATTGGCTCCAAACATTGATCAAGTTATCATCAAGATCAATCATCCATTTTGGTGGATTAGGGTTTTCGCCCTATCAACACCCAAGATCCATTGAGCTTGACGAAACTTGTGATGTTTACAAAGAAAGACCTCCAAATTCCTTCAAAGCCAAGTGAAAAGGGTTTTATGGATGTATGAATGCATGGCTATGCAACAACCACAAGCAAGGTCACAAATAAAGTCGAAAGGTTCAACGTCACGAGCATGAAGTCAAGGGTAAGGAACACCCCTGAGGTATGTACTAACGGTTTAATCACACCTGTAGAACAAGGTTCTAAGAGTTCCCGGAGTCTACATTCCTCCTTCGGATATTACCAACGTCTTGATTACTCAATAATCAGCAATATTCTCAAGAGAAACTCATCCGAGCGTAGCATCGCGTAATAATTACTTCCGGATTACTCCATTATAATCTCCGCGCTACACCTAAAAGGCCAAGATGGGTTAGGGTTCTACGGTTCCCAGCTTCTCTGGCTCCCAGGTCGAAAATAATAATGTCTTCCCGATTACTCGGTAAACAAATATTACGTTCAAAAGGGCCTTCCACTGAGTGGGGGATCTCATGCCTCCTTCTTTGGGATTACTCCCTCAAAGTTAACATGACTATACCGCCCGTCCTATTCCTAAGTGTAACTTAGTCCGGGTATAGGACTTGTCCTTTGTAAATATTATCAACACCCAACTAATCATAATATATACATATAATCAAATAATCAAATAATGATAAAACAGATAAAACAAATTAGGCTTAACCCACTTAGGGATGGACCAGCAAGAGGTCAATCTCTCCCCAGCAGAGTCGCCAATTCTGTAGCGGTGAAAATCAGAGATCAAGCTATTAATTAACTTGACTCACAAAAGCAAGAGTCGCCACCGCGCTTTATTATTTCCAAGGGAAAAGGGAAAAGAGCGAAATAAAACCCTAAAATATGCAATGTAAAATAATATTTAAAAATAATAAAAATACAATGCGTTTTGAAAGAGATCGAGAGTTCGGGGGTTGGTTATACAATGGGAAGGTATTAGCACCCAATGCATCTGCGGTACTCCGCAGGAACCTTTTGAAATATCCGTTTTTTGGTTAAAATTGTTTGTTTGATAAAAATGGTTCGTTTGGCTAAAAATGGGTATGGACGAGATTTTGAAGATGCGACGACCTAGTGTCGAAGTTTTGACTTAAAAGGGGTGAGTTTAAAAATTGAATCTTTTGGGAAAATTATCTTGAGTTTAGCAAAATAATAAACAAATAAAAAATGAAAAAAAAGGGTATTCGCACGATCGGATGAGATGTATTTGATGACGTGAAGTCAACAAATTTAATTCTTTCCCTTGGAGTTGAGCAAACAAGCGAAATAAGATAAACATCAAATTACAAATATTCGAAAATCCACAAGGAAATAAAACAAATAAATGTAACGAATCATCTAAAAAGTTATTTGAACTAAATTGAAAAAAATAAGATTACTTGTTAAAATAATTCTAAACTAACTACAAATTCTAAGGCTATTAAATAATTCTAAATTGATTCCATGGTTAAATTACTTAACTAAAACGATGCGATTACTAAATAATTTTTACTAACTAAACTAAATAACTAAAACAAATAAGTTAAAAAATTAAAATTAAACTAAAAAACAAATTTTTAACAAAAGGGTGCAAGCATGAATTATGTCGGGCTTAAATTGAGCAACAGCTGAAATTATTCTTGGACTAAGTGCCAAAGAGAGTGGTACTCATAAAAAATAATAAATAAAAAAAGACAATAACATTTCATCTACCTCGGTAAAGGTTCATAGTGAGGCATAAAACATCAACATAATCCCTTCCTCTTTATCACTTCAAACTCCTCTCTTTCTCCATGCTTGTTCAATTCCTCTTTTCTCTAACACCAACACAACAACACCACCCCACGATCTGAAAGCCCCAACTGTCTTCTGTTCTCTCCAACGCCAAACCTAACTTCTTCTCCCCATTCCTCTGTTTGCAGGTCTCAAGGCGGCGATCCACGGCGGGGATGAGCGCGATCGGAGAATGAGGGAGTGTTGTTGGGCGGAGGGAGTTTGAAGGTCTTGGTTGGCGAGGATGAGTGGAGGAGGGTTGAGTTTGTGGTGGTGATTGAGGAGATGGAAGGTTGGAGATGTAAAGGGTTGCTGGAAGTTTTTACAGCAGAAATTGGGATGGGTGAAGATATGGTTTATTGTTGTATTACGGTAGATAACGAGGGTGAAAACACAGTCCAAACAAAAATGAAACAAAGACCCAAAATGGTTACAGTTGTCATCTTTAACCATAACCCAATTGGTCGTTTAGCTTGACGAGATACGATAGCCATAACTCAGTGAGTCACTGTTTTTGAGTTCAGCTAGCTCTTGATCTGAACATTTTAAGGTATGGTGTTATTGGTGAAATGTTGATTTCAATGTTATTGTATTGGAAAAAAATGAGTGACCGGAGAATTGAAGAAGAATGAATGAAATTATGGGCTTGGATCTTTCGAGAGGGGAAGCCAGGAAAAGATAAAGAGTTACTGTGTTGCTTTTGTTGTATTTTTTCCTATCGATCCGCAACTCTTGCTTACAACCAATGAGAGCAAGGCAAAGTGTAACAAACATTTTTTTATGACAGAAAAGCCCTTTAATGATAAAAATAACTTAAAAACCTAAAAGTATAAAATTAACTCAATTTAAAAATGATTTTTTTTGAATATTTTATGAATAAAAATAAAGACCCAAAATGACCGAAAACGATAAAAAACGGACGAAAATTTATCCGAAAAAAATAAAATGAACACATTAAAATAATCTACATGTCACAAAGATTAAAGAAAAAATATTCAAGAAGTCAAAAATAAAATGATAAAATATCAGGCTAATACGGACATTTACGGTTAAAAACGAGACTTCAAACTATACCGAAAAAATAAAGCGAGCATACCGTCATAATCTATGCGAGATGCAGATTCATAAAATGATCGGTAAAAGGTGAAAACTTGAAATATTTTTCTCGCTAATTTTTCGTACATTGTTGAATCGCTTTTAACCGTTTGTCTATAAAACCAAAATATTTTTATTATCGACATATAAACAACTCGGAGCAATGCAAGAAACTAGTAAACAGGTAAAAATGAATGATGTGAAATGCCGGGTATTTTACAACTGAAAGACGATGCAAACTTTGATCTAAACTGACTTTTTCTGATCAACTTAAATACGACTAATGATGCAAAAATGTAATGAATGAAGATATTTACTAATGATCGTGACCAAATAACAAAATATGATATGAAAGTGCGACTAAAACATATTAGGGGCGAAATTAAGGGTGCAACGGTTATGCCTTGATGAATCAGTCTTCGAGAATCCACAATCAACCGTACTTCTGGCTTGGGAGACTCAAAACCTTAATTGAGGCGCGACACCTGATGCTCTTGATTCAGACCTGTCTCTGCACATGACACAAAAGAAAACATGAACATACACCTTTGTATGCGATTAGAAATTAGTGATACATATGCTAAAAATGTTTAAAACACTTGACAATCTTCGCATAGTCAAAGCTCAAAAGTGAGACGTTAAAACCGAACGCATTTTGTGACCTTGACTTATCTTAAAAAATGCAAAAAATAAAAATGGGATCTTAGGTCAAAAATTGGGGTACAACAGGGAGTTACTATTACAATCTCTAATATCTCTCCGACTATCCCTCTCATTGAGTCTATGATACAAGCGTCCTTCTTTAAACTAAGGTGTGAGCAGCCTCACATAACCTCATTTCTTTGTCCATATGTAAGAAGCCTTATGTAAAAGTCGTGAGCAACCTCGCGCTTCCCAATCATCGGATTAATGTCTCTAGGTAACCTTACACAATGTTAGCGACCTTGCTATTTATTTCACCTTTCCAAGCCACCAAGTTGATACTATTCCAGTAGTCCTACTAAAGTTGGTGCAAAGCCTAGTTCCTGTTTGGGACATCTTTTCAAAGGCCCAGCCCGTAATTGGCATGGCTTCTTAGAAAAAAAATAGTTCTTGGCTGATATCCTACTTTAAGCATTGGTTCTGCAAGTCAAATAACATGGGCATTGCATTTTTCAATCATTTCATTATTTCAATTCATAACATTATCATATCAAACATACATATCATACATCATGCATACATCAAGCATAAACATATCAAACGTACATACATAAATTACATTCAATCATATATGCCCATGAAAACTGCGAAAAATATCAAGGCATGACTACCAGCTAAGACGAACTCAAAATTCAAATCCAAGCTTAGCACTATCCATTCATTTTGTATCATTATATCTAGCTCAGTTGAGAACAGACACAACCGTCAAAGGTACCGCTATCAAAATTTCACTAGGAAGCTTACATACGATTCATATCTAAGGCCTAGTCATCACCAGCCTTCGGGCATTACACTTGCAATTATTAAGTTCAAACTTTCCAAGTTCGAACCTCTCAAAACATTCAATTTTATTTGGTTATCATGTTGATCAAGCCTTGGTTGAGAACAAACAGTTTCGTTTGAAAAATTCTAGGAATTATTTCTTCATGGTGATAGTCTTGGTTGAGAACAGACACAACCGACATCATCATTGAATTTTGGGGTTCATTTCCTTATGTTGATAACTTGGTTGAGAACAGACACAACTGGCATCATCAGCAAAACATCAGTTTCAATTTTCAAACCTAGCATTTTTATGCTAAACAATTACTTTGTTTGAGAACATACACAACCGGTAAAAAAATCAAATCGCATCTTGGATCTAGTTATCTAAGATTTGATCATCAAAAACAACTTTTTTGTGTTATAACTTATTGCATCAGTCTCCATGCAGAGATGTATTTCCTCATTTGCGATATAACTCATTGCGTCAGTCTCCATGCAACGATGTGTTTCCTCCTCTATGATATAACCCATTGCGTCAGTCTCCACGCAGCGATGTGGGAAATCTGCGATATAACTCATTGCCCCAGTCTCCGTGCAGAGATGAAAAAGAAAGAAAGTGCTTCAGCGGGTTCTTTTTTTCCAATGTTCATATAATTGTTTATCATTTTATTTTATTTTTTATTAATTTATTTTTATAACGTGTCACATATTATAAGGGTATGATTAAAGAGTCCAAGATAAACTTAAGTTTTCTGTTACACGTTGTTGATAACAACATGGGTATTGATTGTTACTACTTTCATTTTTTGTTAGTATTACTAATTATTTTAAGTTTAGAAAAATTAGGATTTCTTTTGGGCTTTTAGGTCAATTTCTATTTAGTGTGTCTATATAAATATAGATTTTTCTAACTTTTTTATTTTAGTTTGTTTTATTAAATAAATTAGTTTTTAGTTTTATTTTTAGTATTAAAAAACATAAAAAATCTCTTTTATCTTTAGTTAGATTTTATTTAATCATGAACGATTTAATCATAACAATTACATAATTCACAACCAACCTATACACAAATCCAATTATTTTTTTATCAAATTAATTCAAATATTATATAAATCATAGGATGTCTATCTTCGAGTAATTAAATCGGTCGACACATCGTCTACCAATTTATTATTCAAAATCAAACAATTTTCACAATTAAATTAATTTGATATTAAAATCCAAATTCACCATCTACAAGCGACACGTGGCCAATATCTGGCCATGTGATGAGGAGACTATATCAGACTCCCACTCTATGGCTTAATATAGCTAACCAACATTAAATCTTTTTCAACTAACATAACAAAAAAACAAGATGTTTTCGAAAAAGGATTAAGGAGAATTATTTTCAAATTAACTGCGAATTGCGTCTACGATCACTCACTTTTTAAACCCATACAACATTCAAGAATAATTTGAAAGCAATTCTATGCAATCCTATAAAAAACCCCAACCAAACTGCGAACTATGAATTGGGACTCTGATTCCTCATAAGAGGATACGTAGGCATACGACTAAAATCGTGGCGAGTTCCCCTAATAAAATACTAAAAACCTTATTCCTTAAAGATTAATTCTAAACCTAGTATCCTTGTGAACAAGGTAGATGAGGGGTGCCTAACACCTTCCCTTCATCTAAAACCAAGTCAAAAAACCTAGAATCTCTGACTTTTTAGGGTTAACCTTTATATTCTCTTCATTAGGATAAAAATTAAAGGTGGCGACTCTTATTTTAAAACCAGTTACAACAACAGGTAATTTAACACTCACAGCTTCACGTTCAATTTGCAGCGACACAAACATTGCAAACATCAAAGCTTCATCTTCCATAAGTTTATTCACTTGCTTAGCAGAAAACAACAATAATTCTCTATTATCACCAAACTTAGGGAACCTCGAAGTATTGTTATAACAATTGATATGAACATAGTTGAGCTCTGACCAGCTCATTCCGAGAATAACATCAATTTGGTGTAGGGGAAGACACACAAAATCCATCACAAAACTCTTCCCATAATAGTCAAAGGACATTTCAAACAAACACAAGACTAGTAACAGAACCACTGTCAAGAGTATATATCACTATACAACTATTCATATCAATCAACTTCGATCCCAACATGTTAGAACATGCACGCGAAATAAACGAATGAGTAGCACTTATATCAATAATAGAAACCAATTTAACATTGTTAATAAAATAAGTACCTCAAATCAAGTTGTCCCCCTTGGAATACTTAGATCCACTCAAAGCGAACACTCTACCGTTGGTATGGGTAGCAGCGTCCCTCTTCAGCTTCTGACATTGGGTATTGATATGACCCTGCTCTCCACAATTGAAACTAGTTGGACCATCGCTCTTGCATTAAGGAGCACGATGACCCGTCTTACCACATTTGTAGCACCGCAACACCTTATTCTCATATTCATTAGAAAAGTCACCTTGTTAACAATATTTATAACACTTGACAGAAGCGGGAGCTCCTCCCCCACTTGTCTTCTTCCCATCATAAGCCTTTTGTGTCACATTATCAACTACGACATCATAAGGCTTCTTACGGTCTTGATACTGCTTTCCTCTTTTCTCGTTCAAACTCTTGTAGTGAGCTGAATGACCTTTGTTGTTTTCTTCATAGATCCTATAACTGTTCACCAACTCTAAAAACACATAGATCTGCTGATATCAAATTGGCCGTTTGATTTCCGGATGCAACCATTCTCAAACTATACATTTTGAGAACTCAGTAGTCGCTTCACTTTAATATGGATAATACTTTTCCATTTCCACGAACTTCGAAGCATACTCAGTCACAGTCAAGTTACCTTATTTCAACTCCAGAAACTCAATCTCTTTCTTCCCGCGCACATGCTCGGGAAAGTAATTTCTCAGAAACTCCCTTTTGAATATAGCCCAAGTAATAACTTCCTCATTTGATGTAAATCTCTGTCGGGTTCCAACCCACCAGTCATCGGCTTCCTCTGCCAGTTGATGCATACTAAACCGCACCTTCCGCGCCTCTGAGGAATCCGTGACTCAAAAGATCCTGTCAATCTCCTTGAGCCAAGTCTGTGCTCCATCAGGATCATATCTACCTTAGAAAACGAGAAGATGATTACTCTAATACGTCTCCAAAACACGGGATCTATCATTCTCACCAGCATTGAGCTGATGTTGCACAGACTGAGCAACAACATGCAAGGCAGTAGCAAGTGCAACATTGTTTCTTTCGTCTATTCTACATAGAAAAATAACGTCAAAAACACGCATCAACAGTGTACTTACACAAATCGAACAACATGACATACACATCATAAGAAAACCTAGTCGGAAGGACCGACCTACTTTGATACCACTAATGTAACACCCTTCTAAACCCCAAAGAATGTTTGCAAAATAATTCGATAATTAAATCAGTGTAATGCACCAAAAAGGGTGTCACATTTGCTTCAAAAAAAACTTTATAGTAAAACATCCTGCTCCGTAACACGGGTTTTCAAAAATGAATTACATTAAGTACTTCATGATTAACAACCATAGTTTTTCAACTTACTCGTAGAAGAAATTCATAATTCAAAACATCTTTGTTAGGATACTTCTAAATAAATTCATCAAATCAAAACATCTCAAATACCATAATGTTAGTTCAAATCCTAAAATGAACGAAGTAACATGGTTATTCAAAACTAACAATCACATCCCTGACGTTACATATTAGAGCAAGACCCTCTTATTTTACAAGAAATAAAGAACACACTCTGCAACTATCCTCTAAGCCTTGGTGGACTATTCTTGATTACTTGCAAATTACCCACGTATAGAGGCAACATCTCCAAGCAGTAAGGGTGAGTAAATCATAATCATTATAAAAGACATGAGGAGTAAATATAGTAGTTATAATACAACACCAAAGAAACACACCATCGAAATCCAATGTCATACTCACACCTTCAAGCATCATAATACACATAGACACGCGGTAATACCATCAACTAGCAATTAACACAAACAGGCATTCATAGGACATCAGTCAATCAAATCATCATACAATGTAGCATATAATGAAATGCAACTTCTTTAGATTCATTCATATGGTAACAAAACTTCAGTGATGACACCGTCATCGTTTTCTCTGAAGATCCCCACTGATAGGACCGATTCCCGCTTGGAACCAGAGCACATCACAAATTGCACTCAAATCTATACTATGGGATTGAGGCCATCACTGGACCAATTATCCTGCAACTTCACTGGACCAAAGTCCTACTCTTATTCCATGAATGTATGATGCAAAACATCTTCACAACAAAATGACCACTGTTATTCAAAATGCATCATCATTCATATAATCATCATAAATATCAACACATACATCATAACACGAAACAAAACCATCATAGCATCAATGATTCAGTATATACACATACGTCATACTAAAATAATCTTTGAATCATCGTATTCATCAAAACATAGGTACTGGAATTATACTTCATATTATTCATTTTATTCCACCTAGTCATAGTTCTTTGCGTTAGCTATCCAACACTTTGAATGGTGCCTCAAACAGAGTTCTAAAATTCAAGTTATGGCACTTTTTAAAAATCCTATTGTTGACCATTAACTAGTGTTGGCCCGGCAACGCACACTGCTCACCTGAGGCTCTCCCGACGAGGTGGCAGAGATACCCCGCCAATTCTTCTCTGGCCTCCATCACCCAACGATGCATCTTGCTCGCCTAGTGATGCACCTCTTTCCCCTGCATCGCCCAGAGATGAAGCAAGCGATACACTCCAGTAGCTCTAATTTTCTACTCATCCCTTCACTCCCAAGTTCTCCCGACACAATCAGGCGACATCATCAACGTCAGCAGCGCTTCCTATTGCTCGGCGATCCCGCACAAACATGATTTTCTTGTTGCGATCTCTGCACTGTACAAGTCCAATTTTTACACGATTTCATCATATTAAAGGCCTCCAATCATCATAGTTCACTCGATTTCATCATATAACAACAACACAATTTACCATACATCATTCATATCAATGTTTTGCAAGAAAACATCATAATTTCACTAATTTATCATCAAAAATCATATTAATATCATCAAACAAAAACCAAACACAACCTACAGTTATCTAAACCTTAGATCAATTATAATAACAATAGTAAACCCCCTTAACTTAGATTCATAGCAGCAATATATTTCCTATTGTTGTGTTTTACATAAACCCTTTGAGTTCTTCAGTGCCCTAGCTTTGCTCTGTCTCTCTTTTCCCCAAAAGAAATCGTATAGAATGAGAAAACAATAACACTATTTTCCTTTTGTCAATCTTACCCCTTGGAGCCCTAATATGTTCTTCCTTTCTTAGCTTCACTTACTTCACCATATTACCACCTTACCCTCATAGTCTTTACATTATATTTTATTTCTATTTAACTAATTAAAATAATTTCA
Source organism: Vicia faba (assembly GCA_948472305.1). Classification (NCBI taxonomy): domain Eukaryota; kingdom Viridiplantae; phylum Streptophyta; class Magnoliopsida; order Fabales; family Fabaceae; genus Vicia; species Vicia faba. Next base: position 664,740,809 of record OX451736.1, on the reverse strand, counting down.
ACTAATCATTCTAATTATCTAAGTTATTCTAAAATACTCTATACCTTCTTAATTCCTACCATCCCAATATACACCATATAAAACATCATATCAAGCATCATGATCATCCATACATCGCATAAACATCACAGTTAAGCCACAAATACTCAACATAAATTAATAAAAAAATTAAATGAATAATCTTATTATTTTGATATGTTACATTAAGGACCTTGTCATACCCCAAATTTGTCCTGCCTTTTAATAAAATCATATGGCTTATGCATCATCATGTACATGCCTTCCCATTAAGTCATTTAATACATCATGCATTGTAATAACCGGCTGAAAAATATAGAGTCGCCACCATTAATTTTTATCCTAAGGAAGGGAATATAACAAATGACCCTAATTTGATCATAGATTATAAGTTCTTGACTCAATTTAGAAGAAGGGAAGGTGTTAGGCACCCCTCATCTACCTTGTTCACAAGGATAATATGGTTTAGGTTAAAGGTTTTAGGAATAAGGTTTTAGTTTTAATTAGGGGAACTTGTCACCATTTTAAGTCGTATGCCTACGTATCCTCTTCTGAGGAATCAGAGTCCCAATTCGTAGTTCGTAGTTATTTGGTTAGTTTTTTTATAGATTATAGAAATATCTCGAATTCTCCTTGAACCAAGTTTGGGTGTGTGAATAGCATAATTTGTAGATGAAGCTCACAGTCGATAAAAGAAGTTTCCATAATCCTTTTTTTTGAAAATATATAAGTTTGAGTTAGGTTAGTAAGAAAAAGTTAGTATTTGATTGGTTAGATATTTTAGAGTATATGATGCAATTTAGAATGAAAAACATTTTATGCAAATATATAAAAATAGTTAGTGTTTTAAAAAGGGATTTTAATTAGCTACTTTATAATTTATTAAAAATATGTTAAATATTTTTATAAAAAAAAATATTACGAATATTTAATAATTATGCAAAAATAATTTAATGCAAAATATGATATGTATAATGAAAATAGAAAATGGAAAATAAGTAAAGTAAAATAAATTAAATGAGTTATAGAAAATTAATTAATTTAAGCATGGGGTTGAAAAAGTTAAGTCTGAGGGTGTACTAGAAATATAATCAGGCCCAAAAGAAAATCTGAGCCCAAATAGTAGGGGGTGCGAATTGGCGTTGGGTAGTATAATACTAGGGGTGTGGATATCAAGACCTTAAATCTAGATATTTGATTTAAGCCCAATTGCATGGGAGGTAAGTTTTATAACAGATTAGTAAAATTGTAGGGTGCATATAACATTAGGCTTGAGCCCATACTTTGTTGGGAGTCCAATTATGCAGGGGGTGTAACTTATAGTTAAAAAAGAGTAAAATAAATGGGCTGGGGTGCGATTAGGAAGGGCCTTGTGTTGTACGTATTTTCAACACAAGTATTTAATTTATCATTTTCCTCAGGGATTGGTGTGATATTACTGTCGTTCTACAGTTATAATCGTTTTAAGCTTATGTTTCATAAAAAAAATTGATGTTGGTTTTAGTAACGGAAAATGTCAATTTCATGCAAAATAACAAGTTTAAGGAAAACAAAGTTTAGGTTTCAAATGTTTGATAAAATTGTGTCAAGATTAGGGCTCGATAATCTCTTTCGGACGTATTTTCTCAATCAAGTATGTGAACTCATTAATCATAAATATAATCACATGTCCTCTCAAGATGTTTCATCTCTAAAACAAAATGTGAGTTTTATCAAATTGATCTTTAGATGATCTCTGTACCTAACTATAAATTTGATAACTTTAAAAGCTCAATATTAGTGACTATCAACTCACAAAACTATGTCTAGAAATTGTTCATTGATAAGTGAAAACCTAGGTCAAGAGATAAACACATTTATCAACAGTGATCAACTCAAATATAAACCATAAAACAAGAATTTTCACCATATATTTATCATCAACATGTTCACATACAAATGATCAAGCTAAATACATACAAAACGGAAGATGATCTACTTCTAATCTTGACACAAAGGAAAATTTAGCTACCCATCACCAAGGTAGTTTGATCAACAAGGAAAGTATGAAGCTTGTTGAACATCAACAAGAAAATATCAAATATTTGAGGTAGAAATCTTTGATCATGAGTTACAAAATGATAAAAATGGTTTCTTAGCCCTAAAAATATGATTTGTGTATGTTGTACAAGACTTGGTGGCCAAAATTCCACAAAGGTGGCTACCCAAAAAGTGAGTCCCGCTAAGTGGCCAGGGCATGCTAAGCAGGATCAATGCAAAAATAAATAATTTTGTTTCAATGGACCGCGCTAAGTAGGACGAGGCTGCTTAGCGAGACCAAAAAAACGAACCATTTTGCCAAATGCGAAAAACACAAAGCGTGCTGTAACTTGCGCTTAGCGTGCTAGCCTGAGCAAAATTTTCAATTTTGACTTGTTGCACCACACTCTTGGCTCTAGCTTTCCCAAAGTTCCAATGTTCCAACATATAAACATACAAAATGAGCAAAAAAAACTAAGTAAACAAAGTGATGTATCTTAGAAACTATATAATTGCTTATTTACATCTATGCCCAAACTTAAACACTACTAATTATAAAAAATAGGGTGCCAAGAACATAAAATTATCTACAAATATATCAAATATTTTGTCCCTAACAACTCTCCCCGACTTAGCATTTTATTTGTCCCTAAACAAAAAATTCTCCAACTAAAAGAAAACCAAGACAAACCACAAAATAGGAAACAACAAGCTTATCACAAGACATTTTATGGTCTAAATGAACAAGAACAAACAAGATAATGCTTACCACTAACTAAATCCAACCATAAGTATGAAACAATGGTTAAGTGCAACATACATAACAAAATTTCCAAAATATTACAACTCAAAAATGAATCACACCTAAACACACACTCATCAATGGATGAGAAACAACAAAAAGGTTTTTTCACTCATCCAACAATCATTCCAACATTCAGATCAAATCATGCATTCATCACACAAAAAGCATCAAACACGCTAAGCAAGAATCACAAGGCATTGATAGGATTGTAATTTGGCTTAGTTACAAGAAAGGGATATTTCTCACGGTAATTGAAACTAAATTGTCTAACGCATGAAACATTCAATTCATCACACCAATACACAATTCAACATTTTTACCCCTCTTGTATTATTTTCTTGGATATAACATACAACCATGTGCTCTTATGTCGACACAATTTTATGCCCTTGTATTTCCAATTCTTTTTCTTTCTAAGAGCTCAAATTCATTGATTCTCTTTTTTTATTTATTTATCATTTCTTTTATTTTATTTTCTTTGTTTCAACCCCTTTTTCTTTCACAATAAACAACCTACAAAAATCTCCCCAACTTTGAACACAACCCAACATAGTAGCAAGAATGTTCCCATACACTAAGGCAAAGAAAGAATAGAAGCAACCATATTGAGGTTGAGGGTTCAAAAATTTCTCAAAGCAAAATCAATATCCTTTCTAAAAACCTAATGATGAATTTGTTATTCATTTACAAAATTTACACAATTCAATCATCACAAGGATCTTTATAGAAAGGCTAAATTAGGGTGAACAAGTGATCACTCACTCTCAAGGTAGATTAATTATTCATTTGACTCAAGTGTTTTTTCTCAAAATAAAACAATGAATGCCTTTGATTATTTTCCAACTTTCACACATCAACACCCATGCATGATTAAACATAATAAGATCGAGTTAACAAGAATGTTGGTTTCCCGCATTTAAGTGCACAATGAAAAGCTTCCTCACACAACGCTAAGTTCTAAGGTGATTCACAATTGACAAGTATTGTTAAAGAATTAAAGGTATGACATTATGCACAAACCATAAGTTTCATATTTATGCTAAGTTTAGAAAGTAATAAACATGTACCTTGAAATTGTTACTACAATTCAATTCATATCATCACCACTCAATTGCAAGTTGAACTGAATTTGTACAAGTTCACTTGGTTCCTTCAAAATTGTCAAACTAAGGAACAAACATAAGCTTTTGCTTATTTCTTTTTATTTCTTAAATTTTTTTAAAATAAGCTAAAAACTTACTAATATAATGCCATAGAGTTAAAATATCCCAAAAATAAAAACAAACACCTCAAAATAGTGTACCAAAGTCATCAATGGAATAAAAATGCCTCCAAAAGTATTAAAACCAAAATACAACCACAAAACATCATCCTTAAAAGGATGGAACAACCTCACGATAATTTTCTGAAAATTAAAACAAAAAACATAAAAATTATGATAATACGACAAACCAATCCCCGCCAGATCAACTGCTCCACTCATCATCACTCTCCTCAACTTCTTCATCTTCCTGCTCTTCATCACTTTCCTCAACATTAGCATTAGCTGCTACCCCCTCTTGGAAGAATGGCATGTCCCCGGCAACGGCGCCACTTTGTTGTACGTATTTTCAACACAAGTATTTAATTTATCGTTTTCCTCAAGGATTGGTGTGATATTACTGTCGTTCTACAATTATAATCATTTTAATATTAAGTTTCATAAAAGGGTTTGATGTTGGTTTTAGTAATGGAAAATGTCGATTTCATGCAAAATAATAAGTTTAAGGAAAACAAAGTTTAGGTTTTAAATGTTTGGTAAAAGGGCGTCAAGATTAAGGCTCGATAATCTCTTTCTGATGTATTTTCTCAATCAAGTATGTGAACTAATTAATTATAAATATAATCACATATCCTATCAAGATGTTTCATCTCTAAAACAAAATGTGAGTTTTATCAAATTGATCTTTAGATGATCTCTCTATCTAACTATCAATTTGATAACTTTAAAAGCTCAATACTAGTGAATATCAACTCACAAAACTATGTCTAGAAATTGTTCATTGGTAAGTGAAAACATAGGTCAAGAGATGAACACACTTACCAATAATGATCAAATCAAATATAAACCATAAAACAAGAATTTTCACCATATATTTATCATTAACATGTTCAGATACAAATGATCAAGCTAAATACATACAAAACAGAAGATTATCTACCTCTAATCTTGACACAAAGTAAAATTTAGCTACCCATCACCAAGGTAGTTTGATCAACAAGGAAAGTATGAAGCTTGTTGAACATCAACAAGAAAATATCAAATGTTTGAGGTAGAAATCTTTGATCTTGAGTTACAAAATGATAAAAATGGTTTCTTAGCCTTAATAACCTTATTTGTATATGTTGTTCAAGAGTTGGTGGCCAAAATATATCAAAGGTGGCTATTTAAACAAGTGCCCAAAAAGTGAGTCTTGCTAAGCGGCCAGGGCGCACTAAGCGGGCTCAACGCAAAAGTCAATAATTTTGTTTTAGTGGACCACTCTAAGAGGGACGGGGCCGCTTAGCGGGACCCAAAAAAACAACCGTTCTGCTAAATGCGCAAAACACAAAGTGTGCTACAACTTGCACTTAGCATGCTAGCCTTATCAAAATTTCCAATTTTGACTTGCTGCACCACACTCTTGGCTCTAGGCTGCCCAAGTTTCCAATGCTCCAATGTTCCAACATCAAAACCTACAAAATGAGCTAAAAAACTAAGTAAACAAAGTGATGTATCTTTAAAACTATATAATTGCTTATTTACATCTATTTACAAACTTAAACACTACTAGTTATCAAAAAAATAGTGCCAAGAACACAAAATTATCTACAAATATATCAATAATTTTGTCCCTAACACCTTGGCCCATAACATATTAGTGAGGTCCACTTGGATCAAGTATGTGCAAGCGTAAGGACTTACGGTGGGGAGGCGTCTCCATGATCATTTAATTTCGATCAAAGGGGCATGATAGAGGGTACGTGGTAGTAGTACATGGGATCATGTGGCCAGATGTTGGCCACGTGTCCAAACAGATTGAAGCGGAGGGATATATATTCATTTTCCTTCTTCATTTTCATTTATTCTTTCTCTCACTTTCTCGTTATTCTTCTCTCTCTCTCTCTCTCTCTCTCTCTCTCTCTCTCTCTCTCTCTCTCTCTCTCTCTCTCTCTCTCTCTCTCTCTCTCTCTCTCTCTCTCTCTCTCTCTCTCTCTCTCTCTCTCTCTCTCTCTCTCCAACACAACAACAGAAAGAAACAACACCACCAAACCTGAAACCCTAGCGGTGGGGGCGCAACCCCCCCAAAAAAAACCCCGCCTTTAAACCCAAATCCCCTCAAAATAAACACACGACAACATCAATCGCAAAAGATATCAAAAGCGAAGTGTAACCCTAACCTTGATCCTCCATAATTCTTTGAGTTTCTCTGAATTCTACAAGGTCTAATCCCTTTCTCTCTTATTGTTTTGCAGGTAACGACACATCGGTCGATGATCAAGAGCTCGAAGTTTAACGGTGGCGTACCAGCAGGTCTAGAGTTTCATATTTTGAAACTCGGGTCTCAATAGGGAGGTGGATTTGAGGCCTCTACTTCGTTTCCTTCTTTATTTCCTTCAATTTTCATCCTCCCCCTTTCTTAGATTTTATGGGGGTTTTGTAGGTTTTTAGATTAGATTAATTAGGAAATTTCTAGGTGATTTCTGTTATGTCTTAAATGATGGAAGATTCGATTAGCAATTATGTTAGATTTTTGTAAATTGATTCTACATTTGTATAAGACTTGGACTGATTTTGTAAATTGGAGATTTGTTCTTGATTTGTAAAGATTTGATTTTTGTTTATATTGATTTAATTTTGTAAATTTGAGACATGTTCTTGTTTTCGTTTATAAATTATTTGTGAAATTGGACGATAAAACGCCTTTGATTTGATTCGATTATGAGATTTGCTTCAAATCTAATTTTTAGGCCTTTGAGCATAACGAAGAAGAAATGGATGGTAGCGGCGTCATTCTTGAACATTAGGGTTTCTCGGCTTTTTGTTGACTTGGCCAACGATTCAATAATTAATAATAACATAAAATAATAATTTTTAAAATAATAATAATATTAACAAAATTAATAATAATATTAATAATGGTAATGATATTAATGATAACAATATTAATTATATTAATGATATAGCCAAAAAAAATTACAAATTGATTTTTGTCCGATTTCAACTCAATGGGCCTTCGAAAATATTATGGGTCGTCCCAAAAGAAAAAAATTTCACCTCTTATTTATTATATAAAAAAAATGAGTAAAAACCTTAATGGGGCATCAGATTTTGATGGCCCACTTGAAACATCACACCCCCTTTATATATCAATGCACCTCCATTTTTTAACCTTTGAGATGGGCTTTATAATAAGTTAATGGACATTTAGATTTTGATGGTCCATTAAGACAATACACCTTTTTCCCATAACTTTAAACACCCACAAAATAATACTCAATACTAAACAATTCATACGATATGGTTACAGATTTGAAAATGGATAGTAACATAATGTGATTATTTGATGGGGGAATTTGAGGTATGACATGCATCATTAATCAATAAATCTTAGCATGGTATCAAGAATCATTTAAATTAGGGTTTCCACATGGTGTGAAGTTTTCATATCAAGAGAGCTTCATTCAACTAGTGTTTTCGCTGAGCATTGATTAAGACTAGGGTTTTGAGTCTCCTTAATGCACAAGATCATGTCTTCATCAATATTCATCAAAGGCCAAAGGTTTCCAATCCCTTGTGTCCATGCATGGAAATGTTTCAACTGAGGATCATGTGGATTATGGTTTTGTTTAATGAATATCTTGAGCATTCTTCTCTCTATATTACAAGCTCAATCTTCAATTAAAGAATTCTTTAATCAATTGTTTGAACTTGTATACGTTGATTCCTTTGTGGTCTTTGAATCAAGGCATCTACTACTATGAAGGGGTCCATCAATTAAGAAAGTGTTTTGTCATAACAAGATGTGCATTGAGACCTCGTATGAGGAGCTATCTCTCATTAGTTCAGGTGTTCATTCTATTACTTGAGATACATGGTGTAATCTTTGGTTCTTGGGCGAGAAAAGAAGAATATGAGTTCATTTGTCCACCATTCATCAGACAAGGATTAGTTCATGATTATTACTTGTGTGGAAATTCACTGTGTTGTACCCCAAAATTTTCCCTCTCATTTATCAAGACTTTTATCACAAGATCTCTTTAACTCAAGGCTGGATTAGGGTTTGATCAGCTCAAGACATCTCATCTTGCACTGATGACCCAAAATTAGGGTTTGGGATTGCACAAGGATTTTGGGACTATCAATGCCTCATATAACTTTCAAGCATCATTATGAACCCCTAAGATTACTCATGACAAGTTTCAAGCCTGGAACCACATTTTTGATCAGTCAATTGGATAATTGACCTAAAAAAATCAGCTATATTGGGGAAAAGTCAACCATGGCCAATTTACAGTTACACTTCATAATTTTTTATCCACATCAACACCCTAGACTCATATGTATCATTTGATCAAGTTTGGACCACAATTCCTCAAGAAATTTGATCAAATCATCAAAAGGGCAAAATGGTCAAAATTAGGGTTTTGACTGAGAAAGGGCAATTTCTGATTTTTGACCTAGCAAATGACCAATTGATTTGAAGCATGATTACAAGGTTTCATTTGTATCATCTTGACCTAATTACATGGTTCAAAACATTGCAATTTCTTTGGATTGACAGATGAAATTTACAGTCAACTGATCAAAAGTCAACTGTATACTGAAAAGTCAAACCTTGAATTTTTGGTAAAAATCAAGTGCCAAGGATCACAATTCATCAAAACATGTCAAAATGTGAAACTTGTTCATCAAGAAATCAAAGTTTGAAGATTTGGTTTTGAAATTTGAATTTTTCTTAACTTAGAAAATTTTCTAAGTATAGAAAATTTCTGATTTTTTCTCAACTTTAAACCATTTTTTCACCATGATACAAGATGATTCAAAGAAAGTTCCCAACATGAAAGTTGTAGATCTCCATGAAATCTACAACTTTTATTCACACATTTTTCCCTAAAGATGCTTGTATCTCAAGATATAATTTTGTGAATACATGCCCATGAACTAAAATAACTTAGTGAAATTTTGCCCTAATATAGGCAGGTTTTTAACCTAACTTCATGGAAATTTTTCACCTAGTTCCAAGAGGAATCTTGAAATGAATTTCAAATATGAGTTATAGAGAACATTGAAAGCTTTCCAAAATGTCCAAGAACTCCTTGAGATCATTTTTTAGTATGGAGAATCAAAGAGAGGAAGTTGGCAATTTCTCACTTTGATTTCAAGCCATTTCATGAAGAACAAAATTCAAATCTTAACCTATGCTGCCTAATCCTTGCTTTAAAGGTATCAAACTTGTTTCTCACTTCATAATTTAATGATTACTCAGTTGATAAAGCCTTAATCCAAGCACAAGAGTCTTTGTCCAAGCTTTAATTCCATAAAGGGCACAAAGTTGTCATTGCCATTTTGGAAAAGCATAACTTTTGCAACTTTTCATTTCTTAAGCATTGGACCTGTTTTCTCTGCACACACAAGTCCTATAAACCAAAAACAAGTTTCCTAGAACTTTTCCCAACTCCAGGAAGGCGTGTGCAAGCATGTAGAGAGTGGTCTCTTCACCTTTCCTAAAAAGCAAGTAAGAGTGCAAAAAGGCTACAATTGAGAAATCTGTTGTGGAGTGGATGAGAAACCTTCTCTATACTAATACACAAACACATTACAACTTAGAACACGATTGCTCAAGGCCAGAAATACTCCAAAACTCCGTATCACCAAATACCAATCAAAACTTGCAGTTTATAACCAAGCATAGCAATCCACAAATTTACTCGTGCATTTCAAGTTTTAATCACTCAAACACCTTACCTATCTCATATCTAAGTGTTCCAGACCATCATTCCTTCACTGTAACTCCTCCTTCTTCATCTGCTATTTTTTTTTCAAGCTTGCAGGTTGACTTAGATAGAGAGATTCAGGCACTTTCAAAGCAAGGCAAGGATTGGAACACACTCAGGGAGGTTCTGGAAATCTAAAGGAATCTTCAGGCCTTCATAAATCTCACTCAAACTCCATTCACGATCTCAGCTGAAAGAGGTAAGAACTCCAACTTTTATCTCTTCCTACAGGCATCCATTGGCCACGATTTGTGAAAGGAAAATGTAGATATTATTGTGCTAAAGCCAACCATGTGCATAGATTTCATTTCTGTTCATTATGTATAAAGAATTTTAGAGTTCAAATTTCTGTAAAAATTAGGGTTGAAATTAGGGCCATTAAAATTCACTTTGATCTTTGATTGTTAGTTTACATGAGTTACATGGTTGAAATCGTGGGGAAGAGTACTATCATTTTCATGTTGGAAATTTCCATTTTCATGGAGAAATGAGAAAGATACAGAGGTTTTGTCTAGCTTGAGGAAGAAGATGAAGTACAGGGCTAGGAGTTATTTTGTGTTATGTATATTTTATTTCATATGAACTAACAGATGTAAAGCCACCCCAGTGGCAAGGTAGCACGCTGGAAATGCATAGGTCGTGGGTTCGAACCTTGGCGCTACCTTTTGCATTTTTTTCATATTTTTCCAGCTTCATTTCTTGTTTTTTTTTTGCAGCGTTGGGGTCAAGCTTATGGGCCTCTCATTTTTTTCTAACATTTACCTCCCTTTCTCCTTACAGCACCCCTGTCTCAATCAATATTATTTGTTTTTTTATTTCCATTTTTTTCATCAAATATATTTTCTTAAATATTATAAAATCATGAAAAAATATAAATATGATAAATATTGCATTTTTGTTTATTTTATTTTATTTTTACATAAAAAATATATTTTCATTTTATTATATACTAACTATCTTTCTTAAATAAACTTGTAAAAATAAATTAAATTTAGATATATTTTTATCCTTTTTTTTTTCATACTTATAAATATTTATTTTGACATATAAAAAGACCAAATATTTTCATGAATATTATTTATTATTTTAAGACAAGAAATACACAAAAAAATAATACTTAAAGAACTTTATTTTCTTTTAAATTATAAATTAGGGTTACACTTTTTTTAGAAGTAATTTCCTTTTCTTAAGATATTAGGATTAGGTCAAAATTCTTTTGCATATGAAAAATAAAGAAAATTTCTTTTCCTTGCATATACATAACATTGTACATTTAAATTATATTGTATATTGTTTATTCAAATATTTGTACAAATTCGATTTGGTTGTAATAGATTAAATTAGGTTTACATTATTGCAAATCTCCATTCACAATTTGTATTCCCCCCTTCTATAAAATATTGTAATAGCGTAGTAATCTTTAAATTACGCAATTTACCGCTTTTATATACCATGCTAGTAATTAGGGTTTCTATGGCGAGATAAAAAGAAATCTAATAGAAAACCCTAATCAAATACAAAATCAAGCATGAAAATAACACACTTACACACAAGCACCCTTAGGGTTTCTCCACTTGGTTGCCTTATACAAAAAATGGCCATATTACGCATGCGAAGTATCTTGGCAAAAACAAACAAATATAAGATCATAGTCCCTCGATGACACTATTCTAAGTTGCCTTACAAAATGACCTTAGTCCCTCAAAAATGCTAAGATACTTTGAAACATTGCTAATCATGGTTATACGATGACCCACGCCCGTCCCGTTTACATCCAAAGATAGGGTTTCTTAACAAATCAATGGTAAGACAACAATATCAAAGGAAAATAAGATGAACAAGAAAGACATTTGAGTAGGTAAATTACCTCTAGTTACTTTCTCCTTTTCAAAACAACTATCCTTGTTATTTTCCAAAAAAACAAACACACGCATTTCAAAAACATCTTACAAACAATGAAAACATTTTCAAAAAGACAAAACATCTTTGTATACATTCTTACGTTCGAGGATCATTACAAAGATTGCCTAAACAATGGCCTCTTTTACAAAATACTTTCAAAACCACACAAAGCATAATTTCAAAACCAAAAGCAAGTGATCTAGCAAGTAACTAAGAGCCCATGGAAAACCATGGATGAAAAGGGTTTTAATACCTTCCCTTTTCATAATCTACCCCCCCGAACTCAAGAAATAATCTCAAAGGTCTTTCCTGTGCTTTTTCACCTTTCCTTTTGGATAAAAGAAAAGTCGGTGGCGACTCTTGATAACCGCAACATTTGCGATCAAACGCAAAACCCTCAAGTCAGTTCTCCCACCGTATCACAGAACTGACGACTCTGCTGGGGACATAATAAAAGTGGGGTTACCTTAAGGCTATATCACATTTATTTGCCTACATTATTTGACTTGTATGCTTTACATTATGGTTCGTTGTTTGGGTTTGAAATCCTCTCCCCGGATTTTAGATACATTATAGGTAAATAGCAATACGTTGTGGAAAGTGTGCGGGGTATACCGACATGGTCTAAGCAATAGCTATGTTAGTGTGACATATTTGTGGGTACCGGTAGCCTTTGAGTTAATCAAAGAGAATACGAGGCCGCTGAGTGATGTCATGAAGCACTAATGAACTTCTAGAACCCTTTACTTGACCAACTTGGCCTTTAGGATGTAATGAGATGACCGGCTTTGGTGCAGTTCGAAGTTGGTAGATACTCGATACTACACTCATTGAGGTTTGGTTTCTTGGGATATTTCGGCCGCCATTAAAGAGGCTTGAGCTGAAACAATGACCAAGGAAACAATCTGGTGATATTGAGCTCCTTAGAACCCGATTACTATTATTAGGACAGGTTTAAGCCAACTAAACTTTAAGAGGGTACTTACCTATAAAACCCCATGCAAACCTAAACTAAGAACTTGTTTGCTTTACTTGTATATGCATACTTGTACATAACATCATGGACATCATGAACATCATATACATATGCTAACCATTTCAAGGATTTTGGAGATTCATCTTTGTTCTTGTTTTGTAGGATATGGATTTACTTCGCAGGAAAACTATCCAAGTCAACCTTGTAATAATTCCTCCACAACTTAAGGAGCTAGCTTCAAGGATCCCTGAGAACTCTCCATTCACCAAGAGGCATGGTCGTCTACTCAACTTGGTCACCTCCAACACAGATGAGGACATGATGAAGGTGCTCTTTCAGTTCTTTGATCCTTTGCACCATTGCTTCACATTTCCCGACTATCAGCTTGTGCCTACTTTGGAAGAATTCTCTCAACTCTTGAGGATTCCCATTCTCAATCAACTACCTTTCAATGGTACGAAAAGAGACCCAAAGCCAGAAGAGATTGCTTAAGATCTGCACTTGCACTCATCTGATGTCACAACTCATTGGGAAACTAGAAGTGATGTCAAAGGCTTCTTAGCAAAGTTCCTGTTTGAGAAAGCCCAAAGTTGTTGGAATTCCTTAGACTTGCAAGCCTTTGAGGAAATTGTGACTCTTCTTATCTATGGGATGGTCTTATTTCCCAATCCTGACCAACTCATAGATGTGAGTGCCGTCAAAATCTTCATGTCACGTAATCCGGTGCCTACATTGCTAGGGGGTATCCTACACTCTTTTCACACTCGCACAATGAGGAAAAGAGGTGTCCTTATGTGTTTCACTCCTCTCCTGGAAAGATGGTTTATTTCTCATCTTCCCCAATCAGTCTTAAAGAATGAGCAAGGTTCAAGGTGGTCACAAAGGTTAATGACGCTCAAACATTCAGATATTCATTGGTGCTCCCGTTCCAAAGAGAATGTTATCATTATTGACCGTTGTGGGGAATTCCCTAATGTCCCTCTACTTGGAATTAGGGGAGGTATCACCTACAACCCATGCTTAGCTTTAAGATAGTTTGGTTACGCCCGAAGGGATGGCCCGCACGAGATGCTGATTCAAGGTTTGGTATTTGACTACGACAATGACGGTCAATGTCTTCGCCTGAGATTCATCCGAGCTTGGAGAATGCTAAACAAGTTGGATAGAAAGACTTTGGGGCACAAGAATTACATCCCTCTTGAGCCTTACCTCAAATGGGTACGAACCCGTGCTCAAAGTCTTATGATGCCTTATCCTTCCATTCTTCCGGTAATTATTGAGCCTGTTAAGGAGGGAGAAGTTCCATACATTATCCTACATCCTGACATGCCCACATATCTTGAAGACCTACAAAGGGATTGGATACAGCTCAGAGGAGAGCCAGATATTTTCGAAGCCCAATTCTACGCAAGCGAGAAGAAGGTTTTGGAAATCACTAGGCTACTTCATGAGGAGCAGACTCTAAATGCCTACATAGCACCAAAGAGGATGTGCACTACTTTTTTATCTTAGAGTTTTGTATTATTTTGCCCAAGGGGAATTGATGTACTCAAACTTTATCTTATTAATATAACGTGTGTTTCCTTTTTGTCTAAAACGAACTTGAATCTTTAAAATCCTTGAAAACATTGCATATGCACATATCATTCATCATAACATAAACATGTCTTTTTCAACGAGTTTCCTCGTCTCTCTACTGTTTATTTCAGTAAGATGGATCTCGAGCAGACAGTCAAGGATCTCCAATCTCAGAACACGCAATTTCAACAGTTACTCATGACCCTAGCCAAGGGGCAAGAGGAGTTGAAGACTCTACTGGCTGAGGAAAGAAAAAAGAAAACAAAGAAGGTCACTGGTGTTTTAAACATGGGGAGAAGGTTTCAAGGACAGACTAGAAGAACCTTGAATTTTGCAAAAACGTCCGGTGAGGGAGAGGGGAAAGGAAAGGAAACAACGGTTCCGTCAGAATCTGAAGAGGAGGAAGAAGAGGAAGACTACTCTGAGGAACATTATCCTCTAGCTGATGATAAGTACAAACATCTTGAAGAGCGTTTGAGCGCTATGGAAATACAAAAAGTTTCAGGTCTAGACTTTGAAGAATTGGGACTAGTGTCGGGGATCGTGATTCCTCCAAAATTCAAAGTGCCTTTGTTTGCAAAGTATGATGGGGTGTCATGTCTTAAGATGCACCTCCGATCATATGTCAGAAAGATCCAGCCACACTCCGCTGATAAAGACTTGTGGGTGCATTTTTTCCAAGATAGCCTATCTGGAACACAACTCGACTGGTTTTACCAACTGGAAAGGGCCAACGTCTATAATTGGGAAGATCTTTCCGCAACTTCCTATAAGAAATATCAATATAACGCTGATTTGGCGCCTACCCGTACTCAACTTCAGAGTATGGCTATGGCTTCCAATGAGGGTTTCAAGGATTATGCACAGAAGTGGAGAGATCTAGCTGGAAGAGTCCAACCCCCTCTGTCTGAAAGGGAATTGGTGGACATGTTCTTAGGAACTCTATCAGGCCCTTTCTTCAACCATTTAATTGGAAGCCCATCTGCCGGATTTACTGAGTTAATACTAACCGGAGAAAGGGTGGAAGCTGGCATAAAAAGTGGAAAGATTCAGAAGGATTCATCTGCCTCTACAATTGTGAGGAAGCCTTTTATTGGGAAGAAGGAGGTATCTGTTGTTTATCCACAGAGGAACCAAGGGAGAGCCGAACGCCGACCAATGGTAGGGGTTGTTATGATCCCAAAGCATGCATCTGATCAACCAAGAAGTAATCAACCAAGGGTTGAAAGGCCGGTCCGGAAAATCACCAGAATCAATATGACTCTATCCCAAGTATTACCGCATCTTCTGAAATCCAATTTGGCAACTTTAAAAGAAGCTCCAAAGAACCTCAACACAACATCCCCTCATTATCACCCAAATGCCCGTTGCGCATATCATTCTGAAAGTCCGGGTCACGACACTAACAACTATTGGGCTTTGAAAAACAAAATTAAAGACCTTATAGAGGCAAAAGAAATTGAGTTTGATGCACCCGAGAAGTCAAACATCATTTCTTCTCCTATGCCCAGACATGGTCACAACACCAATACAATTGAAGAAGATTTGTTTGTTACCACAGTTGATGAACTCTTGACTCCACTCCCAATCATTAAGATAAACTTGTTGAAAGCTGATGTATTCTTGGGTTGTGATAAAGACTGTCACCTTTGCTTATCCTTACCAACTGTTTTCCCTTTGTTGAAAACAGGCATTCAACGCTTGATAGACAACAAAGAGATTCTGTTTGAAAGTACTCATGTTTCACCTGTTCCTATTGAAGACATTTCAATCATCACCATCTCCGTCAATTCTTCCAGGATCCCCAAAAGACCCGTTAGAATTACATCGGTTCTAAAAACTACTCCTCTTATAATCATAATGCCTGGGCCAGTCCCGTATGAATCAAACAAAACTGTGTCGTGGAATTACGGTAGGGACATCTACTACCATGGCATTGAACGAGATGGGTTGGCCGCCAAAGAGATAAACTCAGAAGAAGAAGACTCCGACATTAGCAATATTGTCGGAACCAGTAAGATTACCCGAAGCGGAAGAATCTTCTCTCCAGAAATTTCCCCCCCAAAGGAAGTTTTTGGACCCGTGGCTGCTCCAAAGGTTATTTCCGTACCAATAATCATCCCTGCAAGTGCTCCTATTAACAAAGATGATACAACCCCTGCTGACATTCCTACCAACACTCTTGCTGCTGAAACTCGAGGAAAAAGTATTCAAGTAGAGCTTGTCCGGACGAAGGCTCAATCCCTGACTATCCCTGAGACCTCCAAGAAAGAGATGGAGGAGATCCTGAGAATCATAAAAAGGAGCGACTACGACGTAGTCGAACAGTTGGGGCAAACTCCCTCCTAGATCTTCATGCTGGCATTGTTACTGTGTTCCGAGGCACACGCGAAAGCCCTGGTGAAGTTCCTAAAGACTGCCCATGTGCCTCAAGAGACGTTTGCTGACCAATTTCAAGATTGTGTGGCCAGCTTTACGGAGGATAACAGCCTAGGCTTCTCGGATGCTGATCTGACACCAAGAGGAAGAAAGCACAACAAGGCATTGCGTGTCTTTGTGGAATATAGAGGCACAACTCTGGCCCATGTCTTGGTGGACACTGGCTCATCTTTGAATGTTTTAGCGAAGAAAGCTCTCGACAGACTAGACTGTGAAGGACTGATGTTGAAACCCAATAACATAGTTGTAAGGGCATTTGATGGCTCAAAGAGGATGGTACACGGGGAGGTGGATATCCCCATAAAGGTTGGGACTCATACTTTCAACTCAACCTTCTATGTAATGGACATCCGCCCCTCTTACTCCTGTCTGCTAGGACGACTGTGGATCCATAATGCCGGCGTTGTCACCTCTACACTGCACCAGATGCTGAAATATCCGGTCCAAGGAAAGATTATCACTGTCCACAGAGAGGAAGAGTATATGATTAGCCACCTCAATTCCTTCAGGTATGTGGAATTGGACGGCGAGTTCATTGAAACTCCTTTTCAACATTTCGAAGAGGTCCCCCAAGACATAGCAGTAACCAAGATTGTGTCCCGGATTCCCAAGATTACAAGACCTTCACTCCAGATGTCATCTTTGAAGGACGCCAAGGCAGTAGTAGAGGAGGGTGGATGCACCATCTGGGGGCAACTTCCAGATATTCCGTATAAATCTGACAAGTTTGGTTTAGGGTTCACTTCAAGTCAGAAGGTTGTACGTCGTGCCCATGCTGGAGGGCCACCCTTGAAGATTAGCAACCGAGAGGTCAACACGGTGGAAGATGGTGAAGAGGATTGCAGCTTGGAGGATTGGATATTTCCAACTGTCACCGGAGGACTTCGCAATTGGGAGGCCAGAGACTTTATCCCAATAACTTTCATCCCTCAGTAATTTATCTTTACATTTCTATTGGACTTGTAATATTCATAAACAATTCGCACATTTAAAACCTTGTGTCTTGCCCGAGGCACAATGGTCCATTTGTAAGGGTTATTATTTCATCTTCATATGACATTCAATGAATCATGGACGTTTTTCGAATACAAACTTTTATGCTCATTGTTTTTTTTTTCTTTTACATTTTATTTTTAAGGATGGCTATACCCTTACACACACCCACACTCACAAATGCAGGTACCCCTCCATTCTGGATCCCATGGGTAACGATACTGCTATGGCCTTTTGTGACTCTGAGGATCTAATCTACTAAGCCGGAGACGAAGGTGAGGAAGATTGTGAAGTTCCAGGGGAACTGGCCAGACTACTACAACAAGAGGAAAGAACCATTCAGCCTCATGACGAACCTGTGGATACAATCAACCTGGGTACCGAGGAGGATAAAAAAGAAGTCAAGGTGGGTGCCAATCTAGTGCCTAGTGTCAAGGAGCGTCTGATTCAACTGTTGCATGATTATGTTGAGATCTTTTCCTGGTCATATGAAGACATGCCAGAACTTGATACAGACATCGTGGTACATCGTCTCCCTACAACAGAAGACTGCCCGCTAGTAAAACAAAAAGTCCTCCGCATGAGACCTGACATGTCAGAAAAGATCAAAGCGGAGGTTATGAAGCAATTCAATATTGTATTCTTGGCTGTCACTTCCTATCCTCAATGGGTTGCCAACATTGTTCCCGTACCTAAAAAGGATGGCAAAGTACGAATGTGCGTGGACTATAGAGATTTGAATAGGGCAAGCCCTAAAGATGATTTTGCACTCCCCCATATTTATATCCTGGTTGACAATACGACTCAACACAAAGTGTTTTCCTTCATGAACGGATTCTCAGGTTACAACCAAATCAAAATGGAACCTGAGGACATGGATAAAACTACATTTGTCACACAGTGGGGCACGTTCTACTACAAAGTGATGCCATTCAGACTGAAGAATGCTAGGGAAACCTATCAACGCGCCATGGTAGCTTTATTTCACGACATGATACATCATGAAATAGAGGTCTATGTAGATGATATGATATCCAGATCACAAACAGAAGAAGAGCATTTGGATCACTTACAAAAGTTGTTTGAGAGACTGAAGAAGTACAAGCTAAGGTTGAATCCAAACAAGTGCACATTTGGAGTACGGTCCGGTAAACTCCTAGGCTTTGTCGTCAGTAACAAGGGTATTGAGGTCGATCCTGCCAAGGTTAAAGCAATACAAGAGATTCCTGCTCCTGGTACCGAGAAGGAAGTTAGAGGATTCTTGGGACACTTGAACTATATTACCAGATTCATTTCTCACCTAACAGCTACTTGTGAGCCAATCTTCAAACTATTGAAGAAAGATCAAGTAGTCAAATGGAATGATGAGTGCCAGGTTGCTTTTGACAAAATCAAAGAGTACTTACAAGAGCCTCCTGTGTTGATGCCACCAGTCAAAGTAAGACCACGGATCATGTATCTGACCGTTTTAGAAAACTCAATGGGGTGTGTATTGGGACAGCATGACGAGTCTGGCCGAAAAGAGCACGCTATTTACTACCTGAGCAAAAAGTTTACCGATTGTGAAACCAGATATTCACTGCTCCATAAAACTTGTTGTGCTCTGGCATGGGCTGCTCGCCGGCTAAGATAGTATATGCTGACTCATACTACTTTATTGATATCTAAGATGGATCCGATAAAGTACATCTTTGGAAAACCTGCTCTGTTTGGAAGAATAGCGAGATGGCAAATGATCCTAACAGAATACGACATACAGTATACTACCCAAAAAGCTATAAAGGGAAGTGTGCTAGCTGATCATCTTGCTCATCAAGCTGTAGAAGACTATCAGTCCATGAAGTTTGAATTCCCGAATGAAGACATCATGAAATTAGACAACTGTGAAGAAATGAGGCCATATGACGGACCTAAACAAGGATCCCGATGGACCATGTTCTTTGATTGGGAATCCAATGCACTTGGTAATGGTATCGACACTATAATCATATCTCTGGAAGGGTTTCATACTCCCTTTACTGCCAGACTTTGCTTCAACTGTACAAACAACATGGCAGAGTACGAAGCATGCATCTTTGGTCTCAGAGCTGCCATAGACTTGGGAATCAAATCTTTAGATGTGTTTGGAGATTCAGCTTTGGTCATCAGTCAGATCAAAGGGGAATGGGACACTAAGCACCCAAACCTTATCCCTTACAAAGAACATGTTTTGACATTGCTACCATATTTTGAGAAGATCACCTTCAAGCATTTCTCGCGAGAAGAAAATAAGCTAGCAGATGCTCTAGCCACAATGTCATCTATGTTTAAACTTGATTGGGATAATGGGGCTCCCCAGATCACCATTGAACGAATGGATGAATCAGCGCATTGTCACGAGATTAATATTGAAGAGGTAGTGGACCAACATTGGTTTCATGAGGTCAAGAGGTATCTCGAGGCTCAAGAATATCCAGAAGGAGCTTCAATCAATGATAATAAGTTCTTAAGGAGATTCTCTGCTAAGTTCTTCCTTAGTAATGGCATCCTGTACAAACGCAATCATGACTCCATTTTGCTTCAGTGCATGGATAAGGTTGAAGCTGAAAGGATCATGGTTGAATTACATGAAGTTACTTTTGGCACCCACTCCAGTGGGCATACGATGGCGAAGTAAATCCTGCGGGCGGGCTATTATTGGTCTACCATGGAAGCAGATTGCTATCAACACTCTCGAACTTGTCATAAGTGTCAAATTTATGCTGACAAAGTGCATGTACCTCTGGTTCTTCTGAATGTCTTGACGGCTCCTTGGCACTTTGCTATGTGGGGAATTGATATGATTGGAGAGATCAAGCCTACAGCCTCCAATGGACACCGCTTCATCCTAGTATCCATTTACTATTTTACCAAGTGGGTTAAAGCAGCTTCCTTCACTTCCTTTACCAAGAATGTCGTTGCCCGCTTCATCAAGCAAAATCTCATTTGCCGGTACGGTAGCCTGGAAAGGATCATCACTGACAATGGTACAAATCTTAACAACACTATGATCACCGCCTTGTGCGAGCAATTCAAGATTCAGCATCACAATTCTTCTCCCTATCGGCCCAAGATGAATGATGTTGTCGAAGATGTAAATAAAAACATTAAGAAGATCATACAAAAGATGACAGTCACGTACAAAGACTGGCATGAGATGCTACCATTCGCTCTCCACGGGTACCATACCACGGATCGCACATCAACCAGGGCAACACCCTATTCTTTGGTTTACGGCATGGAAGTTGTTTTTCATATTGAGGTCCAAATCCCCTCTCTAAGGATTATGAAGGATGCAGGTTTGAATGAAGACGATTGGATCCAGACTCGACTTGATCAACTGAACTTAATTGATGAAAAAAGACTTAGTGTTGTTTGCCATGGTCAGATGTATCAAAAATGGATGATCAAGGCTTTCAACAAGAAATTCAGACGCCAAGTATATCAAGTTGGGGATCTAGTGATCAAACGTATCATTTTGCCACAAAGTGATCCCAGGAGCAAATGGACTCCTACCTATGAAGGACCATTTGTAATCAAAAACATATTCTTCGGTGGGGCGATGATCTTAACCACCATGGACGGTGACGACCTGCCACACCCTATTAACGCGGACACAGTCAAAAGATACTACGCATAAGAGACCCGCTAGGTTGACACACCTAGGCAAAACAAGGGCATCCCGGTGAACCAAAAAGGTTCGGGCAAAAATTAGGGATAAAATGAAAAACAATTTGTACACCCGGCAAGTTGAAAACCCGAAAGGGAGACTTTGGCAAAAAGGGGTTTCCCGGTGGACTGAAAACCCGAAAGGGAGGTCCAGGCAAAAGTTAGGGAATTAAAGCATATGACTATGTCCCATCGGATCACTTTATGGACAACCTTTGACTTCCACTGGAAAACTCGGAGTTTCTGATCAATTCAATCATCTTCGGACGAAGCAACAAATAGACAAGATATTCGGAGATATGAAGGCTATAGAAGAATGGGAACCCCGTTGGATTATTACACATAGTCATCTTTCTTTGTATCAAAGTTTTCTTATTTTACGACAGCATACTCTTACTAGAATGTTTGTCTCCTTTGTACAAATATTTATTCAAAATCAATACAAAGATATCCCTTTGAAAGTGCAAAAAACTATTTGTCTTTTCTTTACACTTGTGTTTTGTTTGCAAAAAATGTCCAATGATTCATTGATGTACATATGCATTTGAACATGATTACTGTTTACAAATAAACAAAATGAGAGAGACAATTACTGATGTTTCGAATGGATAGGGAAATACCTCTAGACTATTACCTATGAAATCCCCACAGTGCGTCATTTAAATCCCCAGCAGAGCGAAATTTCAAATTATTAGTCCCCAGTAGAAGTCGTCAAAATTCTCAGGATTCCCCAAGCAGGTCTTACGAGCAGTATATGGCATTTCCCTTACAACGAAATTTTACTTCCCTCAACAAGAGTTCGTCAGTACTTCAACTTCAAGACATGAAAATTCACATATCCCTGGCAGCATTCAGGGATTTATTTTCCTTAACCAAACAGCAATACAGCAAATCAGCTCACATGCGCATACATTGCATCCATATATCATAAACATTGATAAAGAAAATACATTGCATCATACATTTCATGAAACATAACTTTTTATTTTAGCTGACATTTTACCCTTTTCAGGATAAGATTAGCAGTTACCATTGACAAATATAATTTCAGATACAGTACAGATACGCTTCGGACACGGATGCCATTCTGATAGTCATTCAGATTTCAAATCCAGATACAGTTCAGATACGATCCAGACACGGATTCCATTCTGATACTCATTCAGATTCAACACTCAAGATATAGTACATATACACTCCAGACACAGATGTTGTTCTGATACTCATTCAGATTCAACTCTCAAGATACAGTACAGATACACTCCAGACACGAATGTCATTCTGATACTCATTCAGTTTCAACTTTTAGATACAATTCAGATACGCGCCAGACACGGATGCCATTCTGATACTCATTCAAGTCCAATTCTCAAATACAGTTCAGATACGCTTCAGACACCGATGCCATTCTGATACTCGTCCGGATACAACCTTTCAGATACAGTTCAGATATGCCCTAGACACGGGCTCAATTCTGATACTCATTCTTTCAACTTACAACTTACAATTCAATAAACATTCTTGGATGGCATCTACAAGCCCATCTCCGATAAGATTCTATCACCTCTCCAAATGGCATTTGTAAGCCCATTCCTTCTATCATCACATCATCGAGTGCAAATTTCTGGGCACTCTAGTGTCCAATCATTTGTCACCTTCGAGTCACGAACGGCAAAACTCGCCAATCTAACTCTTCAAGTTTAAGAAGATTGAACAGGGGAAGTTGTTGTACCACAAAATTTTCCCTCTCATTTATCAAGACTTTTCTCACAAGATCTCTTTAACTCAAGGCTGGATTAGGGTTTGATCAGCTCAAGACATCTCATCTTGCACTTATGACCCAAAATTAGGGTTTGGGATTGCACAAGGATTTTGGGACTATCAATGCCTCATATGACTTTCAAGCATCATTATTAACCCCTAAGATTACTCATGACAAGTTTCAAGCCTGGAACCACATTTTTTATCAGTCAATTGGACAGTTGACCTAAAAAATCAACTGTATTGGGGAAAAAGTCAACCATGGCTAATTTACAGTCAAACTTCATACTTTTTTATCCACATCAACATACTAGACTCATATTTATCATTTGATCAAGTTTAGACCACAATTCCTCAAGAAATTTGATCAAATCATCAAAAGGGCAAAATGGTCAAAATTAGGGTTTTGATTGAGAAAGGGCAATTTCTGATTTTTGACCTAGAAAATGACCAATTGATTTGAAGCATGATTACAAGGTTTCATTTGTATCATCTTGACCTAATGATATGGTTCAAAACATTGCAATTTCTTTGGATTGACAGATGAAATTTGCAGTCAACTGATCAAAAGTCAACTGTATACTGAAAAGTCAAACCTTGACTTTTTGGTCAAAATCAAGTGCCAAGGATCACAATTCATCAAAACATGTCAAAATGTGAAAAAATTTCATCAATAAATCAAAGATTGAAGATTTGGTTTTGAATTTTGAATTTTTCCTAACTTAGAAATTTTTCTAAGTATAGAAAATTTCTGATTTTTTCTTAACTTTAAGCCATTTTTTCACCATGATACAAGATGATTCAAAGAAAGTTCCCAACATGAAATTTGTAGACCTCCATGAAATATAAAACTTTTCTTCACACATTTTTCCTTAAAGATGCTTGTATCTCAAGATATAATTTCGTGAATACATGCCCATGAACTAAAATAACTTAGTGAAATTTTGCCCTAATTTAGGCAGGTTTTTTACCTAACTTCATGGCAATTTTTCACCTAGTTCCAAGAGGAATCTTGAAATTCATTTCAAATATGAGTTATAGAGCACATTGCAAGCTTTCCAAAATTTCCAAGAACTCATTGAGATCATTTTTGAGTAGGGAGAATCGAAGAGAGGAAGTTGGAAATTTCTCACTTTGATTTCAAGCCATTTCATGAAGAACAAAATTCAAATATGAACTTATGATGCCTAATCCTTGATTTACAGGTCTCAAACTTGTTTCTCACTTCATAATTTAATGCTTACTTAGTTGATAAAGCCTTAATCCAAGCACAAGAGTCTTTGTCCAAGCTTTAATTCCATAAATGGCACAAAGTTGCCATTGCCATTTTGGAAAAGCATAACTTTTGCAACTTTTTATTTCTTAAGCATTGGACCTGTTTTCTCTGCACACACAAGTCCTATAAACCAAAAACATGTTTCCTATAACTGGTACCAACTCCAAGAAGGCATGTACAAGCATGTCGAGAGTGGTCTCTTCACCTTTCTTAAAAAGCAAGTAAGAATGCAAAAAGGCTACAACTGAGAAATTTGTTGTGGAGTGGATGAGAAACCTTCTCTATACTAATACACAAACACATTACAACTTAGAACACGATTGCTCAAGGACAGAAATACTCCAAAACTCCCTATCACCAAAAACTTGTCAAAACTTGCAGTTTGTGACCAAGCATAGCAATCCACAAACTTACTCGTGCGTTTCAAGTTTTAATCACTCAAACACCTTACCTACCTCATATCTAAGTGTTCCAGACCATCATTCCTTCATTGTAACTCCTCCTTCTTCATCTTCCATTTTTGTTTTTCAAGTTTGCAGGTTGACTTAGATAGAGAGATTCAGGAACTTTCATAGCAAGGCAAGGATTGGAACACACTCAGGGAGGTTTAGGCAAGCTAAAGGAATCTTCATGCCTTCATAAATCTCACTCAAACTCCATTCACGATCTCAGCTGAAAGAGGTAAGAACTCTTACTTTTATCTCTTCATACAGGCATCCATTAGCCACGATTTGTGAAAGGAAAATGTAGATATTATTGTGCTAAAGCCAACCATGTGCATAGATTTCATTTCTGTTCATTATGTATAGAGAATTTTAGAGTTCAAATTTTTGTAAAAATTAGGGTTGAAATTAGGGCCTTTAAAATTCGCTTTGATCTTTGATTGTTAGTTTACATGAGTTACATGGTTGAAATCGTGGAAAAGAGTACTATCATTTTCATGTTGGAAGTTTCCATTTTCATGGAGAAATGAGAAAGATACAGAGGTTCTGGCTAGCTTGAGGAAGAAGATGAAGTACAGGGCTAGGAGTTGTTTTGTGTTATGTATATTTTATTTCATATGAACTAACGGATGTACAACCATCTCAGTAGCAAGGTAGCACGCTGGAAATGCATAGGTCGTGGGTTCGAACCTTGGCGCTACCTTTTGCATTTTTTTCATATTTTTTCAGCTTTATTTCTTGTTTTTTTTTTGCAGCACTGGGCTCAAGCTTATGGGCCTCTCATTTTTTTCTAACATTTACCTCCCTTTCTCCTTACAGCACCCTTGTCTCAATCAATATTATTTGTTTTTTTATTTCCATTTTTTTCATCAAATATATTTTCTTAAATATTATAAAATCATGAAAAAATGTAAATATGATAAATATTTAATTTTTGTTTATTTTATTTTATTTTTACATAAAAAATATATTTTCATTTTATTATATACTAACTATCTTTCTTAAATAAACTTGTAAAAATAAATTAAATTTAGATATATTTTTATCCTTTTTTTCATACTTATAAATATTTATTTTGACATAAAAAGACCAAATATTTTCATGAATATTATTTATTATTTTAAGACAAGAAATACACAAAAAAAAATACTTAAAGAACTTTATTTTCTTTTAAATTAGAAATTAGGGTTAACCTTTTTTTAGAAGTAATTTCCTTTTCTTAAGATATTAGGATTAGGTCAAAATTCTTTTGCATATGAAAAATAAAGCAAATTTCTTTTCCTTGCATATACATAACATTGCACATTTAAATTATATTGTATATTATTTATTCAAATATTTTTACAAATTCGATTTGGTTGTAATAGATTAAAGTAGGTTTACATTATTGCAAATCCCCGTTCACAATTTGTATTCCCCCCTCCCATAAAATGTTGTAATAGCGTAGTAATCTTTAAATTATGCAATTTACTGCTTTTATATACCATGCTAGTAATTAGGGTTTGTATGGCAAGATAAAAATAAATCAAATAGAAAACCATAATCCAAGACAAAATCAAGCATGAAAATAACACACTTACACACAAGCACCCTTAGGGTTTCTTCACTTGGTTGCCTTATCCAAAAAAATGGCCATATTACGCATGCGAAGTATCTTGGCAAAAACAAACAAATATAAGATCATAGTCCCTCGATGACGCTATTCTAAGTTGCCTTACAAAATGATCTTAGTCCCTCAAAAATGCTAAGATACTTTGCAACATTGCTAATCATGGTTATACGATGACCCACGCCCGTCCCGTTTACATCCAAAGATAGGGTTGCTTACCAAATCAATGGTAAGACAACAATATCAAAGGAAAAGAAGATGAACAAGAAAGACATTTTAGTAGGTAGATTACCTCTAGTTACTTGCTCCTTTTCAAAACAACTATCCTTGCTATTTTCCAAAAAAACAAACACACACATTTCAAAAACATCTTACAAACAATGAAAACATTTTCAAAAAGACAAAACATCTTTGTATACATTCTTACGAACAAAGATCATTACAAAGATTGCCTAAACAATGGCCTCTTTTACAAAATACTTTCAAAACCACACAAAACACAATTTCAAAACAAAAAGCAAGTGATCTAGCAAGTAACTAAGAGCCCATGGAAAACCATGGATGAAAAGGGTGCTAATACCTTCCCTTTTCATAATCTACCCCCCCGAACTCAAGAAATAATCTCAAAGGTCTTTCCTGTGCTTTTTCACATTTCCTTTTGGATAAAAGAAAAGTCGGTGGTGACTCTTTCTAACTGCAACATTTGCGATCAAACGTAAAACCCTCGAGTCAGTTCTCCCACTGTATCACACACTTCTTAGGCATTCATTCAAAGAGCTTGGAGTTTTATATTGAATTTTGGAATCATTTCTAGTTAGAAGTCATTTTCTAAAAAACTTTGACTTTTGGTCAAAGTAAACCACGAGAGGTTGACTTTTTGACCAAAGCCCATAATGAGTTTGTTTTTGGTTTCCATCTCATCATTTGCTAAAAAACTTTGACTTTTGGTCAAAGTAAACCACGAGAGGTTGACTTTTTGACCAAAGCCCATAATGAATTTGTTTTTGGTTTCCATCTCATCTTGGGGTTATTCATTCAAAAGATACGAATTGAAGGAAATATGTGAAAAATTCAAATTAAATGCAAATGGGAGGGAAGAGTTCTCAAGTTTGAATTTGAAAAAGGAACCATTACATTATATGTTTCAAGGCCAATTTCCATTACATGATTCAAAGTACATCATAGGATTCACCCGTACATTCAGTACATTAGGCATCCATCATTCAAACCATTACAAATAATCTTAAAAAACCCACTGATACACCAATACAATATGCCATTCAAAAAGACTTACACATACACACATAATTATTACCAAATTCATCACCACATCAATGTGAACTATACGAAAACCTACATCTACAAGTCCATTACAAAAGAAAATTACATGAAAACTTATCACCAAGACCTATCCTAAACATGTTGTTCCTAAACTCATAATCTTCAAGTTTCAAGCATCTTCCAAACTTGTGCTTATTTGAAACCATATACACCATCAATTTCCAAACCTGCAAGATAACCAAAACACATTTGTTGTACCCCAAAATTTTCCCTCCCATATTTCTCAAAACATTTCAAGAAAGATCCTCAAGTTGCTCAAGGTAGTCCAAGGTTTGGCCAAACAAGCTCTCTCCTAAGGCAGTCTATCTCAAATTAGGGTTTCATGTTGCATCATGATACTTGAGTCCAAGGGACCCCAAATTCTCAACATTGTTCTAATATGTTCTTAATATCATCCATGTCAAGTTTCAAGCCATGCAGAGGAAGTTTGCTCAATCAATTGCTCAAAGGCCTGAAAATCGACTGTGCTAGGGCAAAAGTCAATTGTGGCCCACATACAGTCAAACTTCAAGATTTTTGGTCAACATCCTCATTTTGAAGTTTATTTCATAATTTGATCAAGGGTTGATCATGATTCATCAAGGATTGCTCATAATTCATCAAGACTAAAAGTTGCTAAATTAGGATTTTGCAGGAAAAGTCAACTCAACTTTGACCAAGCATAACTTTCTCATACTTTATGAGAAATGACCCATCAAAAGCTCATTTTGAATAGGATGCAATCCCCTACCATCCATATTCAACTCCCAAGTTCAAAATATTCACTTACAAGAAATTATGAATTTGGACATTATAGGTCATTTTGAAAAGTCAACAAAAACACCTTTTTTGTCAAAGCTTCATACTTGATAATTGAATATCAAATTGATATTAGACCAAAAGGGTTAATTAGAGGACATCTCAAGCTTTCTAAAAAGTACAAGAACACCACCAAAGAGTCAAAATTGAGGAAGTTATGCATTGGTGAAGTTGACCTTTTTTGCAAAATTGCCAAAAGTCAACTATGCCTAAAACATCAATTTTTGCCAAATGGGCCAAATATTTTTCACTTGTTTTGAGTTGGCAACATAGTCCACAAGCTCTAGCCTTTTACACTTGTCCATATATTATTTTTATTATTTATTTTGATTTTTATTTGAGTTAATTCAATTTAAATCAAAACAAATCATATAAAATCCAAAATATTGAGAAAAAAAAGATTTTATGCTTGTTTCAAGCTTTATTATACAGCTATCAAACATTTAACTTCGTATCAAGGCATGGCGTGAACAAAAAGATTGAAATAGGCCAATTTTGGAAAGTTTTCAAAGTGAATCAAATCAAAGATCCAAATCATTCATGGAGGAAGATTGAGAGCAGTTATCAACCCTAATCCCTTCCTTGATACATATAGAAGCGAGGCAGACCTAAAAGAGAGGTTAGAAACAGGCGCATGAACAAGAAAAAAATCTGAAAAAATCAAGAAAAAGTGGTGAATCGAATTTGCACTTAGAGGCCAATACAGGACTCTTTGCCTATCCCAATCGATTCCTGGGAGTCTCAGCAAGCTAAAGCAATCAAGAACCAAGCCTTTCCAGCCCCAAATCGCACTATAAGTCATCCACGGCCTAGCTCTCTTTTTGAAATCGAATAGCATTGTTCTTGCAGTTATAGCATAAACTAATTATACATTCTTCATCACAATCACATTTGCAAACTTTCTGTATGGTTTAATTGCGTTTTCATGGCTTGTATGGAGTTTCACCATTGTTAGGGTTTACAAGCTCAATTTAGGATCTTGGCGTACAGGAAAAATTGGGCCATGAAAGGGACATCACTGTGCTCAGCCAAACCAGACGAGTCCAGTCATGGCCTTGGAGGTCATTTATACCACGTGTATGTGATTTTGAGAATTGGCAGGGTTGTAGCGACGGACGTTGTCCGTAGGTATAGGTTGTCAAGACTTTTATCCACGGAGAGAGGACAGGGATGATGGCGTGGCTCCACCTGATTCGCCCGTTTGAATTTTCGCGCAAAATTTCTATTAATTCTTTGTTTTCATATATTATTATTATTATGTATTGTATGTACAAACAGAAGCGAATGGTGCAATAGTGAGCGTAGCATTGGCAATTGTTCCAGGACCTGGGTTCGAATCCCAGGTCCCCCTATTTCTCCATATTATTTTCCTTTTCAGGATCCAGCGTGCTTACCAACTAGGGGTCCACCATATGTCCTCATCATCAATCATGCCAAGTGTCAGATGGCCAAATCTGATGGCCATCCAGGAGGGAACACCATGAGTCAAGTCAAATGTATCACACTGGATCTCTAAGGTCAACATGGACCCCATTCAAATGGGCCCAGATCTGGCTGTTTGCACCCCCAAAAAATGCTTTTTAGGCCCATTTCTTACTCTTTTTCTTTTTTACATTTTATTTAATTATTTTATTTATTTTTACTAACAAATTAAATTATTTTCTTTTTTATCAAAAAATCACCAAAAATATTATTTTTCATCCAATTAAATTTAGGATATTTATCTTTAGAAAAAAATAAATTTATTTAATTAGGTTATTAATTTTAGACAACTTTAATTATTTTGTATATAATTAAAATTGATTAGAATAATTAGGTTTTTATTCCACATTTAATTTTTATTTCTTTTCTTAAAAATAATCAAAAACATAAAAATAGGTCATGTAATTATTTTTATTAATTAATTTAATTAACTAATTAATTGCATATTTAATTTAGAAAACTTATTTCTTTTATTAAAAACAACAAAAAAAAAATTCTTTTAATTAGGTTAGGAGGGTCAAAACCCTAGTTTCTCGTCGATATAATTTTCATCGCACGCTTTATTATTATTTTTACCCAATTATTGTATCTGCTCACAGTTTGTAATAGTTTTAATTAGGACTTTTACTTTTCATTATCGCTTTATTTTTAAAGGGTTTGTTTTTGGCTATGTAAATACCTGAAGCCTTGTAATAGCGTAGTTTAATTTCCGCACTTTAAAATTCCGCAAATTATTAACTGTTAGATGTATGATAATAGGATGCATGACAAGAATGTATGACTAAATTTAAAACAATTAGATCACCCTAAATGTGCAAAGATAAAATAATCTAAAATTAAATCACTCGCACATGCGCACTCCTAGGGTACACTCCCACTTGGTTGCCTTCGGTAAACGGTCATTGAGTATAGGATGCTTTAGTGGTCGTCCTTGTATCTAAACAAAGATCAAAGTCCGGAATCGGAAAAGTTGCCTCAGAATGGTTGCCCCGGAATTGTTGCCTCGAATAATTGATCTAAGACATTGGGGTTATTACTAAGACGTCCTAACATTACTTTAGTGACCATACGTCCCTTTTCGAATTAACCCTCAAAACTCCAACGACGGTGCTACCTACTCACTAATAGTGGGATAGCATTGTCTAATGGAAATGAACATAGAACGATTCTTTTTTCGAGTAGGTAGATTAGCTCTTAAGTACTTGCTCATTCCAAACAAATTTTTCACACTTACACTCCTTTACAAACAAAGTTTTCAAAAACACTTCATTACACTCTTGAAGACAGAAGCAAGAGTTAAATCGAAGTCAAAACAAAAACTTTTCAAAGCACACAAACACAAAGAAAACAATTTTGAAAATGATGAGCAAGTACCTAAGAGCCCGTAGATAACTACGGATAGAAAGGGTGCTAATACCTTCCCTTTCTATAATCTACCCCCCGTACTCAGAAATATCTCGAAAAAGGAATTTTTCTATGCTTTTTTCCTTTCCTTGTTGGATAAAATAAAAGTCAGTGGCGAGTCTTGCTTACCGCGACATTTTGTGAACACAAACGCAAAACGCAAACCAGCAAATTCCTTAACAAAATAGGGAAACACGATCCTGGTTCTGGCCACTGTATCACAGAACTGGCGACTCTGCTGGGGATTTAATAAGTGGGGTGTACCTTAGGATTAGTTCATCATATTGTTTTCAATTGATTGATTTGTTTACTTTATATTTGTGGGCTTTGTATCGGAGTTACTATAGATCCTAACCCAGATCTGGGGATACCTTTTAGGTAAGTAGCATTAGACTGTGAGAGAACTGTACGGCGTAGACCGATATGGTTGAAGCAGTAGCTACGTTGGTGTGACACATTAGTTGGTACTGATATCCCTTGTGGAGGAACAGCGAGAGTATGGGGCTGCTAATAGGTCATTAAGAATTAATTGACCTTAGAACCTATAATTAACCAACTTGGCCATAGAAAAGTAGCAGTATGCTACACTCACTGAGACCATACTCTCGCGATGATTCTGGCCGTAAGAAAAGGTTGCTAAACTGGATTTATGACCGATCGAGGATGGTCAGTGATATTGAGATCCTCTAGAACCCGGTTACTATTACTAGGACAGGTTGAACCAACTAAACTGAAAGAGGGTAATACCTAAACACCATGCCAGCCTGAAATTTAAGGGCTACTGTGTGACTTGTTTGCCCTTACCATGTTTGCTATCTATGATACCTGTGGTGTGTTCTTATCATGACATCATGAATCATGACATTGCATGCATATTTCATAAGATTAACCATTTCAAAGACCGAGGGGATTCATCTTTGTTATGTTTTGCAGATCATGGCATCTATGCGCAGAAATACCATTCGGATCAGCTTCGTGCAGATACCTGCTCATCTTAGAGAGTTAGTTTCAAAGGTTCCTGATACTTTTTCCTTTGTCAGAAGACATGGTCACCTCCTTAGCTTGGTCACTTCTAAGTTGGATGAGTAAATGATGAGCGTCTTGTTCCAGTTCTTTGACCCGTTGCATCACTGTTTCACCTTCCCGGACTATCAGTTGGTCCCTACTTTGGAGGAGTTCTCTGATTTACTTGGCATATCTATTCTAGAGCAGATACCCTTTACAGGTTTGGAGATAGCTCATAGGCCAAAGGATATTGCTTCAGCCCTCCATCTAACAAAGGCTGATGTAGTATCTAACTGGGATACTCGAAGTGGGGTTAAAGGTTTCTTGGCTAAGTTCTTGGTCGATCAAGCTCAACATTTCTGGGATAGTTTGGACTTTCAAGCATTTGAAGACATCCTGGCTCTTCTCATTTATGGCTTGGTTCTGTTCCCAAATTCAGATTCTTTTGTCAATGTGAACGCAGTCAAGATCTTCATGTCCCGTAACCCAGTGCCTACTCTCTTAGGTGACATTCTACATGCTCTTTATGCCCGTACTGCTCGGAAAAGGGGAACCCTCATGTGTTGTGAATCGCTACTGATGAGGTGGTTTATTTCTCACCTCCCCAAATCTGTATTGAAGAATGAGGAAGGTATGGGTTGGGCTTACAGGATCATGTCCCTTGCTCATACGGACATCCTTTGGAGTTCTAAAGATATGGAAGAGGTAGCTGTCATTGATCGGTGTGGAGAATACCCCAATGTTCCATTGCTTGGAATTATAGGGGGGATAACCTATAATCCTTGTTTGGCCTTACGACAGTTTGTACGAGCTCGAAGGAACGGTCCTCATGAGTTGCTGCTTCCAGACATTGTCTTTGACTTCATGGGAGATGTTAAAGGACATCGCCGCAGATTTATACGAGCCTGGGATAGGGTTAACAGGTCTGATATACATAAGCTAGGAATGAAGACTTCTCTCCTGATGCAACCGTATCTCCGGTGGGTTCGAGCCCGTGCTCAAAAGCTTGGGATGCCATATGAAATTGTCTTACTGGTGATTGTGGAGCGTGCTGATGAAGAAGGGATTCCTTATACAGTCCTCTATCCTTATATTCCCACTGACATTGGGGCATTGAAGAGGTCTTGGATCCAGCTAAGGGAAGAAAGGGATACTTACAGAGAAAAGTATCATGAGCAGGAGCGGAAGATCCTGAAGCTTACAAGGCAGTTGGAGACTGAGAGGACAATCAACGACTATGTCAGCATGAAGGGAAAACGACCTTGGGAGCTCTGATGTCTTTTGTTATTTCTAGTTTAGATTTGCTTTTCAGTATTTCTTTTGTAACTCCTTAAAGGCATTTGTTAAACATTGTTTCAAGTTTTAATCTAATAAAGTGTGTTTCATTTTGGTTTACAAATTTGAATCTCCCTAAGTCTTTGAAATCATTTCATACGCATTCCATTCCCATGCACCTCATTACAGGTACCCTTACAGGTTTCTCATCTTCTCCGCTGTTTATTTTAGCACAACATGTCTTCTGAAACATCTACTGATCAAGCCATCAAGGCTCTGCAAGCTCAGAATGCTCAGTTCCAGGAGATGTTCTTGAACCTGGCCAAGGGGCAGAAATATTTGAAGACTCTTATCTTGAAGGACAAGAAGAAGAAGAAGAAGAAGAAGAAGAAGACGGTCCTCCTGAATATGGGTCACAGATTTGGGAACAGGTTGCGAGAGGAAGTTGATTTGTCTCACTCATCTGGAGAAGGAGAGAATCAAGAAGAAAGGAAGGGTCCTAGCCCTGTGGTTTCAGACAATGACAATGATTTTGATGAAGACCAGTATCCTCCTGCCGAGGATAGGTATAAACAACTTGAAGACCGGCTAAGTGCAATGGAGATCCAGAAGATACCTGGGTTGGACTTCGAAGATTTGGGTTTGGTATCTGGGGTGGTGATCCCACACAAGTTTAACTCTCATGTCTTTGCTAAGTATGATGGGGTCTCCTGCCCGAAGTTACACCTCCGCTCGTATGTTAGAAAGATTCAACCGTATACTGCCGATAGGAACCTCTGGGTTCATTTCTTTCAAGATAGTCTGTCAGGGACTCAACTTGAATGGTTCTACCAACTAGAAGGAGCTAACGTCCGTAACTGGGAGGACCTTGCTGCTGCTTTTTTTAAGCAGTACCAGTATAATTCCGACCTTGCTCCCACGCGTAACAAACTTCAGGGTATGTCTATGGGTGCGAGCGAAGGTTTTAAGGACTACGCTCAGAAGTGGAGAGATCTTGCTGGAAGAGTACAACCCCCTCTGGCTGATAGGGAGTTGGTGGATATGTTTCTTGGGACTTTGTCTGGTCCGTACTTCAATCATTTGATCGGTAGTTCATCGTCCGGGTTTACTGAATTGATTATGACTAGGGGGAGAGTTGAGGCCGGTATCAAGAGCATCAAGATACAGAAGGGTACTTCGTCAAGTACAGAAAAGAAGCCTTTCAAGAAAGAATCCAGTGCAGTTTACAGCTTGAGGAGCCAAAACCATCCTGAACGCCGCCAAGCAGTTAATGCGGTAGTTATATCAAGACCAACTGTTTCCCCACAATGCAACACTCAGCAAAGAGCAAAGAGGCCTCAGAGACAGTTTACTCGGCTTAGTATGACTCTATCTCAAATTCTACCGCAGTTGTTGAAGACCAATTTGGTGACTCTAGGGGAAGCTCTGAAGAATCCCATTACTACATTACCGTTGTATAATCTGAACGCTCGCTGTGCTTTTCACTCCGATAGCCCGGGGCATGATACGAATAAATGTTGGGCCTTGAAGAATAAGGTACAAGATTTTATTGAAGCTAAAGAGATTGAATTTGAAGCGCCAGAAAATCCTAATGTCGTGACTGCTCCTATGCCCAAGCATGGAGTAAATGTTGTGGACGATGATTCGTTTATAACCTCTGTGGAAGATGTTTCTACTCCGTTGTTGACCGTTAAGAAGAACTTATTGTTGGCTGGTTTATTTCCGGGTTGTGGCAAAGGTTTCCACTTGTGCTCCATCCTGCCTACTGGTTGTCATCTATTGAAGTCAGGTGTCCAGCACCTGATAGATAACAAAGAAATCTTGTTCGAGAAAACTTTGGTTCCATTGATTCTTGTTGAAGATGTTTCCATAATCACCATTTCCGCCAATTCTTCCAAGGCTTCCTCGAGAAATCCTGTTAGAATTACATTTGTTCCGAGAGTTACTCCATTGATCATTACTATTCCTGGACCTATCCCTTACACGTCGGATAAGGTTGTCCCGTGGCACTATGGGGCCGACGTGTATTATCACGGGATTAAACAAGACTTGAAGGTTGAAGAGGCTGATACTGATGTCAGCAATATTGTTGGGTCTAGAAAAGTCACTCGAAGAGGAAGACTTTTCTCTCCTGAGATCTCCCCACCAATTGTTCAAAAGTTTGTTATCATTCCACCTGCCAGTACATCTGCTACTGTCCATGTTCATGTTCCAATCATTACCCCTGTCGTCGAGTCGTCTGAAACTCGGGGCAAAGGGATCACCGGTGAGCCTGCCCAGATGGAGGCGCCTAAGAAGATTATTGTTGAAGCCTCTAGAAAGGAGATAGAGGAAATTTTAAAGATCATCAAGAAAAGCGATTACAACGTAGTCGAACAGCTGGGGCAAACCACGTCGAAGATATCTATGTCGTCTTTATTGTTGTGCTCAGAAGCCCATGCTAAGGCTCTGATTGCTTTCCTGAAAACTGTGCACGTGCCCCAGGAAACATCTGCTGACCAGTTCAAAGACTATGTGGCTAGTTTGACCGCTGACAACGGGTTGGGTTTCTCCGATGCAGATTTGACTGCCAAAGGAAAGAATCACAATGACGCTCCGCATGTTTCAATCGAGTGCAGGGGCACTACTCTAGCTCACGTGCTGGTGGACACTGGGTCCTCGTTGAATGTTTTACCCAAGAAAGTGTTAAACCGGTTAGACTATGAAGGGTTGGTGCTGAAGCCGAGTAATATTGTGGTTAGGGCCTTTGACGGGTCCAAAAGGATGGTACATGGAGAGG
This sequence comes from Vicia faba, assembly GCA_948472305.1. Lineage (NCBI taxonomy): Eukaryota > Viridiplantae > Streptophyta > Magnoliopsida > Fabales > Fabaceae > Vicia > Vicia faba. Next base: position 664,704,202 of record OX451736.1, on the reverse strand, counting down.
TGGATGTTCCAGTTAAGGTTCGTTCTCAGACTTTCGCGTCTACATTCTATGTGATGGACATTCGACTATCTTATTCTTGTTTGCTGGGTCGCCCGTGGATCCATAAAGCTGGGGCAGTAACTTCTACGCTCCACCATATGTTGAAATACCCAGTGAAGGGGAAAATTGTTACAGTACGAGGAGAAGAGGAGTACATGGTGAGCCACCTCAACTCTTTTCGGTATGTGGAGATGGATGGGGAGTTCATTGAAATCCCATGTCAAAACTTTGAAGAAGTCCCCCAGACTCTGGCGTCGACTGAAACTGTTGCTGAAAATCCTCCAATGAAGATGGCTTCCCTCAAGGATGCCCGAGCTGTTATTGAAAAAGGTGGGTGTGCGAATTAGGGCCAACTCCCTGACTTTTCACACAAGACTGACAAGTTTGGTTTGGGTTTTACTGCAGAAGCTCAAAGGGTTGTTCGGCGTGCGTGGATTGGAAGACCTCCCCTGCGTATCAGTAATCCGGAAGTGAATGCGATTGAAGATGATGATGAAGAGTCTGAGTTTGACAGCTGGATTTACCCGACTACTGACGGTGGATTAAGCAATTGGACGGCAAAGGACTTCGTGCCCATTTCTTTTATTACACAGTAATAAGACTTTTGTTTTGAGTTTGTAACAGACAATTTGAAACTTTTACGGCCCGGTGCCTTGCCCGAGACACTGTGGTTTTATTTGTGATGACTTATTATGTGTCATTTCCATATATCATCAATAAAAGCATTAGACGTTTTCTTGCATTACAAATTTTGCGCTCCTTGTTTTTCTTTTCTATCTTATAAAACAGCTATTTGTCTTACACACACTCACATATACAAGTCTACATCCATTCTGGATCCCACTGATAATGATTCTTCTATTGCCAGTTATGACTTCGAAAGTCCGATCAACCAAGCCGAGGACGAAGGTGAGGATGATTGCGAAGTGCCTGGTGAACTTGCTAGACTGTTACTTCAGGAAGAGAGGGCCATTCAGCCATATGAGGAGCTAGTGGAAACAATAAATCTGGGTACAGAGGTAGACAAGAAAGAGGTCAAGATTGGTGCGAATCAGAAGCCTAGTGTTAAGCAACGGTTGATTCAGATGCTGCGTGACTATGTTGAGATCTTTGCCTGGTCTTATGAAGATATGCCTGGGTTGGATACCGATATTGTGGTTTACCGCTTGCCAACTAAGGAAGACTGTCCTCCAGTGAAACAGAAAGTTCGCCAAATGCGCCCAGAGATGTCTGAGAAAATCAAGGATGAGGTTATGAAACAGTTTGATGCCGGTTTTCTAGCAGTTACTTCTTATCCGCAGTGGGTTGCCAACGTGGTTCCAGTGCCGAAGAAAGATGGTTAGGTTCATATGTGTGTTGACTATAGGGATCTGAATAGGGCAAGTCCCAAGGATGATTTCCCTCTTCCTCATATCGACGTTCTGGTTGACAACACCGCACAACATAAGATCTTCTCCTCTATGGATGGGTTTTCTGGTTACAATCAGATTAAGATGGCTCCCGAGGACATGGAGAAGATGACCTTCATTACGCAGTGGGGTACCCTTTTCTACAAAGTCATGTCGTTCGGATTGAAGAATGATGGGGCCACGTATCAGTGCGCCATGGTCACTTTGTTCCACGACATGATTCATCATGAGATTGAGGTATACGTCGACGATATGATTGCAAGATCCCAGACTGAGGAAGAACATCTTGACCATCTTCAGAAGCTATTTGACAGGTTAAAATTGTACAAGCTGAGGTTAAACCCGAACAAGTGCACCTTCGAGGTGAGGTCTGGTAAGGTGTTGGGTTTCGTCATTAGTGATAAAGGTATTCAGGTGGATCTTGCAAAGGTGAAGGCTATACAGGAAATGCCAGCTCCCCGAACTGAAAAGGAAGTCAGAGGCTTTTTGGGACATCTGAACTATATTGCCCGATTCATCATATGACTGCTACTTGTGAGCCAATCTTCAAGTTACTGAAGAAAGATCAAGTGGTAAGATGGAACGATGAATGTCAGGCCGCTTTCGAAAGGATCAAGGAATATCTCCAAGAACCACATATTCTGATGCCTCCAGTTGAAGGGAGACCTTTGATCTTATACTTGACCGTACTCGACAATTTGATGGGGTGTGTGCTGGGGCAGCATGACGAGTCCGGCCGAAAAGAGCATGCTATTTACTACCTTAGCAAAAAGTTTACCGACTGCAAGACCCGATACTCGTTGCTCGAGAAAACTTGCTGCACTTTGGCATGGGCTGCTCGTCGGCTGAGACAGTATATGCTGACTCACACTACTCTATTGATATCAAAGATGGATCCAATCAAGTATATCTTCGAAAAGCCTGCCTTGTCCGAAAGAATAGCAAGATGGCACATGATTTTGACTGAGTATGACATTTAATACACGACCCAGAAAGCAATCAAGGGAAGTGTGTTGGTAGATCATTTGGCACATCAGGCAGTGGATGATTACCAATCTATGAACTTCGAGTTTCCGGATGAGAACATCATGTTGGTGACTGATTGTGAAACACATGGACCGGATGAAGGACCTGAGGATGTATCCTGATGGTCTATGTACTTTGATGGAGCTTCAAACGCTTTGGGTAATGTCATTGGCACCGTGATCATATCTCCTAAAGGCTCTCATACTTCGTTCACCGGCCGACTATGTTTTAACTGCACCAACAACATGGGGGAGTATGAAGCGTGCATTATGGGTCTTCGAGCAGCTATTGACCTAAGGATTAAGTTCTTAAGTGTATTCGGAGACTCCACTCTCGTGATCAGTCATATCAAAGGCGAGTGGGATACGAAGCACCCAAATCTTATTCCTTACAAAGAGTATGTATTGACTTTGCTTCCACACTTTGAGGAGATAACCTTTGAACACTTCCCCAGACAGGAGAATCAGTTAGCGGACGCGCTAGCTACGATGTCTTCTATGTTCAAGGTCATATGGGACAACGAGGCTCCTCAGATCACCATTGATAGGTTGGACGAACCTGCATATTGTTGTGACATTGAGGCTGAAGAGGTGGCAGATAAACCCTGGTTTCACGAGGTAAAAAGGTATCTTAAAGCTCAAGAATACCCTGAGGGTGCATCTGTTAATGATAAGAAGTTTCTGAGGAGGTTCTTGGCGAAGTTCTTCATCAGTAATGGTATCCTTTACAAGCGTAACCATGATTCGACCTTATTGCGTTGTGTGGATGAGAACAAGGCAGAAAGGATTATGGTAGAGCTACATGAAGGTACTTCCGGAACTTATTCCAGTGGACATACCATGGCAAAGAAAATCCTACGGGAAGGATATTATTGGTCTACCATGGAAGCCGACTGTTATCAGCATTCTCGAACCTATCATAAGTGCCAAGTCTATGCTGATAAAGTGCACATACCTTCAGTTCCTCTGAACGTCTTGATAGCACCTTGGCCTTTTGCAATGTGGGACATCGACATGATCGGCGAGATTAGACCTACTGCGTCCAATGGGCATTGTTTCATCCTGGTAGCTATTGATTACTTTACTAAATGGGATGAGGCAGCTTCCTTTACTACAGTGACCAAGAACGTCGTGGCACGATTTATTCGGCATAATTTGATTTGTCGATACGGTGTACCAGAGAGGATCATTACAGACAATGGTATAAATCTCAACAATACGATGATCACCAAGCTCTGCAAGCAGTTCAAAATACAGCATCGCAACTCTTCTCCTTACCGGCCAAAGATGAATGGGGCTGTTGAAGCAGCTAATAAGAACATCAAGAAGATTGTGCAGAAGATGACGGTGACATACAAAGATTGGCACGAGATGTTACCATTTGCTCTTCATGGGTACCGTACCTCAGCGCGGACGTCAACAGGGGAAACACCCTACTCCTTGGTATCTGGCATGGAAGCCGTCTTTTCCATTAAAGTTCAGATACCCTCTCTTCGGATTATGAAGGACGCGGGTTTGAGCGAAGATGACTAGATTCAGACCCGACTCGATCAACTGAACTTAATCGACGAAAAGAGACTTACTGCTATTTGTCATGGTCAAATGTACCAAAAGCGGATGATCAAGGCATTTAACAAGAAAGTTAGACGACAAGAGTATCAAGTTGGGGATCTGGTGATCAAGCGCATCATCCTACCACAAGGTGATCCCAGGGGCAAATGGACCCCTACTTACGAAGGGCCATTTGTGGTTAAGAACATTTTCTCAGGAGGAGCTATGATTCTAACCACCATGGATGGTGACGGCCTTCCTCACCCCGTCAATGTAGACATAGTGAAAAAATACTACGCATAATCAAAGACCCGCTAGGTTGACTGGCCTAGGAAAAAATAAGGGCTTCCCGGAGAACCAAAAGGGTTCAGGCAAAATAAGGGATGAAAATGAAAAAATATGTACATCCGAAAAGTCGAAAACCTGAAAAGGCGGCTTGGGCAAAAAAGGGTATCCCGGTGGACTGAAAACCCGAAAGAGCGGTCCAGGCAAAAATTAGGGATCAAAGCCTAACACTATGTCTCATTGGATCACCTTGCAACCAGACTTCAGTATCGACTATCAAGCCCGGACAACACTAATCAATCCGATCTACCTTCAACCAAGTAGCGACGTGATGAGACGCTCGAGGATATAAAGGCAATAGCAAAGTTGGAACCCAGTGGGATTATTCACATAGCTGTTTTTCTTTGTTTTTCACAAATTGTATAATCTCTACTGTTCGGTGGTGTTCTCTTACTAGGACGTTAGCCTCTTGTACAAAAGACGCCTATTTACAGGCCAAACTTCAAAATCAATACAATTCATTTCACAAATAAATTTTAAACTATTTTATTTTTCTGTTTTGTTTTGCAAGAACGTCCAATGTTCATTTTTGATATATGCATTTGACAATAATTGATGCTCATAAATATTTACATGCGAAACAAAAGACGATTACTCGTAATACAAGAAATAGGGGCAAATGATAAATGTACAAACCGTACAGTTGCTCTGTTCACCAGGTACGGGGATAGAATTAGCTTAAAAATATGACTAAAGTACATCCACTCCCCACAGAGTAAGAGAAATATAGTGGTGTTAAAATCTCCCCAGCTGAGGCTCACAACCACGAATGAGTCGACAATATTCTCCCCAAGCAGAGTTTATCCATCATTAGCACTAGACAATTATCCCCAGTGGAGTCCGGAAAATCTTCCCCAGTGGAGTTTGGAGAATCATCCCCGGTAGACTCTGGAAGACCATCCCAGTAGAGTCTAAAAGATTATTCCCAATGAAGTTGCAACTAAAAGATCATCCCCAACAGAGTTCATTCCTTTCACAAACAGAAACTCAATTCCCAATAGGGTTCATTACCACCAGCAACGGTAATTCATCCCCAGTTGAATTTATCAGCGGAATCCTCAGCAGAGCATCTCTTCCCCACAGAGCCATTTCCTCATCAGTTTATTCCCCAGCAGAGTTATCCTCTCCTACAGGTTTATTCTCACAAACATCTTCATTCGCTATCCCCAGCGGAAACGAAGAATTCAACTCTTTTCTCTAGCAGCTATCCGGGATTTATGTTCCCCAGCTAAAAACATCACATTTCCATACATCATGACACATGCATATATGCATCATACAACACAATCTCATTTATTTTGAGAACATAATTTCCTGATACATATCATGCATTACATGCAGCTAACCTTTACCTTTCAGGAAAAATACAATCAAATTCTCACAAAAGCAAGCTATGAATCTCGGATTCGACCGGACAATAGTTTAAATCCTCAGCAAGCCGTGAAACCCAGATTATGACCAGATAACAGCTCAGGAAGTTATTGTGAAGCCTGGATTACAACCAGACAACAATACAAGTTCCCGTGAAACCTGGATTACGACCAGATAGCGGTTAAAGACATTGTGAAGGCTGGATTTCGACCAGATAACAGTAAGGGATATTGTGCAGCTTGGATTACGACCAAATAGCAGTTCACCCGGCCAGATACTATGAAGCTCGGATTACGACCGGATGTTAGTTGGCCCAAAGCCAAAGGGAAGCCCGGATTACAACCGGATACCCATTTGATCTCTTCTGAAGACTGGATTACGACCAGATAAGAAGTAAAGTGTTATAAAGACTAGATTACGACCATATAAGAAGTAAAGTGTTCTGAAGACTGGATTACGACCAGATAAGAAGTAAAGTATTGTGAAGCCTGGATTACGACCAGACAGCAGTACAGAACACCAAGAAGCCCGGAGTCGACCGGATATTAGTGTGCCATAAATTCAAGTTAAAGCCCGGATGCAACCGGATAACATTTGAATTCCTTCCGAAACCCGGATTACGACAAGATAAGAATAAAGAAGTTATGAAACTTGGGTTACGACTGGATAACAAGTTTAATCTCATCTCCCCAAAAAGTCTGAAAAACCTGGATTGTGACCAGATAGCAATCGGTCTTATTACTATGAAGCCTGGACCACGACCAGATAACAGTTCATTTTCATCTCCTCGACTAAGAGACAGTTCCTCAGTAGAATAACGGATGACCGAAGTTGCTAAAATTCTATTTTTCCCAAGACAGAGATCAGCCTTCCCCAGCGGAATCTTCCTCAATGATAGGTATACAAGCTCTCGCTAAGGAATCTCTTATGTGATCGACACTCCTTCGGATGGCATCTTTAAGCCCATCCCCGACATCGCAAGACGGGTACTACTTCAAGCGAGTGCAAATTTCTGGGCACTCTAGTGTTCAATCATCTTCCACCTTCAGATCATGAAAGGCATGAAAGCCAATATACATCCTCGGGTTTAAGAAGATTGAACAGCGGCCGCTGTTGTACCCCAAAATTTACCCTCCCATATTTCTCAAAACATTTCAAGAAAGATCCTCAAGTTGCTCAAGGTAGTCCAAGGTTTGGCTAGACAAGCTCTCTCCTAAGGCAGTCTACCTCAAATTAGGGTTTCATGTTGCTTCAAGATACTTGAGTCTAAGGGACCCCAAATGCTCAACATTTTCCTAATATTTTCTCAAGATCATCCATGTCAAGTTTCAAGCCTTGCAGAGGAAGTTTGCTCAGTCAATTGCTCAAAGGCCTAAAAATCGACTGTGTTAGGGCAAAAGTCAATTGTGGCCCACATACAGTCAAACTTCAATATTTTTGGTCAACATCCTCATTTTGAAGTTTATTTCATCATTTTATCAAGGGTTGATCATTATTCATCAAGAATTTCTCATAATTCATCAAGACTCAAAGTTGCTAAATTAGGGTTTTGTAGGAAAAGTTAACTCAACTTTGACCAAGTATAACTTTCTCATACTTTATGAGAAATGACCCATCCAAAGCTCATTTTGAATAGGATGCAATCCCCTACAATCCATTTTCAGCTACCAAGTTCAAAATATGCACTCACAAGAAATTATGAATTTGGACATTATAGGTCATTTTGAAAAGTCAACAAAAACACCTTTTTTGTCAAAGCTTTATACTTGAGAATGGAATATCAAATTGACATTATAAAAAACGGGTTAATTAGAGGACATCTCAAGCTTTCTAAAAAGTCCAAGAACACCTCCAAAGAGTCAAAATTGAGGAAGTTACGCATTGGTGAAGTTGACCTTTTTTGCAAAATTGCCAAAAGTCAACTATGCCTAAAACTTCAATTTTTGCCAAATGGGCCCAATCTTTTTCACTTGTTTTGATTTGGCAACATAGTCCACGAGCTCTAGTCTTTTCCACTTGTCCATATCTTATTTTTATTATTTATTTTGATTTTTATTTGAATTAATTCAATTTAAATCAAAACAAATCATATAAAATCCAAAATATTGAAAACAAAAGATTTTACTCTTGTTTCAGGCTTTATTATACAGCTAGCAAACATTCAAATTCGTATCAAGGTATGGTGTGAACAAAAAGATTGAAATAGGCCAATTTTAGAAAGTTTTCAAAGTGAATCAAATCAAAGATCCAAATCATTGATGGAGGAAGATTGAGATAAGTTATCAACCCTAATCCATTCCTTGATACATATAGAAGTGAGGCATACCTAAAAGAGAGGTTAAAAACAGCCGCATGAACAAGAACAAAATCTGAAAAAAATCAAGAAAAAGTGGTGAATCGAATTTGCACTTAGAGGCTAATACAGGACTCTTTGCCTATCCCAATCGATTCCTGGGAGTCTCAGCAAGCTAAAGCAATCAAGAACCAAGCCTTTCCAGCCCCAAATCACACTGTAAGTCATCCACGGCCTAGCTCTCTTTTTGAAATCGAATAGCATTGTTCTTGCACTTATAGCATAAAATAATTATACATTCTTGATGACAATCACATTTGCAAACTTTCTGTATGGTTTAATTGCGTTTTCATGGCTTGTATGGAGTTTCACCATTGTTAGGGTTTACAAGCTCAATTTGGGATCTTGGCGTATAGGCAAAATTGGGCCATGAAAGGGCCACCACTGTGCTCAGCCAAACCAGACGAGTCCATTCATGGCCTTGGTGGTCATTTATATCACGTGCATATGATTTTGAGAATTGGCGGGGCTGTACCGACGGACGTTGTCCGTAGGTATAGGTTGTCAAAACTTTTAGCCACGGAGAGAGGACAGGGATGATGGCGTGGCTCCACCTGATTCGCCCGTTTGAATTTTCGCGCAAAATTTCTATTAATTCTTTGTTTTCATATATTATTATTATTATGTATTGTACGTACAAGCAGAAGCGAATGGTGCAGTGGTGAGCATAGCATTGCCAATTGTTCCAGGACCTGGGTTCGAATCCCAGGTCCCCCTATTTCTCCATATTATTTTCCTTTTCAGGATCCAGCGTGCTTACCAACCAGGAGTCCACCATATGTCCTCATCATCATCATGCCAAGTGTCAGATGGCCAAATCTGATGTCCATCCAGGAGGGAACACCATGAGCCAAGTCAAATGCATCACACTGGATCTCTAAGGTCAACGTGGACTTCATTCAAATGGGCCCAGATTTGGCTGTTTGCACCCCCCAAAAAAATGCTTTTCAGGCCCATTTCTTACTCTTTTTCTTTTTTACATTTTATTTAATTATTCCATTTAATTATTTTATTTATTTTTACTAACAAATTAAATTATTTTCTTTTTTATCAAAAAATCACCAAAAATATTATTTTTCATCCAATTAAATTTAGGATATTTATCTTTATTAAAAAATAAATTTATTTAATTAGCTTATTAATTTTAGACAACTTTAATTATTTTGTACATAATTAAAAATGATTAGAATAATTAGATTTTTATTCCACATTTAATTTTTCTTTCTTTTCTTAAAAATAATCAAAAACATAAAAATAGGTCAGGTAATTATTTTTATTAATTAATTTAATTAACTAATTAATTGCATATTTAATTTAGAAAACTTATTTCTTTTATTAAAAACAACAAAAAAACAAATTTTTCTTTTAATTAGGTTAGGAGGGTCAAAACCCTAGTTTCTCGTCGATCTAATTTTCATCGCGCGCTTTATTATTATTTTTAACCGATTATTGTATCTGCTCACAGTTTGTAATAGTTTTAATTAGGACTTTTACTTTTCATTATCGCTTTATTTTTAAAGGGTTTGTTTTTGGCTATGTAAATACCCGAAGCCTTGTAATAGTGTAGTTTAATTTTTGCACTTTAAAATTCCGCAAACTATTAACTGTTAGATGTATGATAATAGGATGCATGACAAGAATGTATGACTAAATTTAAAACAGTTAGATCACCCTAAATGTGCAAAGATAAAATAATCTGAAATTGAATCACTCGCACATGCGCACTCCTAGGGTACACTCCCACTTGGTTTCCTTCGGTAAACGGTCATTGAGTATAGGATGCTTTAGTGGTCGTCCTTGTGTCTAAATAAAGATCAAAGTCCCGAATCAGAAAAGTTGCTTCGGAATGGTTGCCCCGGAATTGTTGCCTCGAATAATTGATCTAAGATATTAGGGTTTTTACTAAGACGTCCTAACATTGCTTTAGTGACCGTACGTCCCTTTTCGAATTAACCCTCAAAACTCCAACGACGGTGCTACCTACTCACTAATAGTGGGATAGCATTGTCTAAAGGAAATGAACATAGAACGATTCTTTTTTCGAGTAGGTAGATTAGCTCTTAAGTACTTGCTCATTCCAAACAAATTTTTCACACTTACACTCCTTTACAAACAAAGTTTTCAAAAACACTTCATTACACTCTTGAAGACAGAAGCAAGAGTTAAATCGAAGTCAAACAAAAACTTTTCAAAGCACACAAACACAAAGAAAACAATTTTGAAAATGATGAGCAAGTACCTAAGAGCCCGTAGATAACTACGGATAGAAAGGGTGCTAATACCTTCCCTTTCTATAATCTACCTCCCGTACTCAGAAATATCTCGAAATAGGAATTTTTCTGTGCTTTTTTCCTTTCCTTGTTGGATAAAATAAAATTCGGTGGAGACTCTTGCTTACTGCGACATTTTGTGAACACAAACGCAAAACACAAACCAGCAAATTCCTTAAAAAAATAGGGAAATACGATCCCGGTTCTGGCCACCGTATCACAACATCCATATCAAAATTCAGTCCATATCCTGATACAATCTATGTTAACATATATATTTCCAAGAAGAAAACAAGGCAGGTTCACTCATATGCAAGAAAATACTCAGATTGCGCCAACAGTTTCATGACATGCTCAACAGCTTAAAACTGCTCATAACCATGGATTCCCTATAACCAATGTCACAAGCCATGAGTTTTCCACCATTATCGTTAAAGTTGCAGCCCCTGCAAAATAATCCCAAAATAGTTCAACATGAAAAAACTCGCAGAAAAAACTCTACATCACATGTTAATAGCCAGCCTTGCATCAAATAGAAATAAATGAATACACCTAAGCTTGCAGCAGACGTAATGTCGACTCATATTAGGGACATCATAAACTCTGAACATATTAATCTACAAAAATATATATCATACTCAGACCCGCAACAATAAACTTGCAACATTCTAACCATGAACTAAACCAATCCAATACCATTCTAATTCAGATAAAGCATCCAAGTGCTTTTATATCAAGTTCAGGTAATTTGACATGTTACATCATTCATCACCGAAGCTGCATCCATTTTAATAAACTAATTATCTCAACTTCAATTAACTTCCTTTAGCATTAACAAATCTCAACTAGCAGTTTTTAGACTAACTCAATTTCAGCTTTAACTAAACCTTTTACTAGCAGATTCTTAACCAACTATTCTAACAGATTTTCCAATCAATAACTAACAGACCAACTCTCTAACAGATTGTAGCTGAATCTGCCACCTCACCATAATCGATTTTCAATTACCCTATAACTAACTTCACTCTTCATTTTTTTCACCCTTAACCATCCCTCGTCAACATTTTTCAATTTCATTATCAATCTTCATCCATCAACCTCAATCCTCTACATCCTCTCTCCACACTCTCTTCATCTTCATCTTTACCACCTCAGCTCCACAAACCACCACCAATCACAGAAACTTCAAAAATTCACCTCTCAATTCTATGATTTTATTTCTCAGAGTCTCTCTCTCCATCAACAACCTCTCTCTCTCTCTCTCTCTCTGCTCCATCGCTTCATCAACCTCGCGCACCAGCCTTCACCTTCAAATTCTCTACAACTCATGTTCAATCTCTTCACTCTCCTAATTCCGCGCTTAACATACACAACAACTGTAACAGAGAAAATGCGCTAAAACAAGAAGAAGAAGATGAAACAGAAAAAGATAAAGGAATATTGAAAGCTTGAGATAAAGAAAAGATTGCGTACTTGAGAATCACTATCTTCTTCAATGTCCACCGGAATAGTTAAGGTCGTCAACCTCATGCTTTATGTATATGTAGATGTAGGCCTAACCATGGAAAAATCAAATAAAATGGATGCTGGATCCGTGTTACAAGCATCGATACGGAGGGGCGATGCAAGTTTTATGTATATCTGGTTGAGGAGCCATCGCAGCCGATGCGATGGTACGTTCGTTCATTTTCAAAGATATGACTAGAGGGAAAGAGACCTAGGTTGAAGTGATACGTACAGTCACAAATAAACAAAACGCAATGTTTCGGTCCTTGGCTTTTTAATTCAATTCTTCACCTTGTTCATCTTCTAATTTTCATTTTGTTTCTTAATTTAGTGCAATTAATTTTGGTGTTTTATTTCGTGATTTTTTGTTAAATTTTTGTATTAACATTAATATGTTAGTCTCTGATTTAGTGATATTTTTCTCATAATTTTTCTATTAGTTACGAATTTAATTGAACTAATGTTTGGTATATATTTGAAATTAGGATTTTAACGCGTTCTTGTCGATTCCTTATCATTGATTCAATTTCTTCGGCATGATGAATGATTAATAATCAGGTTCTGATCCTTGAGTAAATGTTTGAGTATATGCTTTTCGTTATGTTAATAAAAAGTCTCATAAACTTGATAAAAATAGGCTTTATGTTTCATCGAATGTTCATGTGGTTTGTGAACTTTGTGATAGAATGATGAGGCAAATTTTGTGATATGAAATTCTTGAGGATTATTTTGTTTGATCACTTGCGTGAAGCCTTTGGTAGAGTTATCTCAACACTTACGTGGCTTTGAAGAAGCAACATACCTTCTTCGTTAGGTACCACTTTAGTTTATCTCTCTTTCATGCATCTGCATCTGAAGTCCTACAATGTAGGCATTTGTTTTATTTATCCTTGATCGATGAATCACTCGATTATAATTGAGATCAAGAATTCTCTCTCAGTGCATGCTCCCTATAGGTTTTTATTGATTTCCTTTATTTATTGTTGAACGATGAGTCACTCGATTATAATTGAGATCACGAATTCTCTCTCAATGCATGCTCCCTATAGGATTTTATTTCTTTCCTTTATTTATTTCCGATCTATGAGTAACTCAATTAGAATTGAGATCACGACTTCGCTCTCAGTACATATTCCCTATAGGATTTTTATCCTCGCCCTTAGGTCTATTTTTTTATGCTAACACTAGGTAGAATCTCCCTTTGTTAATCCAAACTTTAGGACCACCATTGCATGACAACATTAGGAATAGAATTCTCCTTAGATTTTTCATTCCCCTTTTATATCCATCGAAACTAAAAAAATTTCCTCAAAAATTCAAAAAAACTTAATCATACTCAAACACTTTCAACAATAACAAAAACACAAACAAATCAAACGTGGCACTTTGCCTTGAGGGCGTAACTCAAAAAATTGTTTCAAAAGGGTACTGTTGTACCCCAAAATTTACCCTCCCATATTTCTTAACACATGGAAAGAGAAGTCCCCAAAGTGCTCAAGGAAGGTCAAGAGTTGACCAGACAAACTCTCTCCTAAGGCAGCCTACCTCAAATTAGGGTTTCATTTTTCATCAGGATATATGAACCACAAAAGGACTCAAATGCTCACCATTGTCCTAATATGTTCTCAAGATCATCCATGTCAAGTTTCAAGCCTTTCAAAGGAAGTTTGCTCAATCAATTGCTCAAATGCTTGAAAATCAACTGTGCTAGGTCACAAGTCAACTGTGGCCCACATATAGTCAAACTTCAAGATTTTTGGTCAACATCCTCATTTTGAAGTATTATACATCATTTGATCAAGGATTGATCATGATTCCCCAAGGATTGCTCACAATTCATCAAAACCCAAAAGTTGCTAAATTAGGGTTTTATAGGAAAAGTCAACTCAACTTTGACCAAGCATAACTTTCTCATACTTTATCAGAAATAACCCAATCAAAGCTCATTTTGAGGAGGATGCAATTCCCAACAATTCATCTTCAGCACTCAAGTTTAGAATATGCACTCACAAAAAGATATGAATTTTGACATTATAGGTCATTTTGGAAAGTCAACAAAAACACCTTTTGGGTCAAAGCTTCACACATGAACATGGAAGACTCAATTGAGATGCGAACAAAAGGGTTGATTAGGGGACATCCCAAGCATTCTAAAAAGTACAAGAAAACCTCTCTAGGGTCAAAATTGAGAGAGTTATGCATTGGCCAAGTTGACCATTTTTGTAAAATTGCCAAAAGACAAATGTGCTCAAATTTTCATTTTTTTTTGTCAAATGGGCTTAGTTTTTCATGATTGAATCTTGCTTATGACATGGTCCACGATCCAAATCATCACCCACACACCTTGTGCTTTATTTATTTATTTTGATTTTGATTTTTATCATTTAAAAGTCAAATTACATCAAATAAATAGCAAAAAATATCAAAGATTTGTTTTGTGATCAGATTTGGGTTTGAATCAAATCCAATTATGCTGGCAAATCATATCCAAAACGTGCAAAACAAATTGAACCAAAATTGGCATGATTTGGCTTGATATAGAAAGATATCATACAAAGATAAAGAACAAATCAAATCTTCATAATGGACAAAGATTTAGCTCATTTTTGTTGACCTAATACACTCTATGATATATATTGAACGCAGCCAAAGCAAGGAAGAGGTTGAACTGTGGTGCATAGCCAAGAACAAAACTTCAAAATCTCAAAGAAAAGTGGTGATTCAATTTCCATCCTAGAGGCCAATCCAAGCCGTTCTAACATTACCAACAGATTACTGGACATCCCAGGAACGTATCCCAATAAATTGCAAGCCTCCCCAGGTACAGCATTCGCGCATAGCAGTCACATGGTTTGCCTAAAAACTCATTTTCAATTTCATGGATTTATTCATCATTAGCACGGTTGATTCATATATTCTTTTTTATCATTTAGTTTGCAAGCTATTGGTATTGTTTAATTGCGTTTTTAGTACAGGAATCAAGATATGCCATAGTTAGGGTTTCGTGGTATTGTTTTCGGTTTTCCAATGCAGGAAAAATTGGGCGTTGATTTTTGTACCATGATGCTCGTGAGGATGAGACGAGTTGATTGGTACCAGCCATGGTCATTTATATTAAGAATATGCAATTTTTGAGATGCACAGGTCTGTACCTACATCAAGGTGTCTGTAGGTAAAAGTATCTTAGGCTAAAACGACGGTTTGGGGAAGAAGACAATGCGTGGCGCTCACTGGTTGGGTGGTTTGAATTTTAGCGCGTTTTTTGAATACGTTATTGGTTTTTGATTATATTATTTTACTTCCATTATGTGTACAACAAAAACACGTGGCTCAGTTGGCAGGCATGCATTGAAGTTGGATATAAGGGCCTGGGTTCGATCCCCAGGTCCCAACCTTTGTTTCATATAATTTTGCTTCACATAATCAGGTACACCACATGTCCAAACATCCACCATGAAACTCAAGATCTGGCCATCAAATTCATCAGCACTCCAGATCCAATGCCTTTCCATTGAAGGTCCATCATGCACCTCAAGTCAATATGTGCATCAGATCCAGCGAAGTCAAACGGGCTTGGATTATTTGGGCTCATAATTTCAACAACATACCCCCATAATTGCTAGCACAGGCCCTTCATTCTTTTCTTATTTCTTTTATTTTATTTAATTCTTTTAATATTTCTTTTATTTATTCTTAATTCATAAATTAATCTATTTTTTCATAAAATCATAAAATCAATAATTCATAAAAAATTAGAATTAGTTTTTTTTTACTATTATCAAATTTAATTTAATTTAGTTTAACTCAGGGAAACCTTAATTTATTTTCACAATTTAAATTAAATTAGAAAATTAGGTTAACTCTTGATTTATTTTTTCTCTTTTTCCCAAATACATAAAATACAAAAATAGGTTTTTTTAGATTGAATTAATTTATTTTTTTTCTTAATTAAAATTAATTAGTAGTTAGGTCTTCTTTTTATTTAACTATTTCATTATTTTCTTAAAAAACATGACAAAAACCATTTTTTTAATCAATCTCAATTAGGATTTGTCAAGGGCCAAAACCCTAGTCGTTTTGTATTTGATTCATCGCGCACTTATTATTTATTTTTACAATATTTTTGTAACTGTCCATGGTTTGTAATAGTTTAATTTAGGGCTTTTACTTATCGCTTTTCCCCGGGTTTTTTTGGCTATGTAATTAATCCCCCTCCCCGAAGCCTTGTAATAGCGTAGATTTACTTTCTCGCATTTTTAATCCCTTCTAATATTTAAACTGTCTAGATGTATGCTAATAGGATTGTATGGCAAGAATGCATGACAAATTAACACGGTTAGAAAACCCTAATGTGCAAAGATAAATAATTGAAACAAATCACTCGCACATATCACTCTTAGGGTATAATCTCACTTCGGTTGCCGTTGGTAAACGATCATTAAGTATAGGGTGTCTTAGTGGTTGCTCTCCTGTCTAAAAAGATCAAATGTCCCATTCGAATGTTACCTCAGAAATGTTGCCTCGGAAATGTTGCCTCAAATATGGTCTTGAGACTCTAGGGTTATTACTAAGATGTCCTAAACATTTCTTTAGTGATCGTACGTCCCTTTCGAAATGACCCTTACAACTCCAATGACAGTGCTACCTATTTCTTAATAGTGGGATAGTGCTGTCTAAAGGAAACAAGAATAGAAACTATCTTTTTTTGAGTAGGTAGATGCTAGTAGGTACTTGCTTAAATCAAAGCTTTTTCACACTTACACATTTCAAAACAATTTTAAAAGCAACTTCGTTACATCTTTGAGGACTGATACAAGGGTTATCACGAAGTCAAACTTTTTCAAAAACAAAGCACATACACAAGCAATTTTAAAAAGATGAGCAAGTACCTAAGAGCCCATGGAAAACCATGGATAGAAAGGGTGCTAACACCTTCCCTTTCTATAATCTACCCCCCGCACTCAGAATATCTCGAAAAAGCATTTTTCCTGTACTTTTTTCCTTTCCGGTTGGATGAGATAAAAGTCAGTGGCGACTCTTGCTTACCGCGACATTTTGCAAACACAAAACGCAAAATGCAAACCAGTATTAAATAGTCGGTTCTACCACCGTATCACAGAATCGGCGACTTTGCTGGGGACTTAATAAGTGGGGTATACCTTAGGATCTAGTTCATCATAATTGCTTCTCTTGATTGCTTTATTTGCTTTACTTTTAAAGGTTTTTGTTCGGGGTTACTATATATCCTACACCCGGATATGGGGAATACCTTTTAGGTAAGTAGAAACAGACTGTGAGGGAACTGTGCAGCGTAGACCGATACGGTTGAAGCAGTAGCTACATTGATGTGGAACTTTGATTGGTACTGGTATCCCTTGTGGAGAAACAAGGAGAATATGAGGCCGCTGCATGGTGTCATTAAGCATCAATTGACCTTAGAACCTTTAATCTCCCAACTTGGCCATTAGAAAGTAGTGAGATAGACGGCCTCAGTGTAGAGCTGAGAACTGGTTGATACTCGATGCTACACTCATTGAGACCATACTCTCGGAATAATTTCGGCCGCAAGAAAAGATTGTGTGAGCTGAAACCATGACCGATGGAGGATGTTCAGTGATATTGAGATCCTCTAGAACCCGGTTACTTTTTTCTAGGACAAGTTGAAACCAACTTAACTTCAAGAGGGTACTACCTTTGACCTCATGCAAGCCTTAAACCTAAGGGCTTTATGTGATTTGATTGTGTTTGCAATATTTGTGTTTGCTATACCTGTGGTTTATCATGACATCATGCATCATAACATGGCATTCATGCTTCATTACACTAACCATTTCAAAGACCAAGGGAATTTATCTTTGTTTTGTTTTGCAGATCATGGCTTTTGTACGTAGAAATACCATCTGAGTCAACTTTGTGCAAATATCTGCCCAACTTAAAGAGTTAGCATCAAGAGTTTCTGAAACGTCTACTTTCATTAAGAGACACGGTCAACTTCTCAGCCTGGTTACTTCAAACCTTGATGAATAGATGATGAGCTTACTATTTCAGTTCTTCGATCCTAAGCATCATTGCTTCACCTTTCCAGATTACCAGCTGGTATCCACCTTGGAAGAATTCTCTTATTTATTGGGCATATCCATTCTTGAACAGGTACCCTTCACAGGTATGGAAGAGGTTCCTAAGCCAGAAGACATTGCCTTAGCTTTGCATTTAAAACGAGCCGATGTGGTATCCAATTGGGAAACTAGAAGCAAGGTCGAAGGTTTTCTATCCAAATTTCTGATAGACCAGGCTCAACTATTCTGGGATGATTTGGATTTTCATGCTTTTGAAGATGTCTTGGCTCTTCTTATCTATGGTTTAGTGCTCTTCCCTAATTCAGACTCCTTTGTAGATGTGAATGCTGTCAAGATTTTCCTTTCTCACAACCCTGTGCCTACCTTGCTTAGGGATATCTTGGATGCCCTCCATACTCGTACTATGAAGAGAAGAGGGACTCTTATGTTCTGCATGTTGTTGTTGTCGAGGTGGTTTATTTCTCACCTCCCTAAGTCTGTGTTGAAGAACAAAGAAGGTTTGGGTTGGTCGTACAGAATAATGTCACTTGCTCATACGGATATTCTTTGCTGATCCCTGGCTATGGAAGGCACTGCTGTTATTGATTGCTGTGGGGGATACCCTAATGTCCCATTACTTGGTATCAGAGGGGGTATAACTTACAGTCCTTGTCTAGCTTTGCGACAATTTGGTTGTGCTCGAAGAGATGGTCCCCATGAGTTACTTCTTGAGGACATTGTATTTGACTATAAAGAGGATGTTAAGGAGCATCGCCGGAGGTTCATACGAGCTTGAGGCATTGTGAACAAATCTGACCCCGAAGAGTTGGGACCGAAGACTTCCCTTTCTATGCAGCCTTATCTCCAATGGGTCCGAGCTCATGCCCGGAAGCATGGGATGCCTTATGAGCCCGTATTACCAGTGATTGTGGAGCCCACTAATGAAGAAGGCATTCCTTACACGGTTCTCTATCCTTACATGCCCATTGATCCTGGGGAGTTACATAGGTCTTGGATTCAGCTGAGGAATGAGCGGGATACTTACAGGGAGCAGTTCCATGAGTAGGAGAGGAAGGTTTTGAAGCTCACCAGGCAGCTCGAGGAAGAAATAGTGATCAATGATTACATCAGCACAAAGAGGAAGCATCCATGGGACTTTTGATTTTTCTGTTTCTAGTTTTAGATTTGTTTTATTTACGTCTTTGTAACGCCTTAAAGGCAGTGTTGAACCTTTCAAAGTTAAGCTAATAAAGTTTTGTTTATTTTTGGTTTGCAAATTGAAATCTCCCAAAGTCTTTAAGATCATTACATGCGCATCACATTATCATGCACACCATTACATGTACCATTACAGGTTTCTCATCTTCTTCGCTGTTTATTTCAGCAGAAATGTCTTCCGATCAAGCCATCAAAGATCTTCAGGCATAGAATGCCCAGTTCCAACATATGTTCATAAGTCTAGCTAAAGGGAAAGAGGATCTGAAGACCCTTATTCTGAAAGAGAAGAAGAAGAAGAAGAAGAAGAAGAAGAAGAAGAAGACTGGTGTGATCGGTGGATCTGGAACTGACTGTTTAACGCTGGTTCGCGAAATTTCGCGGAAGCAAGAGTCTCCACCGTCTTTTATTTTCTCCATATGGAAAGGACAAAAGCACAGAAAAATTCCTTTAAAGAGATTGCTCTCGGTTCGGGAGGTAGGTTATAGAAAGGGAAGGTGTTAGCACCCTTTCTATCCATGGTTATCCATGGGCTCTTAGATACTTGCTCATTTGTGTTTTCAAAAGGTTTGTTTGCTTTTCAACTGTGGGTTTTAAAAAGTTTCTTGGAAAATTCCAGTTCGACTCTTGTATCGGTCCTCAAGAGTGTTTGAAAAATTGCTTTCGAAAGCTTTTGAAAAAGGTGTCGGTGTGAAAAGTATTTTTGATTTGTTTTGAAATTTAGAGCAAGTATCTAGAGTCGTCTACCTACCCTAAGGAATTCGTCTGTGTAGATGTCCTTAAAGTAGTGCCATCCCACCATTGTGAGGTAGGTAGCACCACCGTTGGAGGTGTTCGGGTCAATTCGAGGTTCGGGACATGGTGATCACCAGAGCAATGGGAAGACACCTTAGAAGCTACCCTCATGCCAGGTTCCCGGATCATGAGGACTTACTAAGACATCCTCTACTCGACGATCACCTTTCGAGGCAAGGAAACAATGAGGCGTACCCTAGGGGTGGTGTGTGATTTGTGTGTCGTTTTCATTTATTTTTGTCTTGTTCATGTCAAAGTGATCTATGCGTTTGTTTTTATTTTTGTTATTCATTCTTGCATGCATTTATTTAACAGTTAAAAGTGCGAGAAAAGTAAAGATTCTAAGCTATTACAAAAGGCGCGGGTCCACATCGCCAAAATTTCCAGAACCCGATTTGACAGAAAAATAAAGGAATTAAAAATGCGAAAGATTAAAATGTTACATGGCCTTGGTAGAGATACATAAATATTATAAAGAATAGAAAATAAATATGCGAATTGGAATTAAAGTTGAAACGAGGGCGTTGGACCCTTTTTAACTAAATTAAATTAAACGATTATTAAATTAATAAAATTAAAAGGAAAAGAAATTTGTTTTTTTGGTATTTTTGTATTTTATGATTTTAATGAAAAAGAATTAATTAAAATAAAATGCTAACCCTAGTTCTAGTTGTTTTTAGTTTATTAAGAAAAATATTAAATTTTAACCTAAAATTAACCCTAATTAATTTACATGCAATTTAATTACAAAAATAAATATTTAATATTTAATTATTATGGAAGAAAAGAAAAAGGGATAAAAATTATTATAAACCCTAATTCTACCAATTTTAGGTTTTTATTGGAAAAAAAAATGTTAAGATTAAACCCTAAATTAAAACTAAGTCAATTAATGCAATTTATTTACAAAAATGCTAAAATAAAAATATTTATTATTTTTTTTGTCTTTTCTGCTTTTTTTGGTGTTTTTTATATATTATGAAAATATTAAATTAATTAAAAATAATAATTTAAAGAAAGTAAAAATAATGAAAAAAACAAAGAATAATAAAAAGGGTTTGCAAACCTAAGGGGGTCTGCCCCTAATTTGGAGGGTGAAGCCCATCAATTTTGAGCCTAAATAAGCCTGGCCTGATTGACTTTCCAGTAGCGTGCCCAAGCGTTGACTATGGTTCACCGTGTTCCTCAAATCGTGGCCTTCTGATCGTCTCCATTGGGCACGTGGATGGAGAGATTTTGTGGACGTACGATGCTCCTTAAGGGTGAAACTGCATGGAAACATTAAATGCAAAATAATATGAAAGGGGGGTGGGGACCTGGGGCTCGAACCCAGGTCCTGAACATTACCAACGCCTATGCTTGCCAATCGTTCCAAACGCACTTTCTGTATGTTAAATATCAAACAAATATTATAAAATAAATCCACGCGTTAGTGCTCTTTGCGCGCGAAAGTTTAAACGGACCAACCATCGCTCTACACATCATCATCTTCCTCGCGTTGTTCTTTTTTTCCTGAAACAAAGAAAGAACTGGCAACGGTTTTGCACCGTTCCAGAAAGTCACTTTCAAAAAAATAGCGAACAGGCCATAAGGCCTCATAAATTAGGCGCGAGGGTTGGCTTCTCTTCGTCCAAACATGCTTGTTTCAATGGTCCAAATTTGGAGTGCTAATTTTTCCTTAATGGGGAAACCCCAATTCACAGTTTTGAAAACCCTAGGTCTTACTCATGGTGAAATCGCATGTGATGCATAAAAACACAATTAAACCACACAGTTAGTTGTAGAATCAAGCAATGAATATAAATCAACTGTTAAAAAGTACTAAAAGCGTATGATTCATGATGCAAGAACATGGAATTTTTTCTGTACAGGGTGAGATTGTTCTCACGTTTCTGGGTATGAAAGCTTGTAGTTTTTGATCCAAATCCCTTCTTTGAAGCCTCAGCAAGCTAATGGAATTGATCTTTGGCCTTGAATCGTCCTGGAAATTAGTTTTCAGATTTGGAATTTTTTGCAAAAAAATTGAGTTTGATAATGGGGTTTATGCGCAGCTTTTTGGTCAGGAGGCATTAGGTCTTGCTTGTGTATGTATAGGAGAGTGATTTAGGTTAAGAAACTTGATCAAAATCCATGCATTGATGTGAAAAAGATTTGATTTGCAAACCATAATTTTTCAATCTTTTTTCATGCTTTTTAGTTCTCAATCATATCCAATCAATTCCAATTCTTCCCTAATTTGATTTGCACGAAATATTGAAGATATTATATGCACTAAAAGATTTGAAATAGTAGGTTTAACATTTTTCATGTATTTTAATTAATTTAAATGAATTATTAATAATAAAAATCCAAATAAATAAATAAAAATGAAGAAAAACTTCCCTTTGGGCCAAGTGGTCGTGCACATGCTTTGGATAATGAATTATGGAAGAAAAAGAAGCCCATTAGCAATTTTAGGTCATTTGAAGCAATGTTGACTTTTCAAAATATCCAAAAATTTCCCAACTTCCACAAGGCATAACTTGCTCAATTCTTAAGTTTTGCTCATGTTCTTGGACATTTTGGAAAGGTCTTTGAGTCCTCTAACCAATGTCTTTGGTCCCATGTCATTTTGATTTACCAATCTCAAGTTATGGCCTTTGACTCAAAGTCCCTTTTTGTTGACTTTTGAAAATGACCTATAATGTTGAAATTGATAACTTTTTGTGAGAGAATTTCTTGGACTTGAAGTGTGAAGAGGAGTTGTAGTAAATGTCTTTCTATTCAAAATGAGCTTTGGATGGAATTTTTCTGATAATCCATGTGAAAGTTATGCCCTGGTCAATTTACAGTTGACTTTTTCAACGGTCCAAATAAGGAAACTTTTGCATCTTGATGACTTTTGAGCCCAGCTTTGAGAATCATGATCAAGCATTGATCAAATGATGTTTGTGGCTTCAAAATGAGATGTTGACCAAAAATTTGAACTTTTGACTGCCAAATGACCATTTTTCCCCTACAGTTGACTGTAGTGCAATTAGGGTTTTGACTGTGCAATTTTGTGCTGAAAGTCTTGAAACTTGGTATGAGGATGCTTGACCATATTTATAGGCATGTGGGACTTGATTGGACCCTTGGAAACTTCATTTTCTTGATCAGAACCAAAACCCTAATTTTGACTGTTCAGGAGGCTCTTACACTGTGCAACCCTTGGGGAATTTTGAAGCTTTGACTTGGAAATTTCTTGAAGAATATGGGAGGGCAAATTTTGGGGTACAACAGTTGCCCCTGTTCAATCTTCTTAGACCTGAGGATGCAGATTGGCTGACGTGTCTTTCGTAATCCGAGGGTGGAAGATGATTGAACACTAGAGTGCCCAGAAATTTGCGCTCACATAGTAGCAGTGTGATGGTGGAATGGGCTTACAGATGCCATTTAGAGATTGATGAATAGGATGATGGGCTTATAGATGTCATCTGGATGTTGATCGCGTAAGAGATTCCTTAGCGAGAACTTGCGTACCTGCGAAAGAAAAATGAGTACCTGACATGTTGCAGGATCTGGTTTTCAGATGCTTTGTATAGATATGTCCTGACTGGTTACAGGAATCGGATCTTCGAACTCTTCAGACGTGCCCTGGAGAGATACAGGAATCGAGTCTGGTAATGTTAGTCTTCAACGGATACACCCTGGCAAGATACAAGAATCGGATCCTCGAACTCTTCAGACACACCCTGGCAAGATACAGGAATCGGATCTGGTAATGCTAGTCTTCAACGGATACACCCTGACAAGGTTCAGGTATCGGATCCTCGAACTCTTCAGACACACCCTGGCAAGATACAGGAATCGGATCTGGTAATGCTAGTCTTCAACGGATACACCCTGGCAAGGTTCAGGTATCGAATCCTCGAACTCTTCAGACACACCCTGGCAAGATACAGGAATCGGATCTGGTAATGCTAGTCTTCAACGGATACACCCTGGCAAGGTTCAGGTATCGAATCCTCGAACTCTTCAGACACACCCTGGCAAGATACAGGAATCGGATCTGGTAATGCTAGTCTTCAACGGATACACCCTGGCAAGATTCAGGTATCGGATCCTCGAACTCTTCAGACACACCATGGCAAGATACAGGAATCGGATCTGGTAATGTTAGTCTTCAACGGATACACCCTGGCAAGATTCAGGTATCGGATCCTCGAACTCTTCAGACACACCCTGGCAAGATACAGGAATCGGATCTGGTAATTGGTCTCCAACAGATACACCCTGGCAAGATTCAGGAATCGGATCTTTAGTTGCGACCATTGATGGTAATCATTTTTGTACTTTTGTCCTGAAAAGACAAGCGTTAGTTGTATGCGATGTCATGTGGTATGACGTGCGAGATGCTCTCTGAATACGTGAGATTGTATGTTCATGATGCGTATATGCATGAAGATGTTTATGAATGTATTTTTTCGTCTAGGAAAGTAAATCCTTGACGGGTGCCGGGAAGTCACTCCTGGGCTGATGTTGAAGAATGGATTTTGCTTCCGCTGGGGATGATAGTTGCAAGGATACTGGTTGGGAGAGGATAACTCCGTTGGGGAATAAACTTGGCGAATAGATTACTCTGCGGGGAGAAAAGATACTCTAGTGATCTTGCTGGGAAGCAATACTCTGTGGGGAGAATGATACCTTGTTGATTTGTTGATAATAACTTGCTGGGGATAAGAAGACTTCGTCGAGAACGATCTTTCCACGGCTTTCGGCTGAGGATAACCCAGTTATATCCTGGTAAGGAAATAACTCTTTGAATAAAGCCGGGAGACGCGTTCGCGCTCTGCGAGGGATGAGCTTCCAGAATCTACTGGGGATAAGCTTACTGCTTGGGGAGATGAATTCCAACTTTCCTGGAGAAACCGGATTGGACTCTCTTGGGGAAGTTTTGAATTGTACCGGGAAGTAGCTCCATTTGAACGTTTGATATACCGCCGGGGAACAATCTTTAGGCCAAGACTGCCGGGGATGCTTGTCAAGGATGTGTGCTGCTGGGGAATGTTGAGATTTGCTGGAGGATACTCAACTTCCTTAAGTTTGATTGTAACTTTGCTCGGGGAGAGTGTATTGACTTGTTGGCTCACTCTCTGGGGAATTAGGATGTCTGGTTATGTTCTTCAGCCTACCTTGGCACCTTGGTGGATGGAACAATTAGATCGCTTGGACAGCTCATCATTGCCCCTGTTTCTGAGGTGGGAGAGGAAGACCTGTGAGGTGCTGATAGCTGTTGATGGACAAACTCTTCTTCGGATAGGCAAGTGACAAGATGCCGGGACATAGTCGTACGCTTTGATCCCTAATTTTTGCCTGGACCGCCCTTTCGGGTTTTCAGTCCACCGGGATACCCCTTTTTGCCCAAGCCGCCTTTTCAGGTTTTCGACTTGCCGGGTGTACAAATTTTTTCATTTCATCCCTTCATTTTGCCCGAACCCTTTTGGTTCGCCGGGAAGCCCTAATTTTTGCCTAGGTACGTCAACCTAGCGGGTCTTTGATTTTGCGTAGTATCTTTTCGACTATGTCCATGTTCTCAGAATGTAGGGAGTTGCCCCTGTCAGAAGTGTTTTGTCATGCCCCAGAAGATGTTTGATCAGGCAAGATTCGTTGTTGGAATGCCCCAAGTGACTCAGACGGAGATTTGCCCCAGGCTGTTAGGCGTTGTTGAGAGATTCTCCGAATCTTGATTGGACTGCCCCAGATGATGGACCATAGTCATGTCTGCCCCTTGATTGGAGGTACTTCTGTTCATTAGGCATTCGTTGTGCGAACTTCTATGCTGTTCAAACAAAAAGTCATATGCAAACAAAGTTATGTTAAAAATGCAAAGCCTATGTCTGTCTTGAAGATTTTGAAAATGCATTCTTTTTTCATAAAACAAATGAATGTTTGTAAAACGTGATGTCAACTCCGTATTTACCGTAAGCCTTAAGGAGTCAGGATACCTTTCGTAACAGTATGCTTTCGAACTAACCCATGCTTCAGCTAGGACTTTTAAGGGTTATAACGTGGCTTGGTTCACGGTTTAAGAAACAAAGGATAAAGGCTCAAATTTTATTTGTACCCACCCGCTCTTCGTGATGTTCTCCAAACCTAAACTCAGTTGATCATACGTTAGACCTTGTTTGAGTCTTTGCTCTGATTTTCCGGTGATGATTCGGATGTTGATAACTTATTTTGAATAGGCAGTCATTCCTTTTTTGTTGAGGGTTTGTAAGACCTCTTTCTTGATTTTTGTTATCCCTTTCTTTTTTTGCCTGAACTGTTCCCTTTTTTGGAATTACAGTCAGCGGGATGCCCCAGTTTTGTAAGTCTCCTTCATGGGTTTTGACTTATTGGGTTTTTTATTTTTTGAGATGATGACTGCCTTTCTTTATTGATTATTCGGAACCATCACTGTCTTTCTTTTGTAAGTACCTCCTTGGTGCCATTCGCTATGCATTCGGATCAACTGAGAGAACTACCCTGCCCCAGGTTATGATAAAAGGTTTTAATTTTCGAAAAGAAAAACTCCTACTTCTTTGGCTCAGAGGAGTCGACGAGGGATTATCTTCCTTATAACTCTAGTGTTTAGGGATTGAAACAATGCCTGTACCTCATCAGCGGGGTCTGTTCAAAAGCATACTGTAAAGATTGCGGTATCGTTTTCGTCATCCTCCCTCAAGAGGCTTAGAATTATTATTTAAGATTTGATCATCATAAAAAATATGAAAATAATTTGCATTTAGTGAATACGAATATATTGTTTTAGAACAGACATATGCGATGCATTAATGAAATAACAATGTTTAACATGAGTAAATGTTTGAACAAAAGAGAATTGCAACTTGAACATTCGAATGAACAAAACTTTCTCAATCCTAGCCATGTTTTGGCAAGGGAGCAGTGATCACGTGGGGAGTCTTGGGTACTTTAAACTGAATCTCTCCAGCGTCGATCATGTCTTGGATCTTATTTTTCAAGATCCAACAATCATCTGTAGTATGCCCCGGGCTGTCAGAGTGATAAGCGCAGCGGGCGTTGGGGTTATACTTCGGTGACGTTGTATTTTGGTTCTTCGGAGCTTCTTTTAGAGTTACCAGCTTGGTCTCTAGCAACTGTGGCAATATTTGGGATAAGGTCATGCTGAGCCGAGTGAACTGCCTTCTCTCGCTCTTTTGTTGGTTGCGATGTTGAATTTGTGACACTGGAGCCATTTGAGGAGCTCTCCCCTTACCTCCTTGTCTCAAAAGTGGTTGAACGATGACTGGCTTTTTATCCTTAGGCTTTTGCCCCAGTTGGTTACCCTGAAGCAGTTGGTTGACGAGAAACCAGAGCTCATCTTGTCTTTGAGCTAACCCTTGAATGGCAGTCACCTGCCCCAGCATCTGGACTCTCAATGCGTCCACCTCAGCTTGTAGGTGTTCCAGCTTTTCATCCTCAGCACTGTTCCTGACAAAGGTCTCCATGAGAAGTGTTCTTAGCTCCTCCTGCCCCTTGGATAGATTCAAGAGGATTTCCCCGAACCGAGTCTCTTGAACAAGAAAGTCCTGGTTATCTTGTGGGAAAGCCATTGCTGAAATAAACAGCGAGAAAGGTAAGTGAGCTGCAACAAGGATACTTGTTATGCAATGATGAGTATGACATGCATGTAATGTTTTCAAGGACCTCGCGGGGTAAACAAGAAAATTTGTTAGCATTTGGATCCGGTAGCTTGATTGAAAGAACTTCATATTTGTTGAGAGCCTTTCTTCCAAGGGTCAAAGGCTCACCATATCAAGTGGGTCATAGCCCCTGACTTTAGTCATCATGTCTGGTTTTGATTTCCCAACAGCCTTGGTTAGGGGAACCTTCTTCAAGAGTCAGAGCTCACCATATCAAGTGGGTCATAGCCCCTGACAACTCTGTCTAGAGGAAAATAAATCCTCTTTGCCCCTTGCTGGGATAGTTGATTCACCATGACCTGCATCACAAGCCCTTGAGATCCTTGAAATGGGTTAAAATGTATGCAATGGTATGATGTTATGGTATGCATGGGGTAATGTGAGTAACCCTGTTATAAGTCCCAATTAGGGACTATAAACAAAACCTGCAAGATACTCAAGTGTCAGATAACAAGCATGTAAGTAGGCAAGTACGAAGGCACACAAGTCACACAAGAGAGCCCTTAGAGTTTAGGCCAGCATGAAGTTTGGGGTATTACCCTCTTGAAGTTGGTGGGTTCAACCTGTCCTATTAGAAGTAACCGGGTTCTAAGGGTCCCAATATCACGGGATTGCTTTCATTGTTCATCGTTTCGATTTAGCCACTGAACTGGCGACCGAAATATTCCAGGAAAGCAACCCTCAATTGAGTGTAGTATCGAGTATCAACCAACCTCGGACTGCACCAAAGTCAGTTATCTCACTACCCTAAAGAGGCCAAGATAGTTCAATTAAGGTTCCTAAGGTCTGTTGATGCTTCATGACACCACGCGGAGGCCCCGTACTCTCCTTGACTGAACTCAAGGGTTACCGGTACACACCAAAGTGCCACATCAACGTAGCAGACTGTTTCAACCATGTCGGTATACCCCGCACAGTTCCCTCACAGCCTTGTTGCTACTTTCTAAGAAGGTATCCCCCAGATCCGGGTTAGGATCTATAGAACTCCCAAGACAGTCCCACAATAATAAAGCAAGCAAGTCAATACAATTGAAAACACAGTTATGAACTACCCTAAGGTACACCTCACTTTAAGTTTGGTCCCCAGCAGAGTCGCCAGTTCTGTGATCGGTGGATTTGGAACTGACTGTTTAATGCTGGTTCGCGAAATGTCGCGGAAGCAAGAGTCGCCACCGTCTTTTATTTTCTCCATATGGAAAGGACAAAAGCACAGAAAAATTCCTTTAAAGAGATTGCTCTCGGTTCGGGAGGTAGGTTATAGAAAGGGAAGGTGTTAGCACCCTTTCTATCCATGGTTATCCATGGGCTCTTAGATACTTGCTCATTTGTGTTTTCAAAAGGTTTGTTTGCTTTTCAACTGTGGGTTTTAAAAAGTTTCTTGGAAAATTCCAGTTCGACTCTTGTATCGGTCCTCAAGAGTGTTTGAAAAATTGCTTTCGAAAGCTTTTGAAAAAGGTGTCGGAGTGAAAAGTATTTTTGATTTGTTTTGAAATTTAGAGCAAGTATCTAGAGTCGTCTACCTACCCTAAGGAATTCGTCTGTGTAGATGTCCTTAAAGTAGTGTCATCCCACCATTGTGAGGTAGGTAGCACCACCGTTGGAGGTGTTCGGGTCAATTCGAGGTTCGGGACATGGTGATCACCAGAGCAATGGGAAGACACCTTAGAAGCTACCCTCATGCCAGGTTCCCGGATCATGAGGACTTACTAAGACATCCTCTACTCGACGATCACCTTTCGAGGCAAGGCAACAGTGAGGCGTACCCTAAGGGTGGTGTGTGATTTGTGTGTCGTTTTCATTTATTTTTGTCTTGTTCATGTCAAAGTGATCTATGCGTTTGTTTTTATTTTTGTTATTCATTCTTGCATGCATTTATTTAACAGTTAAAAGTGCGAGAAAAGTAAAGATTCTAAGCTATTACAAAAGGCGCGGGTCCACATCGCCAAAATTTCCAGAACCCGATTTGACAGAAAAATAAAGGAATTAAAAATGCGAAAGATTAAAATGTTACATGGCCTTGGTAGAGATACATAAATATTATAAAGAATAGAAAATAAATATGCGAATTGGAATTAAAGTTGAAACGAGGGCGTTGGACCCTTTTTAACTAAATTAAATTAAACGATTATTAAATTAATAAAATTAAAAGGAAAAGAAATTTGTTTTTTTGGTATTTTTGTATTTTATGATTTTAATGAAAAAGAATTAATTAAAATAAAATGCTAACCCTAGTTCTAGTTGTTTTTAGTTTATTAAGAAAAATATTAAATTTTAACCTAAAATTAACCCTAATTAATTTACATGCAATTTAATTACAAAAATAAATATTTAATATTTAATTATTATGGAAGAAAAGAAAAAGGGATAAAAATTATTATAAACCCTAATTCTACCAATTTTAGGTTTTTATTGAAAAAAAAAGTTAAGATTAAACCCTAAATTAAAACTAAGTCAATTAATGCAATTTATTTACAAAAATGCTAAAATAAAAATATTTATTATTTTTTTTGTCTTTTCTGCTTTTTTTGGTGTTTTTTATATATTATGAAAATATTAAATTAATTAAAAATAATAATTTAAAGAAAGTAAAAATAATGAAAAAAACAAAGAATAATAAAAAGGGTTTGCAAACCTAAGGGGGTCTGCCCCTAATTTGGAGGGTGAAGCCCATCAATTTTGAGCCTAAATAAGCCTGGCCTGATTGACTTTCCAGTAGCGTGCCCAAGCGTTGACTATGGTTCACCGTGTTCCTCAAATCGTGGCCTTCTGATCGTCTCCATTGGGCACGTGGATGGAGAGATTTTGTGGACGTACGATGCTCCTTAAGGGTGAAACTGCATGGAAACATTAAATGCAAAATAATATGAAAGGGGGGTGGGGACCTGGGGCTCGAACCCAGGTCCTGAACATTACCAACGCCTATGCTTGCCAATCGTTCCAAACGCACTTTCTGTATGTTAAATATCAAACAAATATTATAAAATAAATCCACGCGTTAGTGCTCTTTGCGCGCGAAAGTTTAAACGGACCAACCATCGCTCTACACATCATCATCTTCCTCGCGTTGTTCTTTTTTTCCTGAAACAAAGAAAGAACTGGCAACGGTTTTGCACCGTTCCAGAAAGTCACTTTCAAAAAAATAGCGAACAGGCCATAAGGCCTCATAAATTAGGCGCGAGGGTTGGCTTCTCTTCGTCCAAACATGCTTGTTTCAATGGTCCAAATTTGGAGTGCTAATTTTTCCTTAATGGGGAAACCCCAATTCACAGTTTTGAAAACCCTAGGTCTTACTCATGGTGAAATCACATGTGATGCATAAAAACACAATTAAACCACACAGTTAGTTGTAGAATCAAGCAATGAATATAAATCAACTGTTAAAAAGTACTAAAAGCGTATGATTCATGATGCAAGAACATGGAATTTTTTCTGTACAGGGTGAGATTGTTCTCATGTTTCTGGGTATGAAAGCTTGTAGTTTTTGATCCAAATCCCTTCTTTGAAGCCTCAGCAAGCTAATGGAATTGATCTTTGGCCTTGAATCGTCCTGGAAATTGGTTTTCAGATTTGGAATTTTTTGCAAAAAAATTGAGTTTGATAATGGGGTTTATGCGCAGCTTTTTGGTCAGGAGGCATTAGGTCTTGCTTGTGTATGTATAGGAGAGTGATTTAGGTTAAGAAACTTGATCAAAATCCATGCATTGATGTGAAAAAGATTTGATTTGCAAACCATAATTTTTCAATCTTTTTTCATGCTTTTTAGTTCTTAATCATATCCAATCAATTCCAATTCTTCCCTAATTTGATTTGCACGAAATATTGAAGATATTATATGCACTAAAAGATTTGAAATAGTAGGTTTAACATTTTTCATGTATTTTAATTAATTTAAATGAATTATTAATAATAAAAATCCAAATAAATAAATAAAAATGAAGAAAAACTTCCCTTTGGGCCAAGTGGTCGTGCACATGCTTTGGATAATGAATTATGGAAGAAAAAGAAGCCCATTAGCAATTTTAGGTCATTTGAAGCAATGTTGACTTTTCAAAATATCCAAAAATTCCCCAACTTCCACAAGGCATAACTTGCTCAATTCTTAAGCTTTGCTCATGTTCTTTGACATTTTGGAAAGGTCTTTGAGTCCTCTAACCAATGTATTTGGTCCCATGTCATTTTGATTTACCAATCTCAAGTTATGGCCTTTGACTCAAAGTCCCTTTTTGTTGACTTTTGAAAATGACCTATAATGTTGAAATTGATAACTTTTTGTGAGAGAATTTCTTGGACTTGAAGTGTGAAGATGAGTTGTAGTAAATGTCTTTCTCTTCAAAATGAGCTTTGGATGGAATTTTTCTGGTAATCCATGTGAAAGTTATGCCCTGGTCAATTTACAGTTGACTTTTTCAGCTGTCCAAATAAGGAAACTTTTGCATCTTGATGACTTTTGAGCCAAGCTTTGAGAATCATGATCAAGCATTGATCAAATGATGTTTGTGGCTTGAAAATGAGATGTTGACCAAAAATTTGAACTTTTGACTGCCAAATGACCATTTTGCCCCTACAGTTGACTGTAGTGCAATTAGGGTTTTGACTGTGCAATTTTGTGCTGAAAGTCTTGAAACTTGGTATGAGGATGCTTGACCATATTTATAGGCATGTGGGACTTGATTGGACCCTTGGAAACTTCATTTTCTTGATCAGAACCAAAACCCTAATTTTGACTGTTCAGGAGGCTCTTACACTGTGCAACCCTTGGAGAATTTTGAAGCTTTGACTTGGCAATTTCTTGAAGAATATGGGAGGGCAAATTTTGGGGTACAACAACTGGTATTTTGAATATGGGAAGAAGATTCGGAGAAAGTTTGAGGCAACAAACTGATCTGACTTCTTCATCCAAGGATGGGGAGAACCAAGAAAGGGAAAAGGACCCTAGTCCTGCAGTTTCTGACAATGATACTGATTACGACAATGAGCAATATCCTCCTGCCGAGGATAGATACAAGCAGTTAAAGGACCGTCTGAGTATATGGAGGTTCAGAAAATACCTAGTTTGCATTTAGGAGAATTAGGATTGGTATCGGGAGTGGTCATCCCTTATAAGTTCAAAGCTCCAGTTTTTTCCAAGTATGATTGAGTGTTCTGTCCAAAACTCCATCTCCACTCATATGTCCGAAAAATCCAGCCCCACAAAGCTGATAGAAATCTGTGGGTGCATTTCTTTCAAGATAGTCTGTCAGGGACTCAGGTTGAATGGTTCTACCAGTTGGAGGGAGCCAGTGTCCGAAACTGGGAAGATCTTGCTGCTGCTTTCTACAAGTAGTACCAGTACAACGCCGACCTTACTCCCACTCGCACTCAGCTCCAGGGTATGTCCATGGGTGCAGGTGAAGGTTTTAAGGACTATGCTCAAAAGTGGAGAGACTTGGCTGGAAGAGTCCAACCCCCTTTGTTTGATAGGGAGTTGGTTGATATGTTTCTGGGGACGCTATCTGGTCCATTTTTCAATCACTTAATCGGAAGTTCGTCATCTGGTTTCACTGAGTTAATTTTGATTGGAGAAAGAGTAGAAGCTGGTATTCGAAGTGGTAAAATATAGAAGGATGTTTGTTCGAGTTCGGTAAAGAATCCTTTTGCTGGTAAGAAGGAAGCTAGTGAGGTCTATAGCCCGAGGGGCCAAAACAGATCTGAACACCGTCAAACGGTAAATGCTGTAGTGATACCAAGACCCGCAATTGCTCCACAACGCAACAATCAACAAAGGGTGGAAAGACCACAATGGCAGTTTACCCGCATCAACATGACTTTGGCTGAAGTTCTGCCTCATCTATTGAAATCCAACTTGGCAACCTTGAGAGAGGCTCCCAAAAATCTAAACACTACTTCTCCTAGATACAATCCCAATACGCGGTGCGCCTACCATTCTGAGAGTCCTAGCCATGATACAAATTATTGCTAGGCTCCGAGAAACAAAGTACAAGATTTTCTTGAAGCCAAGGAGATAGAGTTTGATGCTCCAGAAAATTCGAATGTTATAACTGCTCCCATGCCCAAACATGGTCGTGGAGTTAATGCTGCTGACATCGATTTGTTTGTGACCTCTATTGAAGAAATTTCTACTCCTCTGATGACTGTTAAGAAGAATTTATTGTTGGCCGGTTTATTCTCGGGTTATGGTGAAGGTTTCCATATGTGTTCGATTATACTTTCTGGTTGCCGCTTGTTAAAGTCAAGTGTTCAGCGCTTGATGGATAATAAAGAAATTTTGTTCGAGAAGACTATGATTCCCGTTGTTCCCACTGAAAATGTTGCCATTATAACCATTTCCGCCAATCCTTCTAAGGTTTCTTCGAGAAAACCTGTTAGGATTACACCTGTTCAAAGAATTGCTCCGCTAATAATCATTGTTCCTGGTCCCATCCCGTACACCTCAGATAAGGTTGTCCCATGGCATTACGGTGTTGACGTGTATTATCATTGCGTTAAGCAAGACCTAAAGAATGAAGAAGCTGATAATGATGTCAGTAATATTGTCGGGACTAGTAAAGTTATCTGAAGTGGAAGGGTCTTCTCTCCCGAGATTTCCCCGAAGACTATCATCAAGCCTATTGTTATTCCAACTAGCACTCTTGACATTTCTCCTGTTCCTACTCCAGTTAGTACACCTACAACTATTCCTGTTCTTACTCCAGTTATCACCCCTGCTGCTGAGCCATATGGGACTCAGGGCAAAGAAATTATAGGTGAGCCTTCCCGGACGGAGGCACCTAAGAAAATCATCGTGGAAACCTCTAAACAAGAAATAGAGGAAATACTGAAAATTATCAAGAGGAGCGACTATAATGTAGACTAGCAGTTGGGGCAGACCCCGTCAAAGATCTTCATGTTGTCTCTGTTATTATGTTATGAAGCCCATGTGAAGGCTTTGATTGCATTTCTCAAGACTGCGCATGTGCCGCAGGAAACTTCAGCGGATCAGTTCAAAGATTGTGTGGCCAGCCTGACTTCTGACAATGGGTTGGGTTTCTCATATGCGAATCTGACACCGAAAGGAAGGAACCATAATGATGCTCTGCATGTCTCGATTGAGTGCAGGGGCACCACTATGGCACATGTGTTAGTAGATACTGGGTCTTCGTTGAATGTTCTGCCGAAGAAAGCATTAGATTGTTTGGATTATGAGGGTTTGACTCTAAAGCCTAGTAACGTTGTGGTAAGGGCTTTTGACGAATCAAAAAGAATGGTGCACGGGGAGGTGGACATCCCTGTCAAAGTGGGTTCTCAGACCTTTGGGTCCATCTTCTACATAATGGATATCATGTCATCATATTCTTGCTTGTTGGGTCGTCCTTGGATCCATAGGGTTGGGGAAGTTACTTCCACACTCCATTAGATGCTAAAGTACTCAGTGAAGGGGAAGATTGTCACAGTGCGAGGTGAAGAAGAGTATATGGTGAGTCATATCAATTCCTTCCGCTACATAGAGATGGACGGGGAATTCATAGAAACTCCTTGTCAGAATTTCGAAGAGGTCCCTCAGTTCTCGGTATCAACTGAAGTTACTACCAACAAACCTCCGCTGAAGATGGCTTCTCTCAAGGATGCCAGGGTTGTAATTGAAGAAGGTGGGTGTACCAATTGGGGTCAGCTCCCTGATTTCACTCACAAAACTGACAAATTTGGTTTGGGCTTTACTACAGGGGCTCAAAGGGTTGTTAGGCGTGCGTGGGCTGGAAGACCTCCTCTACACATCAACAATCGGGGAGTTAACGCAATTGAGGATAGTGAAGAAGATTCATACATTGACAGCTGGATCTACCCAACAACCAACGGTGGACTGAATAATTGGACGGCGAAGGACTTCATACCTGTTTCTTTTATTCCACAGTAATTGACTTTTGTTTTTAAGATTTGTAATAAACAGTTTGAAACTTTAAGGCCCGGTGCCTTGCCCGAGGCACCTTGGCTTTGCTTGTGAGGGCTTATTATTTGTCATTTCATATATCATTAATAAAGCATTGGACGTTTTCTTGCATTACAAGTTTTGTGCTCCTTGTTTTTTCTTTTTTCTCCCACTTTATCAAAACAAGCTATTCTCTTACACACACTCACGTATCATACTGCAGATCCATATCCACTCTGGATCCCATTGATAACAACTCTGCTACTACCAGTTATGACTTCAAAAATTCGATCAACCATGCCGAGAACAAAGGTGAGGATGATTGTGAGGTTCCTGGAGAACTTGCTAGACTGTTACAGCAGGAAGAAAGGGCCATACAGCCTCATGAAAAGCCAGTGGAGTCAGTGAGTTTGGGTACAGAGGAAGACAGGAAAGAGGTTTAAATAGGTGCGAATCTGGAGCCTAGTGTCAAACAACGGTTAATACAGATGCTACACGACTATGTTGAGATCTTCGCCTGGTCCTATGAAGACATGCCTGGGTTGGACACTGATATTGTGGTACATCGCCTGCCAACTAAAGAAGACTTCCCTCCGGTAAAACAGAAGGTTCGTCGCATGCACCCTGAAATGTCATAGAAAATCAAGGCAGAGGTCATGAAACAGTTCGATGCAGGATTCTTAGCTGTCATTTCTTATCCACAGTGGGTTGCCAACGTTGTTCTGGTACCTAAGAAGGACGGTAAGGTACGGATGTGTGTGGACTACAGAGATCTGAACAGGGCAAGCCCCAAGGATGACTTCCCACTTCCTCACATATATGTTCTAGTCGACAACACCGCGCAACACAAGATATTCTCTTCATGGATGGTTTTTCTGGCTACAACCAGATCAAGATGGCTCATGAGGACATGGAGAAGACGACCTTCATTACATAGTGGGGTACCTTTTGTTACAAGGTAATGCCTTTTGGGTTGAAAAATGTTGGGGAAACTTATCAACGCGTCATGGTCGCTTTGTTCCATGATATGATTCACCACGAGATTGAGGTTTATGTTGATGACATGATAGCCAGGTCCCAGACCGAGGAAGAGCACCTTGATCATCTCCAGAAACGGTTTGACAGGTTGAAGACGTACAAGTTGAGGTTGAATCCGAACAAGTGCACCTTTGGGGTAAGGTCTGGTAAACTTCTTGGTTTTGTTGTCAGTGACAAAGGTATTCAGGTGGATCCCGCACAGAAAAAGAAGTTAGAGGTTTCTTGGGACGTCTAAATTACATCGCCAGGTTCATTTCACATCTGACTGCTACTTGTGAGCCAATCTTCAAGCTGCTGAAGAAAGATCAAGTGGCAAAGTGGAATGATGAATGCCATACCGCTTTCGACAAAATCAAGGAATACATTCAAGAACCACCAACTCTGATGCCTCCATTTGAAGGAAGACCTTTGATATTATACTTGACAGTGCTAGAAAATTCAATGGGGGTGTGTGCTGGGGCAGCATGACGAGTCTGGTCGAAAAGAGCACGCCATTTACTACCTTAGCAAAAAGTTTACCGACTGTGAGACCTGATACTCATTGCTCGAGAAAACTTGTTATGCTTTGGCATGGGCTGCTCGCCGACTGAGACAGTATATGCTGACTCACACTACCTTGTTGATATCAAAGATGGATCTGATCAAGTATATTTTCGAGAAGCCCGCCTTATCCGGAAGAATAGCAAGATGGCAGATGATGTTAACCGAGTACGACATTTAATACACAACCCAAAAGGAAATCAAGGGGAGTGTATTGGAGGATCATTTGGCGCATCAGGCCGTGGATGACTACCAGTCCATGAATTTTGAGTTCCCGGATGAGAATATCATGTTGGTAACTGACTGCGAAGAACCTGGACCGGATGAAGGACCCGAGGAGGGATCCCGATGGTCTATGTATTTTGAAGGAGCCTCGAACGCATTGGATAACGGTATTGGCGCTGTAATTATATCTCCTGAGGGCTTCCATACTCCGTTCAGCGCCCGATTATGTTTTAACTGCACCAACAATATGGCAGAGTATGAAGCATGTATCATGGGTCTTCGAGCTGCTATTGACCTAAGGTTTAAGTTTTTAAGTGTATTCGGAGATTCCACTCTGGTGATAAGTTAGATCAAAGTGAGTGGGATACGAAGCACCCGAATCTTATTATGTACAAAGAGTATGTACTGACATTGCTCCCACACTTTGTGGAGATAACTTTTGAACATTTCCCACGAGAAGAAAACCAGTTGGCGGACGCGCTAGCTACCCTGTGTTCTATGTTCAAAGTCAGGTGGGACAATGAAGCTCCCCAGATTACCATTGAGAAATTGGATGAAACCGCACACTGCTATGAGATAGATACCGAATAAGTGGCAGACAAACCATGGTTTCACGAAGTCCAAAGGTATCTCGAGGTTCAGGAATACCCCGAGGGAGCATCTGTTAATGATAAGAAATTTCTGAGAAGGTTTGCAGCGAAGTTCTTTCTTAGCAATGGGATCCTCTATAAGCGTAACCATGATTCAACCTTACTGCGGTGTGTAGACAAGAGCGAGGCAGAAAGGATCATGGCAGAGTTACATGAAGGCACCTTCGAAACTCATTCTAGTGGATATACCATGGCAAAGAAAATCCTACGGGCAGGATGCTAATGGTCCACTATGGAAGCCGATTGTTATCAGTATTCTCAAACCTGTCATAAGTGTCAAGTCTATGCCGATAAGGTGCATGTACCTCCAGTTCCCCTGAATGTTTTGAAGGCTCCTTAGCCCTTTCCAATGTGGGGCATCAACATGATTGGCGAGATCAGACCTACTGCGTCTAACGGGCATCGCTTCATTCTGGTAGCAATTGATTACTTCACAAAATGGGTTAAGGAAGCTTCCTTTGCTATGGTAACCAAGAACGTCGTAGCGCGGTTTATCCGACATAATCTGATATGTCGATATGGTGTACCAGAGAGGATTATTACTGACAATGGTACAAATCTCAATAACACGATGATCACCGAGCTCTGTAAACAGTTCAAGATATAACATCATAACTCTTCTCCCTACCGGCCGAAGATGAATGGGTCTGTTGAAGCAGCTAACAAGAACATCAAGAAAATTGTGCAGAAGATGACGGTGACATACAAAGACTGGCACGAGATGTTACCATTCTCCCTGCATGGGTATCGTACCTCAGCATAGACGTCGACCGGGGCAACACCCTACTCTTTGGTGTATGGAATGGGGGCAGTCCTACCCATCAAAGTCCAGATACCCTCTCTCGAGATTATGAAGGATGCGGGTTTGAACAAAGACGACTAGATCCAAACCCAACTTGATCAGCTGAATCTAATCGATAAAAAGAGACTTACTGCTATCTATCATGGTCAGATGTATCAAAAGAGGATGATCAAGGCTTTTAACAAGAAAGTCAGATGTCAAGAATATCAAGTCGGAGATCTAGTTATCAAACGCATCATACTACCGCAAGGTGATCCCAGGGGAAAATGGACCCCCACGTGCGAAGGGCCATTTGTGGTTAAGAACATTTTATCGGGAGGAGCTATGATTCTAACCACCATGGATGGTGACGACCTTCCTCACCCCGTCAATACAGACATAGTGAAAAGATACTACGCATAATCAAAGACCCGCTAGGTTGACTGGCCTATGCAAAAATAAGGGCTTCCCGGCGAACCAAAAGGGTTCGGGCAAAAGTAAGGGATGAAAATGAAAAAAACTGTACACCCGACAAGTCGAAAACCCGAAAAGGCGACTTGGGAAAAAAAGGGTATCCTGGTGGACTGAAAACCCGAAAGGGCCGTCCAGTCAAAAATTAGGGATCAAAGTGTAACACTATGTCTCATTGGATCATCTTGCGACTAGACTTCGGTATCGACTATCAAGCTCAGACAACGCCAATCAATCTGATCAACCTTCGACCAAGTAGAAAAGTGATGAGACGCTTGAAGATATAAAGGCAATAGCAGAGTTGGAACCCAATGGGATCGGTTCACATAGCTGTTTTTCTTTCTTTTACACCAATTTTAATTTCTATCTTTCGGTGGCGTTCTCTTACTAGGACGCCAGCCTCCTTGTACAAAACTCCTATTATGGGCCAATTTCAAAATCAATACAATTCATTTTCACAAGAAATTCCAATTTATTTTTCTTTTTTCGTTTTGTTTTGCAAGAACGTCCAATAATTTATTTTTGGTATATGCATTTGAAAATGATTGTTGCTCATAAATGTTTACATAAGAAACAAAAGACGATTACTCGTAATTCTAGGAACAGGGACAAACAAGAAGTGCCCAAACCCTACAGTTACTATGCCCATCAGGTGCCGGGATAGAGCCAGCTTGAGAATATGAGTAGCGGTACATACGCTCCCCACAGAGTAAAAAGTATCCAAAGACAGTGGTGTTAGCTTTCCCGAACATGACATAACTCTCCCCAGCTGAGGTTCACAATCGCGAGTGAGTCAGTAAATTTTTCCCCTAGCAGAGTTTATTTCTCTCACAAGCAGAAATTCAATCTCTGATAGAATTCGTTATCACCAGCAACGGAAATTCATCCCCAGCTGAGTTATTTCTCCAAGTCAGCAGATCTATCAACAAAGTATCTCCTCTCCAACAGAGTTATTCCCCACAGAGTTATCCTCGGACAGGGTCCCTTCCGGCAGAATATTCTCCAGCCAAGTGGAAAATCCCCAGCATAGTCATCATTGTTCATAAATCATGACATGTGCATACATTACATATAGCATGGTCTCATTTATTTGGAGAACGTCA
This sequence comes from Vicia faba, assembly GCA_948472305.1. NCBI lineage: Eukaryota > Viridiplantae > Streptophyta > Magnoliopsida > Fabales > Fabaceae > Vicia > Vicia faba. The sequence continues at coordinate 664,663,892 of OX451736.1, read as the reverse complement.
TCATACAATGCATCTCATGCATCGCACATAACTAACCCTGTATTTCTTTCAGGAAAGACAATTATTATCAACCATTTCCAGCAAGCCCATGATCAACACTCGAAGCTAAATAGAGTAATTATCGGTGCGACAAAAGCAACCTTACCCGGGTTCCCTCTACAGTTTTACCCAAACTCATATTGAAGTAACCCTACTATCCAGGTTCCTTCTAACAGCCCTACTATCCAGGCTTTCATATTGAAGTAACCCTACTATCCAGGTTCCTTCTCACAACCCTACTATCCAGGCTTTCATATCGAAGTAACCCTACTATCCAGGTTCCTTCTCACAGCCCTACTATCCAGGCTTTCATATCGAAGTAACCCTACTATCCAGGTTCCTTCTCACAGCCCTACTATCCAGGCTTTCATATCGAAGTAACCCTACTATCCAGGTTCCTTCTCACAGCCCTACTATCCAGGCTTTCATATCGAAGTAATCCTACTATCCAGGTTCCTTCTCACAGCCCTACTATTTAGGCTTTCATTTCGAAGTAACCCTACTATCCAGTTTCCTTCTCATAGCCCTACTATGCAGGATTTCATTTAGAAATAACCCTACTATCCAGGTTCCTTCTCACAGCCCTACTATCCAAGCTTTCATTTTGAAGTAACCCTACTATCCAGGTTCCTTCTCACAACCCTACTATCCAAGCTTTCATTTCGAAGTAACCCTACTATCCAGGTTCCTTCTCACAGCCCCACTATCCAGGCTTTCATTTCGAAGTAACCCTACTATCCAGGTTCCTTCTCACAGCCCTACTATCCATGCTTTCATGACGAAGTAACCCTACTATCCAAGTTCCTTCTCATAACCTTACTATCCAGGTTCCACCTCTCTTATCCCCAAGCAGTAGTCCACAACACTGTAAGACCGAGACCCGATCAAACACGATTGGTTTCGCATTTCCCCAATAAGTCGCGGTGCAGAATATACCCCGACCAAACACACAGTTCACTTCCGCTTCCCAAACCAGAATTATTCCCCAGTAGAGTAACGGACGACTGAAGCTCCTAAAACTCCATTTCTCTCAAGACAGAGACCAACATTCCCCAACGAAGTCCTCCTCAACAACAGGTATACAGGATCTCACAAAGGAATCTCTTATGCGATCGATAATTCTTCGGATGGCATCTTTAAGCCCATCTTCTGTCATCAACTTCCAAATGGAATCTATAAGCCCATTCCTGATATCGCAAGTCAAGTATCACTTCATGCGAGTGCAAATTTCTGGGCACTCTATTGTTCAATCATCTTCCACCTTCAGATCATGAAAGGCAGACGAGCCAATCTACATCCTCAGGTTTAAGAAGATTGAACAGGGGAAGTTGTTTTACCCCAAAATTTACCCTCCCATATTTCTTAACACATGGAAAGAGAAGTCCCCAAAGTGCTCAAGGAAGGTCAAGAGTTGACCAGACAAACTCTCTCCTAAGGCAGCCTACCTCAAATTAGGGTTTCATTTTTCATCAGGATATATGAACCACAAAAGGACTCAAATGCTCACCATTGTCCTAATATGTTCTCAAGATCATCCATGTCAAGTTTCAAGCCTTTCAAAGGAAGTTTGCTCAATCAATTGCTCAAATGCCTGAAAATCAACTGTGCTAGGTCACAAGTCAACTATGGCCCACATACAGTCAAACTTCAAGATTTTTGGTCAACATCCTCATTTTGAAGTATTATACATCATTTGATCAAGGATTGATCATGATTCCCCAAGGATTGCTCACAATTCATCAAAACCCAAAAGTTGCTAAATTAGGGTTTTATAGGAAAAGTCAACTCAACTTTGACCAAGCATAACTTTCTCATACTTTATCAGAAATAACCCATACAAAGCTCATTTTGAGGAGGATGCAATTCCCAACAATTCATCTTCAGCACTCAAGTTTAGAATATGCACTCACAAAAAGATATGAATTTTGACATTATAGGTCATTTTGGAAAGTCAACAAAAACACCTTTTGGGTCAAAGCTTCACACATGAACATGGAAGACTCAATTGAGATGAGAACAAAAGGGTTGATTAGGGGACATCCCAAGCTTTCTAAAAAGTACAAGAAAACCTCTCTAGGGTCAAAATTGAGAGAGTTATGCATTGGCCAAGTTGACCATTTTTATAAAATTGCCAAAAGACAAATGTGCTCAAATTTTCATTTTTTATCAAATGGGCCTAGTTTTTCATGATTGAATCTTGCTTATGACATGGTCCACGATCCAAATCATCACCCACACACCTTTTGCTTTATTTATTTATTTTATTTTTATTTTTATCATTTAAAAGTCAAATTAAATCAAATAAATAGCAAAAAATATCAAAGATTTATTTTGTGATCAGATTTGGAGTGGAATCAAATCCAATTATGCTGGAAAATCATATCCAAAACGTGCAAAACAAATTGAACCAAAATTTACATGATTTGGCTTGATATATAAAGATATCATACAAAGATAAAGACCAAATCAAATCTTCATAATGGACAAAGATTTAGCTCGTTTATGTTGACCTAATGCACTCTATGATATATATTAAACGCATCCAAGGCAAGGAAGAGGTTGAACAGTGGTGCATAGCCAAGAGCAAAACTTCAAAATCTCAAAGAAAAGTGGTGATTCAATTTCCATCCTAGAGGCCAATCCAAGTCGTTCTAACATCGCCAACAGATTGTTGGACATCCCGGGAACGTATCCCAATCAATTGCAAGCCGCCCCAGGTCCAGAATCCGCGCATAGCAGTCACACAGTTTGCCTAAAAACTCGTTTTAGATTTCATGGATTTATTCATCATTAGCACGTTTGGTTCATATATTCTTGTTTATCATTGAGTTTGCAAGCTATTGGTATTGTTTAATTGTGTTTTTAGTACAGGAATCAAGATATGCCATAGTTAGGGTTTCGTGTTCTTGTTTGGGGTTTTCCAATGCAGGCAAAATTGGGCGTTGATTCTGGTACCATCATGCCCGTGAGGATGAGACGAGTTGATTGGTACCAGCCATGGTCATTTATATTAAGCATATGCAATTTTTGAGATGCACAGGTTTGTACCTACAACAAGGTGTCTGTAGGTAAAAGTATCTTACGATAAAACGACGGTTTGAGGAAGAAGACAATGCGTGGCACTCACTGGTTGGGTGGTTTTAAATTTTAGCGCATTTTTTAAATACATTATTGGTTTTTTATTATATTATTTTACTTCCATTATGTGTACAACAAAAACGCGTGGCTTAGTTGGCAGGCAGGCATTGGAGTTGGATATAAGGGCCTGGGTTCGATCCCCAGGTCCTAACCTTTGTTTCATATAATTTTGCTTCACATAATCAGTTACACCACATGTCCAAACATCCACCATGCAACTCAAGATCTGGCCATCAAATTCATCAGTACTCCAGATCCAATGCCTTTCCATTGAAGGTCCATCATGCACCTCAAGTCAACATGTGCATCAGATCCAGCGAAGACAAACAGGCTTGGATTATTTGGGCTCAGAATTTCAATAATATACCCCCATAATTGCTAGCACAGGCCCATCATTATTTTCTTATTTCTTTTATTTTATTTAATTCTTTTAATATTTCTTTTATTTATTCTTAATTAACAAATTAATCTATTTTTTCATATAATCATAAAATCAATAATTCACAAAAAATTAGAATTAGTTTTTTTTTACTATTATCAAATTTAATTTAATTTAGTTTAAATCAGGGAAACCTTAATTTATTTTCACAATTAAAATTAAATTAGAAAATTAGGTTAACTCTTGATTTATTTTTTCTCTTTTTCCCAAATACATAAAATACAAAAATAGGTTTTTTTAGATTGAATTTTTTTTTTCTTAATTAAAATTAATTAGTAGTTAGGACTTCTTTTTATTTAACTATTTCATTATTTTCTTAAAAAACATGACAAAAACCATTTTTTAATCAATCGCAATTAGGTTTAGTCAAGGGTCAAAACCCTAGTCGATTTGTATTTGATTCATCGGGCGCTTATTATTGAATTTTACAATATTTTTGTAATTGTTCATGGTTTGTAATAGTTTAATTTAGGGCTTTTACTTATCGCTTTTCCCCGGGTTTTTTTGGCTATGTAATTAATCCGCCTCCCTGAAGCCTTGTAATAGCGTAGATTTACTTTCTCGCATTTTTAATCCCTGCAAATATTTAAATTGTCTAGATGTATGCTAATAGGATTGTATGGCAAGAATGCATGACAAATTAACACGATTAGAAAACCCTAATGTGCAAAGATAAATAATTGAAACAAATCACTCGCTCATATCACTCTTAGGGTATACTCTCACTTCGGTTTCCTTCGGTAAATGACCATTAAGTATAGGGTGTCTTAGTGGTTTCTCTCCTGTCTAAAAAGATCAAATGTCTCGTTCGAATGTTGCCTCCGAAATGTTGCCTCCGAAATGTTGCCTCGAATATGATCTTGAGACTCTAGGGTTATTACTAAGATGTCTTAAACATTGCTTTAGTGATCATACGTCCCTTTCGAATTGACCCTTACAACTCCAACGACGGTGCTACCTATTTCTCAATAGTGGGATAGCACTGTCTAAAGGAAACAAGAATAGAAACGATCTTTTTTCGAGTAGGTAGATGCTAGTAGGTACTTTCTCAAATCAAAGCTTTTTCACACTTACACATTTCAAAACAATTTTCAAAGAAACTTCGTCACACCTTTGAGGACTGATACAAGGGTTATCATAAAGTCAAACTTTTTCAAAAAAAAAGTACATACACAAGCAATTTTAAAAAGATGAGAAAGTACCTAAGAGCCCATGGAAAACAATGGATAGAAAGGACGCTAACACCTTCCCTTTCTATAATCTACCCCCGCACTCAGAATATCTCGAAAAAGGATTTTTTTCTTTACTTTTTTCCTTTCCGGTTGGATGAAATAAAAGTCGGTGGCGACTCTTGCTTACCGCGACATTTTGCAAACACAAAACGCAAAATGCAAACCAGTATTAAATAGTAGGTTCTGCCACCGCATCACAGGTACGCCACCCATAAAAAACACAAACAAACAAAACTTTTGAGCCAAACTACGACGCTTTGATTCCTTAAAAGGGATATGTAGGTATTAGGTTGCAGAGCCTAAGCGAGAATAACTATTTAAAACCTTTGATTTCCCTGTATTTTTCCTTTTTTCATGCATGTATTCCCTTAGCAAGTAAAAATTAGGTATAACACACCTTTTGATTAGAACAACAAGAGTGGATCCCGTGGAGTACCATGGACGTGGGGGTGCTAATACCTTCCCCTTGCGTAATCGACTTCCGTACCTTTTCTCTTGGTTGCAAGACCATCTTATCCTTTCTTTAGGGTTTTCTCGATATTTTCCCTTCCTTCGGGATATATAAAGTTCGGTGGAGACTTTGTATTTTTTCGCAGCGTGACAAACCCGTATCCATTACCGCAGATATACCGGCTCATCGATGAAACCTCAGGCTATAGGATGCCCAGTTTCATGGACGCCTATTTGGGATACAACTAAATTCGCATGAGCCCGACTGATGCACCAAAAACTGGCTTCATGACGGATCAGAGTAATTATTACTATGAAGTAATGCCTTTCGGCCTCAAGAATATAGGTGTCACTTATCAATGACTAATGGATAAGGTATTTTCCACTCAAATTGGAAGAAATCTAGAAGTGTATGTAGACGACATGGTCATCAAAACCACCATGGAAAAAAAGGCATGTAACCGACCTGAAAGAAACGCTCGTGTTCATAAAAAGGTATGATATGAGGCTTAATCCCGACAAATGTATCTTTAGAGTTCAAGCAAGAAAATTCCTGGGGTTCATGCTTACGAACTGAGGAATAGAGGCCAAACCGGACAAAAGTTAGGCGATCATAGACATGTGAAGCTTGTCTTTAAAGAAGGAGGTACATCAATTAACAAGAAGGTTATCTACTCTATCTCGTTTTCTATCCTGTGCTGGAAATAGAGAAATTCATTTCTTCGTGGCTCTAAGTAAGTTGGAGGAATTTGAATCGGTAGCAGCATGCGAAGAGGCCTATCAAGGAGTAAATCGCTTCCTATCCTCTCCCCGAATCCTGACGAGACCAGAGGAGAACGCACCTTTGACTTTATATCTGGCGGTCCCTGAGAAAGCTATGAGCTTGGTTCTTGTGCAGGAGGGGTACAATGGGAAAAATATGGTTTACTTCATCAGCAAAGTTCTAAAAGGAGTGGAGTAGCACTACCAGAAGATCAAAAAGTTGGTATTAGCATTGGTGAAAACAACTTGCAAGTTGAGGCACTACTTCCAAGGTCATCCGATAATCGTAAGAACCAATTATCCCATCAAACAGATACTGAAGAAGCCAGATCTAGCTGGGAGAATGGTCACATGGGATGTGGAATTGTTGGAGTATGATATTAAATTTACCTCGAGAACCAACATCAAATCAAAAGTGTTGGCCGACTTTGTAGTTGAGCTAAGCAGCCCAATCCTGGAAGAAAATGTAAGCAGATGGACTCTTCATGTAGACGGTTCCTCTAACTTCAAAGGGAGCGGGGCTGGGATTGTTCTCGATGGACCTGGGGACTTCATATTAGAATACTCCATAAGCTTCAACTTTTAGGATAACAATAACCAAGCGGAGTATGAGACTCACATAGCCATGATGAAATTAGCTAGGGAAGTTGGAGTCACCCATCTAGTGGTAAAAACTAATTCAAAACTAATTGCAGAACAATTGAGAGAGGAATACCAAACTAGGTACTTAGTGTTATTAAATAACCTCCAAGTAACGCAGGGGCTGTCAAAGGTCTTCGCAAAATTCGAAAGCAATCACGTCCCAAGGGAGGAGAATGTAAGAGCCGATGTATTATCCCAACTCGCTAGCACCAAGGGGTCGGGGCTAAATAAGACAGTGATATAGGAGGCCCTGGAAAAACCAAGCATTGAGCAGAAAGAAACCATGTCAATTGAGCACACCACTGGGTGGATGGCCCTGATATGCAATACCTGATGCAAGGAATTCTACCCGAGGATACTAACAAAGCCAAGCATATAAAAAGGTATCTACTCGTTATCTAATAGTGTCTAATAAGTTGTACAAGATGAGAAGGTCCACACCCATGCTTATATGTGTAGTAGAAAGGGAGGTTACCTTAGTAATGAAGGAAGTTCACGAAGGGGCATGCAATAGCCATGTCGGAGGAAGATCCATATGCAGGAAGATTCTTCAAGCTGGATATTATTGGCCTTGAATGCTGCAAGATTGGGTTGAGTTTGTGAGTAAGTGTGACAAATGTTAGGTGTACTCGCCATTTATACACTCACCATTCGAGTTATTACACCCCATCTTTTCTCCATGGTCATTCTACCAATGGGGAGCGAACATACTGGGACCATTCCCTACTTCACCCAGGCAACAAAAATTCCTAATTTTAGTTGTGGATTACTTTATGAAATAGGTAGAGACATAGGCTGTGACAGGCATCATCGCTGAAAAAGTGTGGCACTTCTATTGGAAAAATATCATTTTCAGGTTTGGCCTACCCAGAGATATAATGTCTGACAACGTGACACAGCAAAGACCTAGATATCCAAAACAGATTCACATCAGTAAAGCATCCTCAGGCCAACGGACAAGTCGAAGCAGCCAACAAGATCATCCTAGTCGGAATGAAGAAGAAGCTAGACGACGCAAAAGGCTTATGGTCCGAGTACTTTCTAGAGATTCTTTGGTCGCACTATATAACCCCACACTCCACCGCCCAAGAAATGCCTCTTCGGATGGTATACGGGGCTGACGCCATGATACCCATAGAGATTAAAACCCCTACATGAAGGAGGTAACACTTTGACGAAGAAGACAATAAGGATGATTTAAATAACTCTGTTGACTTGGTGGGCGAAGTCCGAGAAATGTCCCAGATAAGGGAATTTGCACTCAATAGTAGTTTGGCTAAGAGGTTTAACTTGAAGGTCTAACAGAGAGGTTTCCAACTGGGTGACCTAGTCCTCAAAAGGATTACTGATCCCAAGAATAAAGGAAAGTTATCTCCCAATAGGGAGGGCCCGTACCGAGTCCTCCAGAAGCTAAACAACAGAGCCTACAAATTAGAAACTCTCGACGACATAGAAATACCTTGAACATGGAATGTATCCAATATTAGGCTTTACTTTAGTTAAAAACTATGTAATAAGGATGTTAGTAAAATGTATAGGATGAACTCTTTTCCCTTGCAAGGGCAACGGTTTTTAATGAGGCACCCGAAGTAAAAAATGTAGCATTGTTGTAAAAAGTGTAACAACTCGGTCAACCTCGCCTTCGAGAAAAGGGACTCTTATCTAGAAAAAATCCCAAGTGTACATAAAGCCTCTAGAATGATCAACCTCGCCTTCAGGCAAAGGGGCTCTGATCCAGAAAAAAGCTCAAGCACACTTAACGCCTCTGGCACGGTCAACCTCTCCTTTAGGTAAAAGGGATCTGATCTGGAAAAATCCCATGCGCACTTAAAAGCCTCTGGCACAGTCAAGCTCGCTTTTAGGTAAAGGGCTCTGATCTAGAAAAAAGCCCAAGCGTACATAAAGCCTTTGGAACAGTCAACCTCTCCTTCAAGAAAAGGGGCTCTGATCCAGAAAAAAGACTAAGAGCACTTAAAAGCCTCTGGCACGGTCAACCTCACCTTTAGGAAAATGAGTTTTGATCCGGAAAAAATCTCAAGCGCACTTAAATCCTATGACACATTTAACCTTGCCTTCAGGAAAAAGGGTCTTTGATCCAGAAAAAACCCCCAAGTGCACTTAAAGCATCTGGCACGATCAACCTTGCCTTCGGGAAAAGGGGCTCTAATCTAGAAAAAAGCCCAGGAGCACTTAAAGCCTCTGGCACGGTCAACCTCGTCTTCAGAAAAAGGGGTTCTGATCTGGAAAAAAAGCCCAAACGCACTTAAAGCCTTTGGCATAATCCGGTTAAGCCCCCGAGCCTCTGTCCTCCAAATCTGGTTAAGCCTCCGGGCCTATGTCCGCCAAAGCTGGTTAATCCTTCGGGTCTCTATCCGCACTTAATGGCACTCCTCGTTAAGAGTCAAGTTCCATAATTAATACTACTCATATAAGGGTCGAGTAATATTGATACTTCCCACATAAGGGTCGAGTGATATTGACACTCCCCATATAAGGGTCGAGTATCCTATAACAAGGGAACTTTAAAACTGAATGGACCGATTCTGGTGAGGCAAATCCGAATACATGACAAATTCACTTGGGTCTAATTTGCCCAAAATATGAATGAGTAAATAACCCTAACCCGTGCAGGCTCGATGCTTTTAAAAGAAGATTCCAAAAGTGGATTTTATAAAAATAGTTGAGAGATTGAAAATTGGGTATAATGTATTTAATGAGTACTCCTAATGGCATAATAGAGGCCAAATGAAAGTACACTCTAGTGGTTTCTAGATCCTGGTAGTCCCACATAATCAGACACTTATCGCCAGGCAGACTTTGTCATAGAAAAATCAAAAGCCATGGAAAATTTGTTGCAACTCTTAAAAATGAGATAATACTCGGTACTACATGATCGGGAACATACAGCTCGATGAACTTTGTGACCGAGGGGCTTATATATATGCACTAGATTATCTTAAAATGCAAAGCCAAAAATTCAAGTAGAAAGCTAAAGATAAAAAAAAAAAGCAGAGAGTAACGATTACATAATAGACCGAAGGCAATAGTCAAGTACAAAAGCCCGGAGGCAGTATTCAGGAACAAAAAGGGAGGACAAAATCATCGCCTTAAGAAAAATTACATATTTTGCATCCTTATTGGATGAATAACAGGAACAGAAACACAAAAGAAGCATCACACAATCGGGTTCTCCTTCCTGACCTCACCATTGTCAACATTTTCTTCGGTAGAAGGATCTTCAGGATTCAGCTGAGGAGAGGGAATCTTATCCACGTCTTCGAGGTCTACGTGGAGGCCACCTTGTACCACCTTAAATTAGTCCATATTTGATATGGCTAGACCGGGATGAAGGTACATTATCTTGTCCTTGGCCCGCTCAAAAGCCTCATCACCAGCAGAAATGATGTCCACTTAAGACTTCTTGAGTTCCCCCTCAGCTCATCAATGGTAACCTTCAGCTCGTCGTTGGTGGCATTCTCCAACTTCAACCTCTCATCGAGTTGAGTTAGAGAGGCCTTGATCTCAGACTCTAAAGTCTCTCTTCAATCTTTCTCCTTAGCCAAACTCTTTTTCGTACCAGACAACTTCTCGGACTGAGGCTTCTGAACCTCCTTTGGTAGGATTATCTCCTCCCTGAGCTTTAACTCCATCTTCTCATAGTAATCACTCGACTCAAAGAGACCACGAGTCAGAACCGCACACCACATAAGGTAGGAGCTAAGGTTTTGGGTCATCTTCTGTCGACCTATGGTCTTAACTTTGTTGACATCCTCAGTAGCGTTAAGATGGTCATAGAAAAGCAGAAACCATCAAAGCTATTAGACCAAAACTTGAACTCCCCTTAAGCCTTCCCGTCTTTAGGTTCTCTCATCAGAGAAGTTATCTCCAAATCGTCATGACAAGCCTTGTCGCTCATAAGGGTCTTTAGCTTCTTTGGAATGCCCTGTTGAACCTCCTCCTGGATGGTTTGGGCAGAGACTCGTGGCTCGACCATGCTTGAGGTAGCCTTAAAGCTTATTCCCTTATGCTTCTTCGAAGCCCGAGCCTCCAACCCAGAAAGGTCTGACATAATTGCAGAGGGCCCCACGGCTCCTCTCTGGGAAGCTCTAGCCTTCAGTATTAGTTTATTCTACTCGACTATGGAGAGGTCTGTCATCTTATCTGTAATGAAAGGAAAATACGGTATGAGTATTATCCATAAATGTGCATGATTGCTAAAACAAAAACAAAAACTATTACCAAGAAAATTAAGAATTTGTTTGTTGGTTAGAGACAACAGATCTTTAACCTTCATCATTCAGAAGGAGTCGAGTACGGTCAGAGCCTGGATTTACAATTCACTCAGCTTTTTGAATGTAAAGCTAGATATAGGGGAACGATGTCGGGTCTAGTAGAAAGGAAAGTGGGAGTTCCCGCCCAAGGCGTACAAAACATGGGGACATCTCGTCCCACATTTTACCTTCAGGAACCGTTCTTTGAAACCCTTATAATTGGAGGTATATACTTGGAGAAAACTTATGTTGGAAAGACCAATGATTTGGATCCAAGAAAGCTTCTTGGCCCCTTTTACCTCATAAAAGAAAAAAAAACAAAACCATCATGGGGACGATGTCCATTTCCTCGCAGACTATTTCAAAGGCCTTTATGAAGCTCCGACTGTAAGGATGAAGTTGCGAAGGCGCGACATTTATAACCTTTAGTATGTCGACCTCAAATTTAGAAAAAGGTATACGGATTCTAAAGTCCTCCAAGGTCCCAGCATAAAAATAAAAGAAATCTTCATCAGTAGTCTTCCGGCGTAGTATACAGATGCGCTCCCGTGAGACACGGGAATCTAGCATAACGTCATCTTCTTCCTCAGTTGAGGAGACATTTATCAGGGACAGAAGTTTGGCAATCTTTGTTTCATCAAGGATAATGTTCTTGTAACCCATGACCTCAAGATCGAAGGGTGCAGACACTTCCATCAGAAATTCTACATAACCTGAGGAGGAAGAATCACAGTCAGAATCTCTCAAAGAAGAGAAGGTACAACCAGAAACTTCCCTCGTGATTCAATTAAAATCCTCCTTACCAAAATCGCATATCACCTCTCGCATGCATTGGTCCCATAACTCCCACCTTTCTTCAGAATTTGAGGGTTTTATAACATTCCCCTCATCATCACACTCTCTTAAGGTAACCATTATCTAAAAGACAAATATAAATGAAAAGGGTAAAAGCAAAATACCTGAAAAATTGAAGAACACTTGAGGAAGAGTGTACGCTTTCTTCTGGAAAATGTAATGCTTTTCTAATGTCAAAGATGAAAAAGGAAAGAAGAAAAATGTTTTTAATAGAACCCAATGAATAGTGTCCTAGGGGAGGAGAACATCACCCAATGAACAAAGATTTAGGTGGAAGTCATCATTAGTCTAAGAAAGAGAAAATGAATGACTCTTCATTCTGTGCCATGTATACAAAGACAGAAAACAAGCTGCAACCCAGTGTTGACTTCAATATTTTTCGTTCCTTTTGTGACCGAACATTACATCCTTACAGAAAAGGATTTAAATTCGGGGGGCTTATGTACATCCCGAAAATATCAGTCTAGACCGGGTAGTGAAATCGAATGAATAGGAAGAAAAATAGGTGGTTGACTCGAGGGTAGAGGATACCCAAGGTGCATCTTGGCTAATCGTACCAGACGAACATCATTCCCTCGGGTAGCAACCCATGTATGTCGTAAACCCATATAAAATTAGTGGTTTAGACCCAGCTACCCATGACCAGTCATCAACTCAGCTCATTAATGACTATAACCACTGACGGTGCATTTAAACCAATGTTGTACTTCTTTAAACACCTTCATTCATGGATACAACAAAGGTTATGTAGTTATGAAGCCCAAGAGTCACACATTAACCATGACTCTTGAAAGTGCAAAAAAGAATGCTATATAAGGGGCTCCCTGCAGAGGGATAAGCAAGACATTATTCTTGGGACAATACGCACTATAGACGTAGCTCCCAAATTCCCCATTATTCTACAAACCTACTTTCATGTTTTTCCCTACTCTCAGGGGGAAGTCGTCTGAATTTTTGTTCTCAGCAAGAACACACATGTTGTACTTTTTCAAATTCATACACACATTCCTAAAAACACACATTCTTTTAACATAGATGAGGTAATATTTTGCTGGACCTTCACTGAAGGATCCTTGTTGCCTTATCAGACAATATTTTGTTGGACCTTTTGAAGGATCCTTGCCACCTTACAAAGAAACATTTTACAGGACCTTCAATGAAGGATCCTTGTCACTTTATCAAACAATAGTTTGTTGGACTTTCACTAAAGGATATTTTCTGCCTTATCAGACAATATTTTTCTAGATCTTCACTAATGGATGCTTATCGCATTATTAAGAAATATTTTGATGGACATTTATAGAAGAAACATTACTTTCTTACGAATTTATATTTTGATGAACCTTTACTAAATGATCTTGTCCGCCTTATGAAGAAGTACTTTGTTGGATCTTCATTAAAGGATCATTTCTGCCCTATTTGGAAATATTTTGATGTACCTTTATAAAAGGATCATTGACGCCTTATTAGGGGATATTTCACTACACCTTTATAGAAGGATCATTTCCTCCTTATCAAACAATATTGGTGGATACAAAGAGATATTCCTCACGGATGTATCAGGCTTTCAATACTCGACTTTGTTAGGGAGCCATCGCCATCTTAATAGGTCATTCACTCAATGCCAAATGGAAAACACACATCGGGTGTATGACTCAATTCTACGAATGATGAATTCCAAGGATCTAAAAAAAACTGTCAAAAGGCTTGAATATTCTCATAAAATATCCTAAGGGCATGATTACAAAAGGGCCTACAAAGGGAAAATTTCAAAAAGTGAACAAAAGTACACATAAGTAAAACATTAAATGCTACAACGCTTGATGGACTCACCCTAAGCCACACTTTAATGACTCACCCAAGCAACGCTTGAGCGATTCGTGACAATCAACTCTTGAGGGACTTTCTCAGGGAAAAACTTGAGGGACTCCTCGTAATCAATGCTTGAAGGAGTTTTCCAAGTAGTCCTCGATGGATTCGCCTCTAAGCTACTCTTTAGAAACTTACCCCATATTCTTAATTTCAGGGATGCCCTTCTCTAGAAAAAGATGAATGTCTCATAGATTTAAATCACTTTTCCCTTCACATGCCTCGTTTCTTGATGAGGAGTCGAGGCCACCTTGATAAGCTATCTCGTTTGAGTTAGGAATGTAAATTATCACCTCCTCTCATGGATAAGTCTCACAAGGTGTCTTCATTAGCTCAAAGAACAACGACAACATGAAATCAATAAACATACCACCAAAGGTATGAGTATTATCATTAAAACAAACCAAATGAAAATATTACAAAACCCCTATAATAGGGAAACAAAATAGGTAGTACAAAATAAAAGACCTAAGAGTTAGATAAGGAAGACTTAACTTTACAATTATTTCCTGAGAAGGGATCACCATCTTTCTTGTTTAATCACTTCACCTTCTTAAAACTCGTGTTTGAGTGACCGCATACAGGGAAAATTTTGATTGGGCCTCAAAAGGGAGCGACCCGTAGCTAAATAAGCCCAAATGTATTATGAAAGGGCCAGAAGATGGAACGGGAAAGCGAGACAAGGTGTGCCTTGTGTCGCCTAATTAGATATTGGGTTACCCGACCCAATCTCATGTCTATCAAAAGCTGATCGCCTTAGGACGTGACCGATGAGGTGTACTTGAAAGGGTGAATTTTAGTAAAGGTTGTTGGGGAAACCTCTCCCCCAATTAAGGAGAAAAATCATTCTCCCAATTAAGGAGAAAACCATTCATCCTCTAAACTCGTTGGGGAGTTGAGGGAATGTTGTTTCTTTCCTAATACCCGACCCAAGAGGACATCCATAAATGTTTTAGCCTCTAATGTTAGAGGGTATGGGTGACAAAATGAGTCTAACCCGTTGGGAACCATTTTGCCTACATTTTTTCGCTGAGCAGATTAAGATTTTAGGTCTGCATCCTCCAAATGTCTGCCCCATCCGCCCTGTTTTTATACAGGCTTTTGCGAGGGCAGACACTAACATAATTTTTTTCAATTTTTAGACTAAAAATGTGTAGGGCCTGCTTCGCCCTTATTTTTTGCGAGAAGCGTCAAGATTGTAAGTCCACGCCCTACACAATGATGTCCTCCTCGCCCCGTCCTATTTTTTGCGGGCTCTTGCAGAGAAGACCTAAACGGAATAAATATATTTACTTGCCACTCCTATTAGAGAGTCGATCATCCTCTTAAGCAGGATCATCACTGTTGTATTTTTAACTAGTTCAATATTTAAAATATTATTACTTCAAAAATTCATGAAGTTAATAAAATATTATTACATAATTGATTGAATTTTTTATAGAATTAATTAGTAGGAAAGCATTAAATTGAATTAAGACTAAAAGGCCTGCAAAAGGTAAAACTTTTTTTTATTAAAAAAAACTTAACACTAAATAACTATTAATATTTGGATTAAAAATAAGTTTAAGAACAAAATATCATATTGAAACCTAAACCACGATATTTGCTTAGGCCCCTATGGAACCGTTAAAGAGACAACGTTTACATTAATATACCTTAAAAAGATATTTAATGATGATTTAAATTGAAGAAAGTGTTTCTTGAAATTCTTCAACTGTTCAAAACTATTTAAATTTATACGCAAAGTGATCAAATAATTTATCTTGCATGCCATACGCATCTGAAAAATCATGGTTAAAATTCTAAAGTTTGTGTATACAATATTTTTTCTAATAGCTATTTTTACTGAAGTACGCGGTAAGATTATTTTATTATATTATTGTTTCTGTACATAATTTTTTATGCAAATTCAGTGACATTAATATATTCTGATTTTACATGACAGCATTTGGTGAATACTGCAATTCTGATTCTGAATGTCCCAAATTGTGTCACCCTCCTAAGAATGTAACGCACTGCTTTTGGAATCATTGTTTTTGTGTAAAGTAGTTCAATATTAAAAGTTACTATTTGTTATTTTAAGAATATAACTTATGAAGTTAATTGTTATGTAAGGTCAGTTTAAAGCTTTTTATACTCTGAATCCATTATAGTTATATATATTTGTGTTATTTTAGATGTGATTATGATAATATTCAAACTTTTTAAACAAATAAGTTGTAATTACATTGTTAATATATTTCAATTAAATTTTTAAATACATCTTATAATGTAATGTATTATTGTTATTATTTGTCTGAAAAGTTTTATATATCAAGAAGTGCAACGGCTACTATCACTAATGTAGAATTAGTAATTTGCACCCGTTATTTTGTCATTTTACACTCATTTTTGTAGGGTGTATATCCAAAGAGTGAAAAATATATGATAAATTTACACCCGTTTTTAAAACAGGAGTAAAGTAGATTATATTACACCCTCTTTTAATTAAAACTGATATAAATTGTCTGAGATTTATATTAAATTTACACTCTATTTTAGATAAAAGGATAAAAATTGTTACGTATATATGTTTAAATAAAAATAAATAAATGTATACACTAATTATCAAACAATTTACCTCCTATTTTATCAAAATAGGGTGTATAATTAATATTGCATGCGTCAATAAATAAAGAAAAATGATTGTGTAAATTAATTTTTTATTTTTTATTTAGTTTGTTAATTTATATTTATATTCCACTTATACGGTAAACATAATTAATTTTTTAACCAATTTTTTATAAGATTTCATTAATTAATATAATATGATGTTTTTATCAATAATTAGAAGCTAGCTAGATGTGGTTGTCTTAGATAATTTTTCAACAACCTCATTTTCTTGTCTCTTAATAAAACTCAATAATAAAGTTATTATAATATATAGAGAATAAATCTTTACAATGCCTAATAATATTATCAAATCATGTGTAATTTATTTTTGGAGAAGAGAAACCATCCACCACAAACTTAGAATCTAATTCAAATTGTGTAGAATCTATTATGAAAGAAGAGAAACCATTCACCACAATTTTGGAATCAGTAGAAAAAAAAAATCCACATTACATTTGATTCTTCTTATGATTGTATTGTTCCAGTTAACACAAGATCTTACCTGAGTAGGGCCAGAGTCTATCTTCATGGCATCATTCCAAAAATGGAGAACATCATGCATACACTCCCTCTGTTGCTATGTAGCAATGTTCCACATTTTGTTTTTTCGTTGTTTCAAGATACTCTATATGACTACGACAAAAATATCACAATTGTTATGGAATAGTTTCTAAATGACATCAAAGAATATTGTAGCAACAATGGATCCACTATCCACCACCTCATAGGCCACACGATGAAAGTGTGTTCGGATTCAAATATTTCAGCTACTAGAACATTTAAAGAAAATATGCGGGGAGTCTTATATATTATCATCACATGGAGCAAAATTAACGGGATAATTAACACCTTTGTCGTTTCTACATATCTGCCAAATCAATTTCTTGACTTTCAATGGTGCTTTAGTCCTCCAAATGGGGTGCTAGTGACTAGGAAACTTTGAAAACTAGTATCAATAAGGTACTGTATAATCATCCAATAAGAACTCTTTATCGTGCAACCTTCATTAATCTGTATGTTCTAAACTCGTTTAACTTGTATGGACGAATCAAAACTGTGGTGTTGAAAAGTTGATCGTACTGAGAGTCAAATCCATGGCCAGTGTTACTTTTCCCTTTAGTTAGGAGTTTCAACTGAGGTAAAATCTTAACTATTTTTAATTTAAAAATATAAAAAGGAGGTCACCAAATTTTAAGGGTTTTACTTCTGGCGTATGTATACCAACGTAAACATTTTGTTAGGAAATCTATATTTTGTTGTAGTGAAACAATGTAGAAAATAACTCGCAGTATGCTGAAGAGAATGGAGACACCACAAGTAAACTGTAATTTAGCATCGACTATAAACTCTCGCTAACAGGCCAAAAATCGACGCTAATAAGGTTTAGCGTCGGTCAAATGTCGGTATCAGGCGGACTCTCCAAAGCTGGAAGTTAATAGAGTAGCTTCGGCCTCGTGCCGACCCACAATATTAACGTCGGTTTGCATCGACGCTAACACGTGTCACGTGTTAAATTCTGATTAGATTGTCCTCAACAACAAAAAATTACATGTCATCATATAGCATTGGCCAGATGTGTCACTATGGGACACATCATCATATAATGTGTGTCACATGCTGATTTGTTATTGGGTTGTCCCTTAACAAAAAAATTACACGACATCATATAGCGTCGGTTTTAGTCGACGCTAATTTTTTTTATATCCATTTTTAGATCATACCAGGATATATTTTAATTGAAACTTGTTTATTGTCACCATGATGATCATCTTGTAGTGCCATATTTAATTGATAAATATTTAATTATAAAAGTAGTCAAAAACGATGAGATCCACAATTTAATCTTTTTAAAATATAATCAACAAATCTTCAAGTACACCAATAAATTGGTTACATAATACAATACTGATAACACAATCCTCTAATAAAAAACGAATTTACTTATATCAAAATACTGATAAGCTCCAAAATAAATTAAAATAAATATACTTAAAACTAGACAATTGAATATTAATCAACTCTCCTGATCATGATCACCACCATCATCTTCCTCCTCCTTCAACATTTAAAAAACAAGATAAAAGTTAACAATGGAGGATAAATCAATCTAGACATAAATCATGATTGATTATGGTATCAAATGTCAATTCCATATCAAAGCAAAAAAGTTTAATGAACAAGTGTCTAACACAATTCCTCCTATATTTCATTCACATAAATGACATTAAAAAGTTACTAATTTGATAACATGAAATTTATTTGCACTCATCAATTACATAGAAGATTAAAGCAATGTCTATCAGTATAAAGAAAGAAAAAGACCAACACAATCCCCTTGCCAAAGAAAACCCTTTTCCCAACTTATAAATCAATTAAAAACCAATCCCAGACGAATGCTAAAACAAACCCCTAGATAAATTCTCAAACCAGCCATGTGCTACCAAAATAGATTAAAAAAAAACAGTCCCTAAACATCAGAAGAAGCATCTAACCAAAATTACATCCGAACCGGAAACCAAAAAAACCCAGCCACTCCCATCTGGTTGAGCAGAAAGAACACTCATACCAAAATATAGACTTATCATATCCTAAAGTGAGCTTCTAAAGCTCAAATTTCTCATAAGCTCTCTCACATACATTCTCCAAAATTGCCTATCAATAAACTCAAGAGAAAGCACACTTATTTTCAATTCATTGGCAAAAATAGAAAATCAAAGTTAACAACAACATATTTGTTTAACCTAATTCAGTTTCATTGTTTAACCGTATTAGTAAAAAACAATGGTAGACAGAAAGTTAAACTAAAATTCTGGTACAGCAGACTCAGATGTCCTACAAGGATGTCGAGACATATGATCTGACATAAACACACAGGCAAGATAAAACTGTGCTGAAAAAACAAAGAGCATATCTGAATTGTTTATCCAGTTCAGTGTACAATAACACCTACTCTAGGGGCTACCAAGCCAAGAATGAAGTCCACTATCAACAATATCAATTTGCAGACTCTACAACCAACACACCTGTTGAAGATATACACACTTAATCACTACCCAATGACCCTTCTACCTAGGTCCTCCCTAGATATGGATATCCCTATTCCATTTCCAATCATCGCAATAATGTCTAGCCGTCAACACCTCAGTCACTGCATCGACGACCCTTCACCAAGATTCTGATCACGCAAATAGATAGTTTGGAAGACACACATCCATGACAACCTAGCTAAGTTTCTAAGCCAAACTCCATTGTTTGTTAGCTTTTCTCCTAACTAAGAACACATCATGGAGTTGCTTCAAAGCTTCCTCCAAGAATAATACACCTCTTACCTACAGGCTTTGAGGTGAACATGGTAACCTTCCCACAATCCGAGAGGTTTACCTTGATAAAACCCTAGACTTCTACATCTTGAGTCATGTTTTTCTAGGTTACAAACCTTTCTATTTATAATCTGTTACCCAACTGGTTTTGGGCCTTCAATCACAGCAAATCAGCTCAAACAAACTGCAGAAACTTCTGCCCTAAAGAAAGGTCTTCAATCTTTACTTTCCTAAATAATCTCTTTATTTAGAAAGTCTTCATTCTCCTTGATTTCTGATTGAATTTTCTAGACCTTTAAATATGCGCCACATAGGATGCATAATATTCTCCTGAATATTCTGCTTATGTTGAGAACAAACATGAATCTCATTAATCTAGCCTAGTAGGCGCGATGTCAAGACATCTTCTTTAACATGTTGTTCCAGTTATTGAAAAAGTTCAACACAACATATTCTAACATTGTAATAGGACTTCTTGTTGTACCTGTTCTTCTTATCCTATTATTCATTGCTGCTATTATTTTTTTTACAAAAATTAAGCCAATCCTAAAACAAGAGAACTAACAATTTCCCTCTTTGTCAAATTTTGGCTAAAACAAATAATCTAAAAATAATTGCAATATAGGATATTACAACAATTCAGAAGCTACTGCACACAACAATAGATCTTCAGTTGAAAATCATGTCTCAACATCTTGTTAGACATCTTCTTTGCAGCACTCTGAAGAACTCAATTGCATCAGCACCAACGAACATCAGTTTCAGAATAAAAGGAAGGAAAGTCCTGAAGTTTGGTTGATGCACACGAGGAAGAAGATAGCAGAAGACAAGTTGTACTCCCCCTCAATGAAGGAACATCTTCTAAACATAGAATATTAATGGTGGAATAAGAGAGCTTTCAATAACTATTTAAGACCAAGTCAACCACCACCCCTGATAACTCAAAACACAAGTCATAACTGTGTTCATAACTCAGATCACATGTCATAAACATATGTCACAAAAATAGGATCGAACATCTTATTTTGACCTTTGTGAGCATTAATAATAACCACCACTTGTGGAATCAGCAGAGCTAATTCACCTTTCTCCCCCTTTTTAGCCAAAACTTGGCAAAGGAGACCTTCACAATACCAGACCCAAGCATAACTTACCCAAACCCGAATAAAAGCCATAAGAATTATGAACTCAAGGAGCTCACGAGGTTACAGAGAACTCTCTATAAATAACTGGGATTTTCACTTGGAAAGTAATGATCCTAGGTTGTAGTACCAGTCTTGGTCAAAAGAAACGATATTTAAGGAGGAAACTTCAAATATCAACGTGCACCGTCCATAATAGCTTTGAATGCTATAGTTAATTCCTGTCCATACACATGCATTGTCAGACAAATTTTTCTCGTCCAATTTACAGCCACGTGTTTGAACACATAGGATACTCCACCGTATGTTGACCATGCAAGAACATGTTATGAATAATGTCCTGAAACTTAGTCAAACATTGTCTTTTGATTTCAGTAATCAACACATCTTCTTCCACCAATTAGGGATGTTTTACCAAATTATCCACTTCTTCATACTAGATTCTAAGTGTTCTTCTTTCACTAAGATATCAAAATATCACATTTGTGACACCTCTTTAAAATATAGACCTTCAAGAAGTCTTTTTGAAATCTATAGAGAAAAATAAATTCTCACTGACTCCCATTAAACTTCTAAGAGATATGTGAACTTCTGATCTTCACCAAGCTTCTCATAGTTAGAAACAACCATGTCTTGTTAAGTTTATCCATAACTTCATAATGTCATAACATGTTGTTTAGACATCATTTCCTCATAGAACCTTTACAAAAGTGAACATTATTATGGCTTGACAATGCCTGTATCATTGCAGCAACAATTTACAGATATCCAGATGACTCCCTTTGTTATGAGTAACTAATGCTTCAGCAGAAGATGAATACTTGTGCACTAGATGAGAAACTTCCGCACTTCCCACATATGTTGAACCTTGACTCCCTCAGTAGAGTCAAACCAGAGTCAAATATTCTCACTCCTTGAGAATACTTCCAGACACCCTGGTTTCTTCATAACACAAGGACACATTTGATCATTGTCTTATCATAACCACACTCTATATCATGACCTTTTGAATAGGTAAGATGTCATGCATACTAGGTGTGAAGTCACTCACAAACTCCAAAAGCTTTACTAATATCTAGATCACCAAAACTTTTCTGGAGTGACTTGCAGTAAAAATAAAATACCACTTCAAAATACTCTGCTCATACCTCAGTATCTATCAGTAGCCTTCTTCCTTTATATCCACTAGTAGTTGCTGATACTAGTGGAGTTTTCAACAAAATAGTCATCCATTCAACATGCATGCTAATGTAGACAGGATTAGACTCTCCATATTCTAATCCACATAGTCTGAAACTCCACTTCTCACAATAATGCTTAATTGAACAATCCCAAGCATTAAACAAAACAACTATCAACAATAATGATGTTAAGACATCATGTGGTACATCAACTCCATAATACAGAACCTAATCAAATTGGTTCTTGATCAATCATTTAAAGGACTCATTATGCATAGAAATCCTTTAATAAGCTCACATTAGAACACACATCCGGTGTACAAGTTCCTGCATGCTTTACAGTCTGGTTTGTAGTAATGGCTTTGCACACCTTCCAACTCATAGTTATCAGCAAGGGACAATTCAACACCTTCATATATTCCTTGTGATCAGCATAAATCAGCAAAATAAATCAGCTCCATAATCTCTTTGCAATCCAGTGCACCTGCTCCTAATTCTCTTTCAAGGGCAATTCTTCTTTGAAACACATATTTCCACTTTTCAGCATTGCCAATAGAATGGAAGGAAATGTTTTAAAGAGGAGCATCAGGAACCCTAATAGAAATCTTCTTGCTTGCAGACTTTTTGATAGGAGAGATCTCCTGGACATCTTGCTCGACATCATAGTCTGATTCAACTTCTTCAACAACCAGCAGGATAGTCTTCTTTATCCCATTCACTACTGCAAAGAAAGATAAATTCTCGCAGAACTAGCACTACCTCTTGGAGAAGGATGGTATACTCTAGCAACATCTAGCTAGAGTCTTCAGAGAATCGTAAAAGCATAAACACTTACATCTTGTAGCAACATGTCTCAGCATGTTATCCAACATCATCCTCTTAGGAGGGAAATAACTCTACGCGCTTGAACATCATAAGTTCCAAACAAGCCAATTAGTCCATTGACTCCTCCTGTCATGGACAATCAAATATTTCATTATGGAGAAAACACAACACTAAGCACCCACTAGTTCACTGGGAATAACTCCAAGTACATATATTGTCATGACTCTTTGGATGGCTAAGATGTCATGCAACCATATTCTGAAACCAACTTGCAACCATTTCTTAGCGTGCTTAAAAAGCTTTACTAAGATTCAGACTCTCCAACAGAAGGAGTACCCCTTAACCAATGTGTTGATTAAAACCTCCTTTTGCACATTACTAATATTTGCTGACACTAGTAAAGTCTTCAAACTAAGATAGTAGTTATACATTACTCGAGCATACTTCTCCTTCAATCAGAATCTCCTTATTCAACACCATAGGCAGAACTGCCACTAATGAGTGTGGAATTTGAATATTGAGATTCATAGTTCCAAGTATCTTTAATAGACTATCATCAAAAATGATGTTCCAACATCATTTGAGACATCATCAACATTACCACAGACCTTATCTGCTTTGGTTCTAGTAACATCATCCAAGGGATTTATTTCCATCCATGCCCTTTAACAAACTCCTCATTCTCACAAAAGGATCTCACATGGTCTCATCTACAGATTAACCGCACAACAAAAATATTCTCTCACTATATTTTGTAGTAAGCTTCTCACACTAGGTAAAACTGACAGGTTTCTTCTTCACACATGTGATACTTGTTGAATCTTCGACAAGACATCCAATCATGGCAGTCTAAATGTTCCAGTTTAGGTCAGTGACTTGACCTTAAGCTTAACCCTTGGAGAAAATAGAATATACTAGCTTCTAGAACCACATAGATCCAACAGGGACATAGAAAGCTACACCTAGTGGCCACAGGTCACAACTGAAGGGGTAAGAAAACACTTAGAAGGGGGGGGGGGGTTAATAAGTGACTCTTTTTCTCAATAACAAAGCTCAACAAGAATGGAAGGACAAGGTTATTTTTATCCTAGTTCGTTTGAACTCAAACTACTCCAGTACACCCGTCAAGGTGATTTCCCCTTTCTCAACAAGTACTTAATCCACTATAATCAAATGATTACAAACACACAACAACTGTTGTGACTAACAATGCACAAGTAATCTTACAAGTGACTAACACCACTAAGACTTAAATCTAGTCCTAGTCTACTTGAGAAATCTGACCAAACTTGGTCTCTCAAGGAACAATTACAAGAGTTAAAACTTACAAAGAGTGAAATAGAAATTTGCTTCTAAAAAGCTATATCACAACTATGATTTTTCACTTAAGATAAATTGCACAAAGTGTATAAACAAAGAGTTTGTGAGCTTAGAATTTTTCACGTAATTTCTTGCTTCTCTTTTTGAAAATTGTTGATTCGTTGACTAGTTGGTTGGCTTGCAATAAATGTCCTTCTATTTATAGTAGGAACAATAAGATCGTTGCTGCCTTCAGAAAAAATGGAGAGCATTAAATGCTTGCGTGTTTCCTTGCAATATTCCATTTTCCAAGAAACTAGCTTAGACACTTGAGTGCTTTTAGCTGTCTTTGCATTAATGAGCAACAAAATGTAAGAACATGTTTCCTATGCTTGACAAGACAAGTTGGATTTAACGTTCTTTCAGAACTTGCTTCAATGTCTTCAAATCAGAACATGCTTTACTCATCTTCTAGGCAGTGCTTTGCTTGCTAAGAACTTGATCAGCGCTTGCTTTCAAATAACTTCTGAACAGCACTTGCTTTCAAGTAAACTTTTGAGCAAGGAATCCTGCTAAATGTTAGAAGATGTATTTAAAATAAATTGTCTTACCAGAGTCATCAGATGCGCTTATAAACAGAAATGGTTCTTTCATTAAAGAACTTCTTCATATAATTTTTGCTCAGCACTTCAGAATGTTTCTGTCAGAACATTATCTGAAACATTCAAATACATTAACCAGAGTATAAATTATCTAGGATATAATTTATTGTTATCATCAAAACTCTGAGATAGATCAGAACTAATCTTGTTCTAACAATCTCCCCCTTTTTGATGATGACAAAAATTATTCAGATATAGAAATAAAATATGATAAGAGATAAGAATCTCCCCCTGAAATGAATATTTCTATATGTAAAACTTCTTGAGTTTATTTGTCAGAGTATATAAAAAAATATCTTCTTGGATTTCTTCATAACTTCTTTAAGAAGATTTTCTCCCTCTTAAACTTTTTGAGTTTAAGTGATACCTGCAAAATAAATTCTTTTGCACAGAAAGAAATCTTGTATTTTGTTAGAATGTCTGAGACTTAGTCCCATAACTGTTAAACAGTGATTAGTTCAAAATACTCATTTTCTCCCCCTTTTTGGCATAATAAAAAAGTTTTAAAAAAATAGTTGACGAATTTAAAAGATTTCATAAAAAGGTAAAAGAAATATCTAGAAGTACAAAAAAACACCCAAACAAAAGACAAGAGACAAAAAGAAACTAGGATTTCTTAGTAACAAGAGCCATCAGAAGATTATTGATCTCAGAGGAAGATTCTTCTTGTTTCATCATCCAACTTCTGATTTCTTGATTTGTTTGATCTTGCTTGTCCAAGCGTTCGTGTATGACTTCATTCTCCCTCTTGAGCTCATTCAGAGTGTCCATAATAAGTGAGGTAGGGGAAGAGGATGACGAAGCTTCAGCAGAAACAGGCTTGGGAGTAGCAACCGTTGAGTCAGAATGTACAAAGGTGAAAAGCAGAGTTCCCAAATGCATTACAAGGGTTGGCACAGGTTCAGGAGCTGCTTTAACAGAAGGTTGATTCAATAGAACAATAACCATAGGATTTGAATCTTTAGAGGCATCTTCAGATTGATCTTCTGATATGTCCATTGTATCAGCTGGTGTATCAGTAATCATTAACGAAGACTTCTTATTCCAAATGTCAGCAGCTTCTGACTTGAAAGCATGCAGAAGTTTGGAAAAGTTGTCCAGCACCAGAAAGTGGCATAAGTCATGTAACTTCAGTGACTCATCATCTAAAGTTCTTCTGAAAGATTCCCACAGAAGATCTGTTGCAGCTGGGTTCACGCTTCTGGCACAATCTTCTTTCAGCAGATTTAACCATGCTTGAACATCTGTTATAAAATTCTAAAACAAAGTATTCACATCTGGCTGAACAGGTTTTGGTACATCCTTCTTGAAAGATTTAGTTTTCAAAAACTGTAGAGATTCATAATCCACTATAGTTCTTAAAAAACTAGCAGGTTCAGTATTTTTGGTTGGTTCAGGAGTGGGTGAAAGATCAGGTTGGTCATCAAAGTTAGGTGGTGTTGTTTGTTCATGGGGTTCGGACGATTCAAAAATTTTAGTTGGTTCAACAGACTGTTGTTCTGGAATATGAGGGGGTGAGAGTGTAGCTTAGTTTGGTGTTGGATGTTGTGGTGAAGTAGGTGGAGTGATGTCAGGTGAAATGATTATAGTATTTTCAGGAGTGGGAGTGGGGTTCTGATGTGATGGTTAGTTCATGGCAAAAATGTTTTCAGATGGTAATGTGAAAGGTGGTTTTTGTGTTGCTATAGGAACGATGATTCCACGAATTCTCCAAGATCCAGCGTCATACCATCCAGAGGGTCTGGGTGATAGAGGTCTAGGAGGATGTCTTGAAAAGTGTTCAGTTGGAATGGGTTGAGAAACATATGGTTCAGAGGGTTCTGAGTGTGAGGGTTCTGATTGAGAATCAGAGTGTTCATCAGAGTCAAAATCACTCAAATCTGATAAAACTTGATTTTTCTGAGGGTTATCAACAAGGGAGTCAGATGGTAAGGTTAGGTCAATATCTACATCTATATGTCCTAAGGTTCGGGAGGGTTCAGCAGATGTGGATACATTTACATAATCATAAACAATGACAGTTTTAGCAGGTTTACCTGTCTTTTTCTTCTTCTGAGGTCTGGCAGAAGGACCTTCTACTGCTTTCCTCTTCAAATATTCCTGAAGAACAACATCTGGAGCAGCTTGATTTCTTCCTTGAAGCCAAGCTGGATCAATAGGTGTTCCAGTTTCTTTGCAGATTTCAATATAGTGCAGGATGATACGTGGGTGATCTCCTGAGTTGAACATAGGAAAATCAACAAGAGGTATCCTTCTTCTTTTCACAGCAGCTGACACATATGGAGTTGGTTCCACCAGCAGCTTGTTAATTATTTTCCTTTTCAGCAAAATTTTCCCAGTCATAGTTTTACCACAAGTTGGTTCTAGCTCTCCCAGAAGATTGGCTTCATCTAGGTGAGCAATCAAACCATTCTCAGTTAGAATGTCTGAGATTAATCTACCCATAGGAATCCAATTCCTTTTGGATTTTGGGTTTTTCAACCTTTCAGCTTCCCTAGTCTCTTTTACATGGTTCCAGAGATGTTCAAATAACAAGTAAGGCAAATTAATTTTGACATTAGTTCCAAGGCAGAACAACAAATATTGTTGATCAGCGTTGATGTAATCTAGAGAGCTGGTGTCTTTTCTGTGGTGAATACATCCATAGATAATTCTTGCCCAAATCTTGTATTTAACTTTCAAGTCCCTGACTTTAGAGGAACCTTGACCATTTGTGAAAATCTCTGAATATACCCGTGACATCTCCATTCTTCCACTTGGCATTTCCGTAACTCCAAGTCCTTTAAACCCTAACAACTTTCTGATTAGGTTTTCAGTAATGGATATTTCCTTGCCCATTACGAAGGAGAGAATAACCTTAGGCATTGCAATAACATGAATCCAGAATTCCTTCACCAGATGTGGAAAGAATGGACCAATAAGACGATCAAAAAAGATTTCCCATCCTTGAAACTTAACAGCGGGAAACAAGTCAAAGCCATTTTCTCTTAGATTCTCAAAGTCTACCATTAATTCACTTAGAACTTCCAAACTGTCTACAGGAATGAGGGTAGTTCTTTCAGGCATAATGTATTGCTCAGAGTGGGATGAGGAAGAAGCCATTGAAGTTCTTTGAGAGTTGAGAGATGAAGAAAAAGGGTTTTTAGAAGAAAAAAAATACAGAAAACGCTTGAGTTTGAAAGAGACGGTAAAAAATGAAAAAGGTTTTTCAAAACATATTTATATGCAAAAGTTTCAGAATTAGGTTTAGAAATAATATAATTTTTTTAAAGAATTTAAAACAAACCTAATCATTACATGCATTTAATGATTTTGCTAAAAATAAGGGAAAACGTGAGATTATGGCTAATCATTAACAGTTACCTAGAACGGCGTCAGTAGCCTTTGCACGCTTGACCTTTCAGAAATACACCACGTGTTCAGCTCCTGAAGGATGCATGTAACAACTGTTTGTTCTAAATGGATTTCTGAACTATACTTAGAAATGAAACGTTAGAACATTTCAGAACTTTTCATATAGCTTCTGATGTAACTTCTCTTCTAACTTCTGAAGAGTTGTTAATCAAAACATTTATTTCAGAATATTCTGAGGTCAAACACAGAAGATAAATATTATTTTATTCAGGGAATAATTCCATACAAATATTTTTCAAGATGAAATTAAATCTATCTTCTGAAAGGGGTTTGGTAAAAATGTCAGCCCATTGATGGTCTGTTTTAACAAAAATTAAATTTAAAATACCCTTCTGAATATAGTCCCTTATAAAATGATATTTAATTTCAATATGTTTGGATTTAGAATGTAAAATTGGATTCTTAGAAAGACAAATAGCAGAGGTATTGTCACAAAAGATAGGAATCTTACTTTCATAAAGATTAAAATCTTTTAGCTTACTTTTTATCCAAATCATCTGAGAGTTACATCCAGCAGCAGATATATACTCAGCTTCTGTGATGGAAAGTGCAGTTGTTGCTTGCTTCTTGTTGTACCACGAGATAAGATTTTCACCCAGAAACTGATAGCTTCCATAGGTGCTTTTTCTTTCAACTCTATCTCCAGCAAAGTCAGCATCACAATAACCTATTTGTCTGTAATCTTGTGATCTTCTGTAACACAAACCCAGATTAGTAGTACCTTTCAAATACCTAAGAATTCTCTTAACTGCTGTTAAGTGAGTTTCTCTAGGATTTGATTGGAATCTAGCATATAAACACATGCTAAATAGTATATCAGGTCTAGATGCAGTCAAATAGAGAAGGGATCCAATCATACCTCTATAGAGCTTCTGATCTACCTTCATACTTACCTCATATTTTCCCATAATGCAGGTTGGATGCATAGGAGTCTTGGCATCTTTGCTTTCTGACATCTGAAATTTCTTCAGAATTTCTTTAACATACTTCGTCTGATGTATGTAAGTACCTTCTGGAGTCTGGTTGATTTGAATTCCCAGAAAGAATTTCAATTCTCCCATCATGCTCATTTCAAATTCTGACTGCATGGTCTTAGCAAATTCTTTTCCAAGGGAGATATTAGATGTTCCAAAAATGATATCATCAACATAAATTTGACAAATTAAAATATCATTTTTAAGTGTCTTTCTGAAAAGAGTTGTGTCCACTTTCCCTCTGGTAAAATCTTTTTCTAACAGAAAATTACTCAGACGATCATACCAAGCTCTGGGAGATTGTTTTAAACCGTACAAGGACTTTTTTAATTTAAAAACATGTTCTGGATATTTTGAATCAATAAATCCAGGAGGTTGATGGACATAAACTTCTTCTTCAACGTAGCCATTTAAAAAAGCACTTTTAACATCCATTTGATATAATGAAATGTTATTTTGTACAACAAAAGAAATTAATAATCTTATAGATTCTAACCTGGCGAATAGGGCAAAGGTTTCATTATAATTAATTCCTTCTTGTTGACTATAACCCTGTGCAACCAGTCGTGCTTTGTTTCTGATCACCTTTCCTTGCTCGTTCAGTTTGTTTCTGAAAACCCATTTGGTTCCTATAACATTGAATCCTTTGGGTCTTGGAACTAGATTCCATACATCATTTTTGGAGAATTGATTTAGTTCTTCTTGCATTGCTAAGATCCAATCATTATCTTCCAGTGCTTCATCAATGAAAGTTGGCTCAATCAGAGAAACCAAACCAAACACGGATTCTTCAATGATTCTGAGAGAGGATCTTGTTATGATGGGATCTTCTTTTCTTCCAATGATTACATCTTCTTTGTGAGCTGAAGAGATTCTAGGAAAACTTTTCTGAGTGGGTTGGTCAGAGATTCTGAGGTTGCCCAGAGCATTGTCAAGAGGATGATCAGGTGAGTCTTCCTTTGCTTCAGAGTTTTCTTTTGCTTCTGAAGTGTCAGAGTTTAAGGGATGATCTTCTGTACCTACAGAAAAATCAATTTGCTTTGGCTGTTGCTGGCCAAGCTTATCATCAAACCTGACTTTGATTGATTCTTCAACAATTAGAGTTTCTGTGTTGTATACTCTATAGCCTTTTGAGCGTTCAGAGTATCCAAGCAGAAAACACTTTTGTGCTTTAGAATCAAACTTGTTCAGAGTTTCTTTAGTGTTCAGAATAAAACAAGTACATCTAAAAGGATGGAAATAAGAGATGTTTGGCTTTCTGTTTTTCCATAATTCATAGGGAGTCTTTTTAAGAATAGGTATTATAGAGATTCTATTCTGAATGTAACACGTTGTGTTCACAGCTTCTGCCCAAAAGTGCTTAGCCATATTAGTTTCATTGATCATGGTTATGGCCATTTCTTGTAAAGCTCTATTCTTTCTTTCTACAACTCCATTTTGCTGGGGAGTTCTAGGACAAGAAAAATTATGAACAATACCATTTTCTTTAAAATATTTTTCAAAATAATGATTTTCAAATTCACCACCATGATCACTTCTGACTTTTATGATTTTAAAATCTTTTTCATTTTGCACTTGAGTACAGAAGTCAATGAACACAAAATGTGACTCATCCTTGTGTTTTAAAAACTTTACCCATGTCCATCTGCTAAAGTCCTCAACAATGACTAATCCATACTTCTTGCCTCTGATGGATTCAGTTTTAACTGGCCCAAACAGATCAATATGAAGTAACTCTAATGGCTTAGAGGAAGAGACAACATTTTTGGATTTAAAGGAAGGTTTTGAAATTTTTCCTTTTTAACATGCTTCGCACAGAGCTTCTGAGTTGTACTTCAGATTGGGAAGTCCTCTGACTAAATTTAATTTATTGAGTTGAGAGATTTTTCTTAGACTGACATGTCCCAATCTTCTGTGCCATACCCATTGCTCATCGCTAACAGACAAAAGGCATTTAACGTTCTGAGATTTAAGATCTGATAAATCAATTTTGTATATGTTGTTCTTTCTCTTTCCAGAAAATAGGATTGATCCATCTTTTTGACTTACAACTCTACAGGAGCTTTGATTGAAGATAATGTCATAACCATTGTCACTTAGTTGACTTATGGACAATAGATTATGAGCTAATCCTTCTACTAATAAAACATTAGAGATAGAAGGAAGGTTACCGTTTCCAATGGTTCTAGAACCAATAATCTTCCCTTTTTGATTACCTCCAAACTTCACGTCTCCTCCAGCTTTAAGTTCCAGGCTTTGGAACATAGACCTTTTTCCTGTCATGTGTCGTGAGCATCCAGAGTCCAGGTACCACGACAGGTGTCTCAATTGAGTTGTTAAGGACATCTGCAACAAATATTATTTTATCCTTAGGTACCCATATCTTTTTGGGTCCTTTTGGGTTAGAATGTTTAAAGTTCTGTTTGAACTTTAGGTTAGCATAAGAGTTTCCAGAATGTGATGTATATTTTATATCATGAGAGTGTCCAAACTTGAATTGTCTATTCAGAGGTTTGTAAGGGAAAGTCATTTTAGCAACAGGTTTTGGTATGTATGTCTCCTTCCCTTTGGGAGGTTCATATCCAATTCCTCTTCTGTTTTTCCCACTAACTCCATAGATCATTGAAGCCATTTTGCTTCTATCTATGCCTTTAGCTAGAAAAGATTGAAAGCTATAGTCATATTCTTTCAGAATATCTTTTGAACTAGACACAAACTCTGAACTAATATTCTTTTGAACATTTTGAATTTCCTTTTTAAGTTTAAATTTTTTTTCTAAAAGTTCAGATTTTTCTGTTTCAAGTTTCTCAAGATCAGATGCAAGACTCTTCTTGAGTTTATTGTATTTGATTTTGAGCTGACTATAGTTTTCCAGAAGTTCTGATAAACTATCAGCAAGTTCATCTCTAGAAAATTAAGAAAATACCTCTCTTGGTTCTGACTCACAGCCTGAGTCATTTTCTGTAGTAGCCATCAGAGCTAGGTTGGCATTCTCATCTTCAGAACCAGATTCATCCGCAAATGATTCTCAGTCATCCCAGGTTGCCATCATCCCTTTCTTCTTACCAAACCTTTTCTTTGGTTTTTCTTTTTGAAGCTTTGGGCAATCACTCTTGTAGTGACCAGGTTCTTTGCATTCATAACAGATGATCTCTCTTCTGTTTGACTTTTTGTGTCTAGAAGATTCTGGTCTATCTTCTAACTTTTTGAAGTTCCTGAACTTCTTCGGTCTGTGCTTCCACAGATGATTGATTCTTCTGGAGAGCAGGGACAGTTCATCTTCTTATGACGCTGATTCTTAAGAGTTTTCCTCTTCAGCCTGAAAAGCGTTAGTCTCAAATTTCTTAATAGATTTAAGGAACAAAGACTTACCTTTCTTCTGAGGCTCGTGCTCATCCAGTTCAATCTCATGACTTCTGAGAGAGCTGATGAGTTCCTCCAGAGACACGTTGTTCAGATCTTTTGAAACTTTAAAAGCAGTGACCATTGGTGCCTATCTTCTGGGTAAGCCTCTGATGATCTTTTTCACATGATCTACTTTAGTATATCCCTTGTTCAAGACTCTCAGACCAGCGATCCGTGTTTGAAACCTAGAGAACATTCCTTCTATTGACTCATTTTCCTCAACTTTGAAGGCTTCATACTTCTGAATTAAAGCCAGAGCTTTAGATTCCTTCACTTGAGCGTTTCCTTCATGAGTCATTTTAAGAGACTCAAACATATCATGCGATGTATCTCTATTAGTGATTTTTTCATATTCTACTTTAGATATACCATTTAGAAAAATATTTCTAGCTCTATGATGATTTTTAAAATCAGATTTTTGTTGTCTATCCATATTTTTTCTATCCACTTTGTTTCCTTCTGAATCTATAGGATGTTTGTAACCATCCAAGACTATATCCCAAAGATCACTATCATGACCTAGAAATAAACTTTCTAGTCTATCTTTCCATTACTTAAAATCTTCTCCGTCAAATACAGGAGGTTTGTTGTAACTATTATTGTTTTGTTCAGCGGCCATTGCGTTTTCTTCTGGATCTTTTCCTGACATGGTTAAGTGTTGGGCTCAGAGTCAAGCTCTGATACCAATTGAAGGGGTAAGAAAACACTTAGAAGGGGGGGGGGGGGGTTGAATAAGTGACTCTTTTTGTCAATAACAAAGCTCAACAAGAATGGAAGGACAAGGTTATTTTTATCCTGGTTCATTTGAACTCAAACCACTCCAGTCCACCCGTCAAGGTGATTTCGCCTTTCTCAACAAGGACTTAATGCACTATAATCAAATGATTACAAACACACAACAACTGTTGTAACTAACAATGCACAAGTAATCTTACAAGTGACTAACACCACCAAGACTTAAATCTAGTCCTAGTCTACTTGAGAAATCTAACCAAACTTGGTCTCTCAAGGAACAATTACAAGAGTTCAAACTTACAAAGAGTGAAATAGAAATTTGCTTCTAAAAAGATATATCACAATTGTGATTTTTCACTTAAGATAAATTGCACAAAGTGTATAAACAAAGCGTTTGTGAGCTTAGAATTTTTCACGTAATTTCTTGCTTCTCTTTTTGAAAATTGTTGATTCATTGACTTCTTGGTTGGCTTGCAATAAATGTCCTTCTATTTATAGTAGGAACAATAAGACCGTTGCTGCCTTCAGAAAAAATGGAGAGCATTAAATGCTTGCGTGTTTCCTTGCAATATTCCATTTTCCAAGAAACTAGCTTAGACACTTGAGTGCTTTCAGTCGTCTTTGTATTAATGAGCAAATGACAAAATGTAAGAACATGTTTCCTACGCTTGATAAGACAAGTTGGCTTTAACGTTCTTTCAGAACTTGCTTCAATGTCTTCAAATCAGAACATGCTTTACTCATCTTCTAGGCAGTGCTTTGCTTTCTAAGAACATGATTAACACTTGCTTTCAAATAACTTCTGAACAACACTTGCTTTCAAGTAAACTTTTGAGCAAGGAATCCTGCTAAATGTTAGAAGATGTATTTAAAATAAATTGTCTTACCAGAGTCAGCAGATGCGCTTAAAAACAGAAATAGTTCTTTCATTAAAGAACTTCTTCATATAATTTTTGCTTAGCACTTCAGAATGCTTCTGTCAGAACATTATATGAAACATTCAAATATATTAATCAGAGTATAAATTATCTAGAATATAATTTATTGTTATCATCAAAACTCTGAGATAGATCAGAACTAATCTTGTTCTAACAACAACATGTTGCATGTAATCTTCACAAGCTTGAATTACACGCAAGCTCCATAACTACTATAACAATAACTATAGATAGGTTCTAAGCTCCCCACATTATGGACAAACAAGGCTTCTTCTGAAGATGAACACTTGGACACCAAGAGACTTCACGCACTCACTGAAACATATCCACACTCTTGTGAAAATATACCAACTCCAGGTCTTCAGACTTTTACAAGGTCATGTCTGATACATAACCACACAAATATCCATACCTCTTTGGATAGCAAAGATATCGTGAACACATACTTGGACATCATACAAACACAAGCCCTCAAATAGCTTGTTTTAGGCACACTAGGTTGACATACTTGCAACAGAGGAAGAACACCTTATTCATATTCCTTTGCTCTAACAATCACTAGAAATTGCTGGTACTAGTGAAGTCTTCAACATAGTAATTATGCAGTCACCAAACATACTACTAAAGACAGGATCAAGATCTGCATCTTCTAACCCACAAAGTCAGAACTCCTTCTTTTGACAACCATGTTGATCCTCAATCTTCCATAATCATAATCCCAAACCTTCCTTTACGAAAAAAAATGATGTTACAACATCATTTAGGACACCAACCTTTCTTCAATAATTCAGTTCTTGATTTATTAACCAAGGAGATTATTAAGCTTGATAATCTTTTTAGGAGGAGATCCCAAAATATTACATCTTATGCGACTCATTCAGGTTAATACAACCACTTGATCACCATAGAGAGAAATAAACTCTCAACAATATCTAAATCATCAGTTCAGATAGTAGATTTGCATCCATACCTCAGATAAGTACTCAGCTCACCACAAGGTATCATAGGAAAAACTTCCCCACACAACTGCAGGTGATACTCCTCTTCAACAAATGTTAGAGCACTTGAACTAACATCCTTCTTCTTCATCATTCAACACTAGAGAATCCTTTCAACATTTCAGACTTGGTCAGAGACTGGTCTTCAGCTCCATCATGATCAAACATTCCAACTTTGAACTCCATAATACTCACCTCATGATCTACACAACAACTTCTTTGTAGAGGAAACACACACCTAGAGATGATGTCCCGACATTAGATACTACATCATCCATTCTTACTATGGTTTTGGGAGTAACCTCCATAATAACTTATAATCAACTCTTGTGAGGGTTAACACAAGGAAACAAACCAATAACAACTGATCAATCTTCAGGATCAAACTATCAACATATGCAGGGGATTGCACGATTCACATCTCAATAAGCTTTTGTTTGGACCTCATGTCGGACTTTGAGATGATGGATGCCATTGTCTATACCTACAGAGGAAATTCCCTCTATTAGGTCTCTGGAACAGATTCTGCTAGGCTTGACACTAAAGAATAAAGACTTTTCAAAAGCATTTGTTTCCCTTGATTCTTCAAAAACAATGCCCTTCAAATTTTAACATCTTCAAAGATATCATGACATTCTGTCTGACATCATATCAACCCTTGATAAGGGGATCTTTTTCAACAACTTCTGAGGGTACACAAAGAGAATCACCAATTCTCTTCCTTAAGGGCAATTAAAATAATACTCAGGAGCATCAAACACTGTGGTTGGATCACAATACTTCTCTTCAAACATAATCAGTTATATGGCCACAAACAAGATTCCATGAATCTGGTTCCTTTGATCAGAAGGATCTTCCAGATACGAGCTCATCTCATATACATAAAGGGTCTGGTGGAGATTCCTTTATGAGTTCTTCTCAAGAGCATGGAGCCCGACCTATATACTCCTATAAGCCTTAAACTGACACATGGAGTAGATAAACTGTTGATCGTGTCCTAATCAACCTGCACAAACTAGATGCCTCCTCTTCCAAATCAGGAGTAGGTTCCAAATAAAAAGTATTCATAACATTTTTGTTCAGCACCCAAAGCATCAGTTTTTCAACTGGTAGTTGCATGCCTGCTGAAATAATGTTATAACATCCCATAGAACATCAGTTCCTTCTTCTTGGAACACACCATCTTTGACAGTCTTCAAGGTAAATATGCCGATGTATGTGAGCATCATTGATCAATCAATCTTATTGATAAATGTCTTTATGAGTGGACTTGAGGAAAATCTCAAGTATCTTTGACACTTTTAATACGGTTGAAAAATGCCAGCATATATCCTGTTAAGGGTAACAACCCTAGTATCCTTCCCATACTTTCAGGGTTATATCAAAAACCATGCAGCGGAATATAACGAACTCCTCAACAATAATCAGACACAATGCTTAAACCACTATTCAAGTACAAGAATGACAATCTAGGATTGAAGAAATAAACCCTACATACAACAACTTCCCACTAAGCTGCAGGCCTGATGGAAACAGCCATGAATAATACCTGCCACATATAACCAATGATCCTTGCCAAGAGATCATCTATACAGTAGTATGAATTGTTCAAGTTCATACCTCTTTTCAGTAAATACTTTCTTTCTTTCCCATGACCATAAATTACCTTCCCAGGATCTCACCCAGAGCAGAATAAGATGCCTGCTCTGATACCAACTGAAATTCTGGTACAACAGACTCAGATGTCCTACAAGGATGTCAAGACATCTGATATGACATAAAACACACAAGCAAGATAAAACAGTGCTGAAAAATAAAGAACACACCAGAATTGTTTACCCAGTTCAATATACAACAACACCTACTCTGGGGGCTACCAAGCCAGGAATGAAGTCCACTATCAGCAGTATCAATTTGCAGACCCTACAGCCAACACATCCGTTGATGATCTACGCACTTAATAACTACCCAATGACCCTTCTACCTAGGTCCTCCCTAGATATGGAATATACTTATCCCACTTCCAATCATCGCAATGATGTCTAGAAGTCAACACCTCAGTCACTGCATCGATGACCCTTCACCAAAATTCTGATCACACAAATAGATAGTTTGGAAGACACACTTCCATGACAACCTAGCTAAGTTTCTAAGCCAAACTCTATTGTTTGTTAGCTTTTCTCCTAACTAAGAACACATCCTGGTGTTGCTTCAAAGCTTCCTCCAAGAATAATACACCTCTTACCTACAGGCTCCGAGGTGAACATGGTAACCTTCCCACAATCCAAGAGGTTTACCTTGACAAAACCCTAGACTTCTACATCTTGACTCGTGTTTTTTCTAGGTTACAAACCTTTTTATTTATAATCTGTTACCCAACTGGTTTTGGGCCTTCAATCACAGCAAATCAGCTGTAACAAACTGCATAAACTTTTTTTCCAAAGAAAGGTCTTCAATCTTTACTTTCCTAAATAATCTCCTTATTTAGAAAATCTTCATTCTCCTTGATTTCTGATTGAATTTTCTAGACCTTTAAATATGCACCACATAGGATGCATAATATTCTCCTGAATATTTTGTCTATGTTGAGAACAAACTTGAATCTCATTAATCTAGCCCAGCAGGCGCGATGTCAAGACATCTTCTTCGACAATGTTGTTCCAGTTATTGAAAAAGTTCAACACAACATGTTCTGACATTATAATAGGATTTCTTGTTATACCTGTTCTTCTTATCCTATTCTTCATTGCTGCTATTATTTGTTTTACAAAAATTAAACCAATCCTAAAATAAGAGAACTAACAAAACTAAAAATCAATTTTAGCGTACCTTGACGAAAACCAAAACCATGTTCAATGGTGTACACATGAAGAGGGCAGCCTCAATCCCAGGGTCATTTGAATGAAGATACTATATTATTTTAAATTGAAGTGTAAGTCCTTCATATGACTGACTTGATTTACTTTGCTCACAGTTTAATGCAGTAAGCCTTGGAAGAAATCGATCTGCTAGGTCAATTGCACTAGCTACACATGTAAAAAGAAGCACGGTAAGTCATTCTAAGACTTGTCTTGTTTTCTTCAAGATCATATACACAAACAGAATTATCAAAGTTATGGTTTCAACTAATCTCATCTCAAATATATGATTTAAACTTGATTTAGTTCTAGTAAATAACAATTTAAACTGGTATTCAATATATAGATAAATATCAAATTTTCTCTAATAAAACTGTGAATGTCAAACAACTAGGACTTGTTTGAATGTGTTGTAATTTTTACTTTTAAAAAAATATTCTGTAAATCAATTTTAATAATAGCTTTTTCTTATTTTTAACTCTTCCTATTTTTTAAAACTAACAACTAAAAACCAAAACATCTAACAACCTATTTTAGTTTTTTAATTTTTAAAACCCTTACAGAATAATTTTTTAAAACTATGCTACCAAATATATTTTATTGTTTCCAAATTTTAGAAACTAAAACACAGTTTTACCAAACCAAATCAAAGAGTGTCAATAAATTGTTACTTGTTTTTCTAAAAGATGTTGTTAAGTAAATTAGCCGTCTCTTCTTGTATTTTTTTAATAAATGAATAATGCAATCTTCCTCAGCTAAAATTATTTACGATGATTTATCCGATCTTAAATTGGATTTCGAGATTTTGGTCTCTTGTTATATAATTTTTGTTTTAAGTTTTTTTTTTTAATTTCTTTTTGTATTTATATGTTGTGTATGTGTACCCATTTTATCTATTATATACGAGGATGTATCAAATTATATTTGAAGAGTTACACTCGCTCAATAACTTCACATCAAATAAATATTATTTAAATTCAACTGTTGGATTGAAAGATAATATCATGTAGATCATATATATAAATTTGAGATTAATCTATAATGATTTCCTATGTCTATTGAAATACATCAAAATTAATTTTATATGAAAGTACATTTTTGACATTAATCTTTATGTATCTTGACGACATAGAAAACTGAAGACACTCTGTCATTGCATATATTATATCGAAGAATCAGAGAAAAACAATTCAAAGATCACTAAATTTGATGAACAATGATCAAAGAATGATGCAAAAATGATCAAGTATGAAGAAATAAGGACTTGGGGCAAATTGGCTGAAAAAGGGAGCAAAAGCGAGCAAGTGACTGGAATAGTCACGCCCACTATCACGCGTCATCGCGTGCGTGATGGACCTGCTAAAGTTGCATCGTGTGTGATGTAGTCTTTGACGTGCACGATGGACCCTTTTTTATGCAAATTATGACGCCATATGACTCTTTTTGAAGGCTTTAAAAGGGGACTTTTGGCACTTTTACATAGTTGTCTGATTTTACACTGTAAGTGATGATTTACAACAGTAGAAGGCAGATTTGGAGCTTGTTTGGAACCTATTTGAAGCCATTGGATGTCGGTTCTTCAATAGTTCTCTCATGCAAACCTCTTAATTTTATTTGGTATTGTAATTTTCATTATGAGTATCTAATTCCCTATAGGTTAGATTTTGTATGATGATCCTATTTTAATACTATTGGGACACATGTTTGATTTTATATTGCATGAATAAATTAAATATTTTGAAGATTTTTGGGACAATTGTGGTCAACATACAGTCAAACTTCAAGATTTTTGGTCAACATCAATATTTTGAAGTGATATTCATCATTTGATCAAGGTTGATCATGATTCCTCAAGGAAAGTCCTCAGATCATCAAAAGTTAAGAAATGTCAAATTAGGGTTTCCTTAGGAAAAGTCAAATGAACTTTGACCAAGCATAACTTTCACGTGCTTCATCAACTTTTCCCAAACCAAAGCCCATTTTTAATAAAACTCAATTCTCTACGACTTTGCTTTTATACTCAAGTCCAAAAAGTGCTTCATTTGAAAGATCTGAGCTAATACATTATGGGTCATTTTCAAAAGTCAGGAAAAGACACTTTTTGTCAAGGCAACTTACATTAAGATAATGTCTCCAAATACAAATATGATCAAAAGAGAAAGTGTAAAGTACATCTTGAGATTTTTAAAAAGTCTCATATCACCTTTAAAAGATGAAAATTGAGCAAGTTATGAGTTGCACAATTTGGGCAATTTTTAAGAAATGCATGAAATGCTAAATTTGCAAACTTGAAATTTTGGACTTGTGACCTAACTTTTTAGACTTAAAACATGTCCATGACCTTGCAAAAGACTCCTAAATTCACTCTTACCTTGTATTGTATTTTATTATTATTTTATTTATATTTATTTTGTATTTATTCAAATAAATGCAAAATAAATTAAATAAGATAATAAAAATCATGGGCTATGCATATGGGCTGGTTTTGATCAATTTTGAAGTCCATTAATTCGTGCAAGACACACTCAAATGGTCCAGGTTCATTGCACATTCAAAAAGGGCAAGAATCACTAAAAATGACAACTTCTTAATGTGTTTTATTCTTGTCTCAAAGGCCATGAATGCTTTGTTCCTTGCCATACATGTTCACTCTTCTCTTCCCTCTCTATAAATACACAAGCTTAATATCACAAAGGGACACGAAATTCTTGCATACAAAAGCCTTCTCAAAATTCTCTAAAAAATCAAAAAGTCGGTGAAAATCGTGTCTCACTTCCTAGCCCATACCAGTCCAAACCAATGATCAAACATCACCCCTGAGTTTCCTAGGAGTCCTCAAGAG
Organism: Vicia faba; assembly: GCA_948472305.1. Lineage (NCBI taxonomy): Eukaryota > Viridiplantae > Streptophyta > Magnoliopsida > Fabales > Fabaceae > Vicia > Vicia faba. The sequence goes on along the minus strand of OX451736.1, from coordinate 664,622,950 downwards.
CCCAGGTTCAAGCCTCACATATCCCAGATCCTCCTCATAACCCTCCTACGGTCTTGGTAAACTTTAGATTTTCAAACTCTCTGAATATGTGATTTAAATCAGTTTTATGCATGCATTCATATTGCTATTGATGTTTTGAGTAAATCTAACAGGTTCGATCCAGGTATAAGGTGTTTTGTATTTTTCTTGTATTTTTTATCTTTTCAGATCCAATGCTAAGCAGATCCGTATGTGCATCATACACCTCAAATTCCTGACCATCAGATCTCATCAAGCATGATCTGAATGCCTCAAGTGCATACCCCACCGTGCACCTTCAAGGAGCCTCTCTCATTCGAGCCAACACAACTTCCTGGACTCATTAGTTGTGGGCCTAAGGATTCTTTTTTTTTGCACCCCTCTAAACCCTTTTTACAGCGAGGCCCATTTACGTTTTTTTAGTATTATTTGTTTTGGTTAATCAACATTTTTTAATCAGTTTCCTTTAATAAATAAAAATTAGAAATCCACAAAAATATATTTGAAGTTTTTTTTAATTATTAATTAAATTAATTTTGTTAATTTTAATTAATTATTTAATCATTTTTAAACTAATTAGAATTAGGTTTCCATTAATTTAATTATTATTTTTCTTAAACAAAAACAATAAAAACATTTTTCTAATCTTAGAATTTTTAGGGTTTTTCATCCTTTCCCATTTCATCTCTGTGCGTTATTTATTTCTTTCGCGTTTTTATTTTCATGAACAATTATGTAACTGTTGAAGGAATGTAAAAGTTAAAATTAGGAGTCTTTACATTTTTCTTTCCCCATTTTGGTTTGTATTCCCCCCATCCCAAAGCGATGTAATAGCTTAGATTTTACTTTCTGCATTTTTATTTTTCTGCCCTATGTATATATTTAACTGCTAGATGTGTGCTTAATAGGATTGCATGATAAGACTTAAAAGCAAATGCTAGAACACCTAATATCCAAGATAAACGTAACTGAAACACAACACACTTCACACACGCGCACCCCTAAGATACCTCCAGTTGTTGCCTTCGGAAAAACAGTCATGTCCCTCGAACGTGAAGACGCTTTAGCAAAGTCCCTCCAATACAAAAAGATCGTAGTCCTTCAATGACCCTCAAATGCTGCCTTCGGTAAACGATCTGGTCCCTTACGATAAAATTGCTAAAGTGTCCTACGAGTTGCCTCTATGACTGCACGATGACCCGCGCTTGTCCCTCAAACATCCAATGATATGGCTACCTACTAACTAATAGTAGGATGGCATTGTTTAAAGGAAAAGAGTAAAAGAACAAAGACCGTTCGACTAGGTAGACCGCTTATAGTTGGTTGCTCACAAAAAAAAAACAAAACAATTTTTTTCACATGCACAAACTCTTTTCTAAATATTTTCAAAGACAAAAACACTTTGTATGCGTTCTTAACGATACTAGAATCATTACAAAGATCGCCGCACTAAGGCTTCTTTTCAAAATATTTTCAAAAATACACTTACATAAAAAAAACATTTTCAAAGTGAGCTAGAAACTAAGAGCCCGTAGATAACCACAAATGGAATGGGTGCTAACACCTTCCCTTTCCATAATCTACCCCCAAACTCAAAATCTTTAAAAAAGGTATTTCCTGTTCTTTTCACCCTTTCCTTTATTGGATAAAAGAAAATTCAGTGGAGACTCTTGCTAACCGCAACATTTGCGATAAAAATGCAAAACCAGTAAAGTCAGTTCTCCTACCGTATTACAGAACTGGAGACTCTGCTAGGGAAATACTAAAAGTGGGGTTACCATAGAGCTAGATCATATTTAATATGCTTAACTTGTTTGACTTGCTTGCTTTACATTTCGGGTTTATGTTTGGGTATTCTTGTATAGATCTTATACTCGGATCTAGGGCATATTAGGTAAGTAGCAATAGACCGTGGGGACTGTGCGGCGTGATACCGACATGGTTGAAGTGATGGCTACGTTAATGTGACATATTTGTTGGTACCTGTATCCTTTATGTTGAATCAAGGAGAATACGGGCCGCTGTGTGGTGTCATGAAGCACTAACTGACCTTAGAACCTTAGTTGAACAAATTGGCCATTAGAAAGTAGTGAGATAGCCAACTTCAGTGCAAAAATGAAGATTGGTTGATACTCGATACTACACTCATTGAGATTGGACTTTCAGGATATTTCGGCCGCGAGAAAAGATCGTTTGAGATGAAACAAGGCCCGATGAAAAAAGATCAGAGATATTGAGATTCCTTAGAACCCGGTTACTTCTTTTAGGATAGGTTGAACCAACTAAAACTTCAAGAGAGTACTTACCTACTGTAGCGGTAGAAATGTTCAAGGCTAAGCCATTGGATTGACTAGACTTTATACAAATCAAAATAAAAATCGCCACCGTGCTTTATTGTTTCCAAAGGAATGGGAAAAGAGCGAATAACCCAAAAAAGGAGGAAAGATTCAAGGTAAGGGGGTTGGTTATGCAAAGGGAAGGTATTATCACCCTAAACATCTACGGTACTCCGCAGGAACCTCTTTGTAAAATCCGTGTATTTTGGCTATAAAGTGTGTTATATATAAAATGGATGGTGGAGGTGAGAAAAGAAATATATTATTTTATGATTTTTACACCCGTCGTGGTTGCGAACCTTTAGTGTCTACGTACCACCTTTCGTGCAATAGGGGATCAGGGTACACATAGTTCCTCTTTTAAAAATTTGAAACAAGTATGTTGGTTAATTTTAAGAGATAAGACATCATCGTCATTGTCCGTGTGGAAAACCTACTTACTACCCACAATCATGAGAAAGGAGAATTTTCATCATCTCAAAGCGGAGGATATGGCTTGGATTTTAAAATCAACAATGCCTCACTCAACACCCAAGTGGAAAATATCTCTCTTCACTACATAATTTAGAAGTATAGTTTATTTTCATCACTACAAGGATTGACAATAGTCTAATCTTTTTTGAGAAAAGTTTAAAGATAAAAGCCAAAGTGGCAAAATGGTTTGAAATGAGATTAATTGACTTTTAGTCTTCTCACAAAAATGTCAAGGTATTATTAAGTTGGTTGAAGTTTATTGATGAAAATGTTTTGAAAATGCATGGACCTAGGTCCAAGTTTATTATGAAAGTGGTTCAAGTTTAGAAATAAGAAGGGTTTTCAAAAGGAGGGAGAAGATTTTTGAAATTAAAGAAAATGAGAGGAGAAGAAGAGACTATCCTAAAGCATAAGGTAAAAGCTAAGGATGAGGATCATCTAACCAACAAGAAGCCAAAACTTGACATTATGAGCCAAGATACAACTCCCATTCTTTGGATTGAAACCAAGCAAGCAAAAATACTAGACCTCTTCAAGTGTATCAAGTCTTCTCAAAAATTGGGCAGAGTAACGGCTGTATGCGGGTGAATTCCAAATTAAAAATGAAGGATGAAATCACACAAACCTGCACACAAAAACAAATAAGCAACCCAATGTATTGAGGTAAACCTCAAGAGCTCCAGACAAAATAATCAGATAAGATCACAATGTATCCAAGATAGGCCAAGGTCTCTAATCCTAAGTCCAAGGAAAAAGTCCACTGCTCCATCATGCCAAGGATAGTAACCAAATAGTCCAAGTGCCATTAAGAGTTTTTTAGGGTTTAAGTTGGTTATTAAGTATCTTAGGAAAAGGAAAAAGAAAAGCTCAAGTGAGCAAAGTGAAAAAGACAAGAAAATAAATGCTCAAGTGAGCAAAGATGAAAATGACATGGAATGTAAATGCTGGAAGTAAATAGTGCGTAAAGCATAAAAGAATAAAACGCATAAAAAAATAAAAGCAAGTTAATAATTAGTGGTTAGTTGGATGATCATCTTGAAACTTGCATTTGGAACTCATTAGAGGATTGGTAGAACCAAAGCCTCCACACAACAAGTTGCATTTGCTTTTTGTCAAGTATATCATCCATTTTGAAATTCTCATAAGTACCATTTAATGATCAACGATGTTTAGGTGATCTGCGTTGACCAAAGGTGTTGTAGATCCATTAGAGGATTGGTAGAACCAAAGCCTCCACACAATGAATCTCAAGGTTATTGGATCAAAGAGATCAAATTAACATACTTGGGCTTGCAATCATAAGTTTGGGTCACGAAAGATCATTTATTCGAATCGGGACAAAATTTAGCGCTATGTTAAGCAATCGTAAGTGGACTTATATAGAAGTCGCACCTATTTTGAGGCCGATCAATAGCAATCTATGCACCATTTGTTTTGAGACATGATATAGAGATCATGCTATAACAACATTTAGTGCAAGAAGAAGGGGATGAGATGAAGAGGGATTAGGGAAAAAAGATGAATAAACCACTTTTGAATTAAAAATTTAATCAAACTATTATGAAAATCATTAATCGATTTTGTTGGAGTTGAACTCAACACCCAAGATCCAATGATGTTAATAAAGTCATGATCAAAAAATCAACTCAAGACAGCCAGAAAATAATCACAAAATAATAATATATTTAATATATACATTTAAAGGATTAAAAAAGAAAGTTTAAAATAGAAAATAATGAGGAAAATATCAATTATGTTCAAATTAATCAAGAAATAAAAAATAAGGTCATAGAAAAATCAGAAATGGATCCAAATATTTTTATAAAAATTTTGGTAATTTTTAAAAATCAGAAACTATTTTTAAAAATTAAAATAAGTGGGCAAAATAAACAAAAATAGTAAAAAGTAACAAAGTCAGAAACAAAAATAAAATGAGGTTACCAATATTTGTCACAATGTCATTGGATCATTCCATAATTTTTTTAGAATTAAAAAATGTGCAAAAGTATTTTTAAACATTTTAAACGAATCAAATAAGTGTAAATTTCATAAAAAATACCAAAACACAAAAATAAATTGTGAAAAAATAAAAATCAGAAAGAGAATAATCAAAAATATTTTTCATAATTTTTTCAGATTTTTTGGACTAAAAATGAATTTTCTATGATTTTTTGAAGTTTAAAACAATTAAAATATAAAAATCAGAAAAAGAAAATAAAAGAAAAAGATGTGAACCATTGGATGAGAGTCAAAACACGTTAGTAATCAAATTCAAAGGATCTGGCGCACTGTGCATATCATGGTCTTTACTGAATAAAGCATTGAATCAAATGTAAAATAAAAAATTCAAAAAAAACAAATGGCACGCTTTCATTGGTTAGAAGGTGACACGTTGATCATCTTCAACCTCTAGCCTCACGAATTACATGCCTCTCAAATTGTAAAATTAGAAGCTCAGACCTATGCCATTCGTTTCGTCTCTTCAAGACGAAGACAACCATACCCTCGCGCCATTTTTATATAAACTGTAACTCAAGCAATTTGGAAAGAAAGGTTTGAAAGGGGATTTGAAAATACATAGTCCAAACTTGTTTCCAGAAGAAAGTAACTATTGCAACTAGAACCAGGGCAATGGGAGCAACACAATGATACCAAAGTTTTGAAGAATTGATGAAGGAATCTACCTATTGAAGTTGAGTTGCAGAGCTCTAAAACTGGACTTCTATGGAGCAATGTAGGGCACGATTATTGAATGTAATGGTATGGTTAGGTTCAGGGAAGATCAAGGAAGGTGAATTGATGGACAAAATGGATTGAAAAAGGCTTGAGAATAGGATTCGAAGTAGCTGGATTCTGAGTTGGGAAGCAAGTTTGGCAGGGTGATTCTGACTATCTAATCTTAGGAAATTGAATGGGGTAGGACATGTATTTATAGGAGAATCAAATGGGATCAAAAGGAAGAGTGAATGATGCATTTTGGAGGGAATTCGTGCAAACTTGATGCACGAGTGAAGTGTGATCCAAACTTCACCAAAACTCATCCATTTCTTGCGTTTTGATGCACTAATCCACTTGGGAAAGTTGCCTAATCATGTTTAGACCCAAAACGCATGCTAATTTGAGGTTTAGAGGTTGTAACATGAAATTCAAATTCTGACTTGCAGGGAAACTTCAATTCCAAGTTACCACTTTTGAAACAATGGCATTTCCACCTCAGGGAGTCTTAAGGCATGATTCTTGATGCTTTGGAAAGATTAGGTAACAAACTTTGCAATGGAAAAAGAATGGAATCAAATGGATGTTTGAGCTGAAAGTTACATGGAGTCAAAGTTGAGGGAAAATAGTTATGTTTCCATACTTAGAAATATTTCAAATTCTTCCTTAAAAATGACCTATAATCTCTTGCTTCCAAACATGGCCTTGCACTTAGAATTTGATCTTGACCCAAGAAGATGGAATGAATTAGACCTCTTGAATGATATTTTTAAATTTGAACCACTCAAAATCTCCAAAAATTGAGCAAGTTATGACTTGTTGAAGATGGCCAAAAATCATGAAATGACCTATAATCTTTTGCATCTTTAAGGAAACTTCCATCCATTTTCTTACTTTGCACATAAAAGAAGGCATGAAGTACACATCTTTAAGATCATAATGGAAAAAGAATGGGCTCAAGGTGATAAAAATTGACCAAGTTATGACCATTTGAAATCACACATGGAAAATTAGGGATTCATCTGGGTGACTTGTAATCTTTCTTCTTCACCAAGTTCCTTCCACATGGACACTCCTTGGAACTTTTTAATTGATTTGTTGGTAACTCTTTGAAGAGAAGAATGTTTTTGGAATTACTCAAAAATACCAAAAGATGAGCAAGATATGTCACTTTGAAGTCAAAAACCCTAGCCTCTAAATCAAGAGAATGCTTGGTGGAAATTTGCCAAATTTGAACAAACTTTTTGTGCCAATACTCTTCCTTTGTGAATAGAAATTATTGAGGATGATGATGAGGACTTATGGCCACCAAAACTACTTTCAAAAAAACTTCATGGGTGAGGTTTGAATCTCCCAAGACTTTGACCAGGGCATGGAAATAAACTCATGAACCCATGAAGCAACATGTTAAAAACCTCATTGCCTTGACCTACATTATCAACAAGTGAGACAAACCAATATTGCATTTTGTTAATTTAGGGAGAAAATAAAAGCAAAATATCCATGATCATAAGAGAAAACAAGTTAAGGTGCTTGGTAACTCCTCATAGAGCAAAGCTAAAGATAAGTAGAAGAACCAAAAGCCCTAATGTGATTTTGTGGTGGTTGAAACAATATGGTATGATGAAGGGATCTTAGGGGCAAAAATTGGGGTACAACAGTTGCCCTTATTTAGGTTTCTTCTATCCGGGGATACGAAGGTTAAAAATCTTCGTGTCGACGTGATTGAAGACACTTAAATATAAAACAAACCCTATTTTTGGCCCTAAGATGCTATGCAAACATTTATGCGTATGGATGCATATGAACAGAATATAAGAGATGCAAAGTAGCATGGGGATGTGACATAAAATGTAGTCACAAAAAGGCAATCCCATCAGGAATATAAATCACTAGTAAACCCCAAAAGAAGAAATCAGAGAGGAGGATAACAAGCATCGACGTTCACTGCCGAAGCACTAACAACGTTCACTAGAGGTAGGAAGAGAAAATATATTATATCACCGCCGTTCACTAACAATGAACTATCAACATTCACTGAAGATAGCAAGAAGATAACAAACACCAACGTTCACTGCCGATGTACTACCAACATTCACTGAAGGTAGAAAGAGAAAATATATCATATCACCTCCGTTCACTGACGATGAACTATCAACGTTCGCTGAAGATAGCAAAAATATAAAAAAACACCGATGTTCACTGCCGATGTACTACCAACATTCACTGAAGGTAGAAAGAGAAAGTATATCATATCATCTCCGTTCACTGACGATGAACTATCAACATTCACTGAAGATAGAAAAAAGATAACAAACACCTACGTTCACTCCCGATGTACTACCAACGTTCACTGAAGGTAGAAAGAGAAAGTATATCATATCACCGCCGTTCACTAACGATGAACTATCAATGTTCACTGAAGATAGCAAAAAGATAACAAATACCGACGTTCACTGCCGATGTACTACCAACGTTCACTGAAGGTAGAAAGAGAAAATATAATAGTTTCCCCGAGATTCTGGTGTTTTGCCGAGAACGGGACCTAACTTCTTCTTTAATCAAGGAAATTTGCCTGGAAAGGGTAATACATAACCTGCCTCAAATAAAGAGACTTCCACTTATTGTCAAGGAGAAATGCAAAGAGCAATGATTTTCTGGGAATAGTGATATGACTTCCTGGGGACATGTCACAACATTCCTGCTGAGGAGAAAAAGTCCTCCCGTGCAAAACAAATGCACGAACCAAAACTCAAAGTTTTCAGAGATTCATAAATCCAATTCGGAAATAAACCGAAGTGAGTCGACCATCGTAGATACAACTTTTGAGAAATAAATTCAAGCGGGACAACCAAAATCAATTGAGCCAAGAACGCTGCAGGAAAGGTCAGAACACAGTGCTAATGAATGATGATTTTTTAGTTATGCATGATGCATGTATGAATGTATGAGTGCTATCGTGCATATGCTGATAAAATGATACATAATTAGCACAAACAAACAAAACCGCCTCAGGTATTAACAACAACAAGGCTAAACTTCAACCAGAAAGATCAATCCAAGAAAGGTAAAAAGCAACTGCGGAAACCAAACCTATTGTCTGTCCTAACTTCACCGAGGAGAAACATAATCCGGATGTAGCCAAATCCAACAGATACCGGGACAGAACATCCTTCTTCCAGTTTTATCAGAGAAAAACAATTTTTCAAAAACAACATACCCGCTGGAGATTGCAAGATCATCCTTAAATAAAGCAGACTGACGCTGAAACAAACAAGCCTCGTTGGGGGATTCAAACCTACCTCCCCGGAGAAAAATTTCATCACGAATACTCAATTCAACAAGAGATGACCTGGGATAATCTTCCTGGGAAGTCAAGAAGTCAATATTAATGCCAAAACTGCAAAAAGAGCGACATCCCAGCACACCAAAGGAATAAAACCTTTCATTATATGAGGGAAGACTTTGCTGGGGAATTTGGGACAAAGGCTTCTGACCATGAAAACCCAAAATTAAAAGTGAACCAATACTTGGCTGGTGATAATGGGATCATAAACCCAATACTGATATCGTCTTTAACTATATGAGAAACACGCAAAGATTGCGCACCTACCAGCAAAATGACCTGAGAAAACTTTCAAGAAAGAAGTAAATCTTCTTAAAGAAAACGGAGTTTGTTCATCCTTGGGATCACCATTTTCATTTGTCATTGTTTAATCACGAATCCCAAAGTAAATTGAATTGTAAAGATCTCTTCTCTCTTTTTTGAAAAGTTAATTTTGCTTCTTTTAATCTTTTTTGCTTTAACAGTTATTATCAGTAATAAATGAAGTCTTTGCAAACTAAACAAAAATAAGAACACAAAGAAATGGACAAAAGCTCGAATTTCATTAATAGAATGGTAGTCTGCAAATGGGGAGACTCCATGGATGATTACAAAATTTGGGAAAGGGTAATACATAATGGAAAAGATACATTGAGATACAATGACCACTATCCCCCTAACAACTTTTGAAATCCTGAGCAGCAGCTTCCGTTGAAGTATGGTGAGGATCCGAGAAGATTGTTGCTTCAACGATCAAGTCTTGTCTGACGTAGTTACTTGCCAAGAAAAATCCCTAACTTTTGCCTAAGCTGCCATTGCGGGTTTTCAACTTAGCGGGAAATTTATTCTGTTTATGTCTCTAATTTTTGCCTAGACCGCCCTTTCGGGTTTCGGCCTACCGAGACGCTCCTTTTTGCCTAAGCCGCCCTTTCGAGTTTTCAACTTAGCGAGCTGTTCTTTTATTTCTTTAGGCGAAGTATTTCTTGACTGCATCAACATTCATGGGACGTGGGAACTCCTCGCCATCCATAGTTTCAAGAATTAATTCCCCACCAGAGAAGGCTTTCTTGACAACATACGGGCCTTCAAAATTGGTAGTCCACTTGCCCCTTGAATCTGTGTTGAAAGACATGATCTTCCTGAGCACGAGGTCGCCTTCTCTGAATTCACGAGGTTTGACCTTTTTATCAAATGCTTTCTTCATTCTTTTCTGATATAACTGCCCATGACATAAAGCTGTCATTCTCTTCTCTTCAATCAAATTCAATTGGTCAAACCTGTTCTGAACCCATTCAGCCTCTGTTAATTTGGTTTCCATTATCACACGTAATGAGGGAATCTCTACCTCGACTGGGAGTACAACTTCCATTCCATACACTAGGGAAAACGGGGTTGCTCCTGTTGAAGTGCGAACAAATGTTAGATATCCATGCAAAGCAAAAGGGAGCATTATATGCCAATCCTTATAAGTGAGAACCATTTTCTGGATGATCTTTTTGATATTCTTATTAGCAGCTTCAACAGCCCCATTCATCTTTGGCTTGTATGCAGATGAATTGTGATGGACAATCTTGAATTCTTCACACAATTTAGTCATCATCTTGTTATTCAAATTCGAGCCATTGTTGGTGATGATTATGCTCGACACACCATATCGGCATATGAGATTGTTTTTGATGAAATGCACAACCACATGTTTGGTAACATTGGCATATGAAGAAGCCTCTACCCATTTGGTAAAGTAGTCAATTGCTACCAAGATAAAGCGGTGTCCATTCGAAGCTTTGGGTTCTATCATCCCAATCATGTCAATACCCCACATAGAGAAAGGCCACAGGGAAGAAATCACATTGAGTAGTGTCAGAGGTACATGGATCTTATCTGCGTAAATCTGGCATTTATGGCACTTCTTCACAAATTTGTAACAATCAGATTCAATTTTCAACCAATAGTATCCTGCCCTTAGCATCCTTTTAGCCATTGAATGTCCATTAGCATGAGTGCTGAATGAACCTTCATGGATCTCACACATCAACATGTCTGCTTCGTGTCTATCCATGCATCTAAGCAAGACCATGTCAAAATTCCTCTTGTATAACACATTTTCACTGAGGAAGAAACTGCCTGCCAACCTTCTTAGTGTCTTTCTATCTTTCTTTGACGCACCAAATGGGTATTCCTGAGTCTGAAGAAAATGCTTGATATCATGATATCAAGGTTTCTCATCTAATACCTCCTCTGCTGCAAACACATGAGCGAGCCTATCGAGTCGACGAACTATAATTCAGGGTATATCATTCCAAGTATTCACTTGGTACATGGAAGCCAGAGTTGCCAGAGCATCCGCCATCTGATTTTCATCCCTAGGAATGTGATGGAATTCAACTTTATTGAAGAAGGGTAATAATCCTTTAGCATAATCTTTGTAAGGGATCAAGCCAGGGTGACGAGTATCCCATTCTTCTTTAATCTGATTTATTACCAAGGCTGAATCACCATAAACATCTAGAATCCTGATTCTGAGATCAATAGCTTCTTCAAGACCCATGATGCAAGCCTCATATTCTGCCATATTATTAGTGCAATCAAATGTTAACCTTGCAGCAAAAGGAATATGCGATCCATAAGGAGTAACAATCATTGCACCAATTCTTTTACCATAAACATTCACAACTCCATCAAATACCATACTCCAACGAGATTCAGGGTCGGGGCCCTCTTTAGGCAATGGTTCCTCACAATATCTCACCTTCAAGAACATCACATCTTCGTCGGGGAATTCGTACTCTACAGACTGATGATCTTCCACCGGCTGGTGAGCAAGGTAATCTGCCAACACCCTACTTTTAATAGCTTTTTGAGTGCGATACTCGATATCGTATTCAGACAACAACATCTGCCAACGGGCAATTCTCCCAGTAAGAGAAGGTTTTTCAAAAATATACTTGATTATATCCATTTTGGAGATCAACCAAGTGGTATGATTCAACATATATTTCCGCAAACTCTTTGCCGCCCAGGACAAAGCACAACATGTTTTTTCTAGCATAGAATACCGTGACTCACAATCGGTGAACTTTTTGATGAGATAATAAATGGAGAACTTTTTCTTTCCCGTTTCACCCTGTTGTCCCAGAATACAACCTATGGATTTATCCAACACTGTTAGATACATAATCAACGGTCTTCCTTCTACAGGAGGGAGCAAAATAGGAGGTTCAAGCATATACTCTTTAATACTTTCAAATGCTTTTTGGCAGTCATCCGTCCACACACAACCTTGATCTTTCTTTAACAACTTAAAGATCGGTTCACACATTGCAGTCATGTGGGAAATAAACCTGGAGATATAATTCAAGCGCCCAAGGAAACCCCTGACTTGCTTTTCAGTTCTTGGTGCTGGCATTTCTTGAATTGCTTTGACTTTGTCAGGGTCAACTTCAATTCCTTTCTGGCTAACAATAAAACTGAACAATTTGCCCGATCTAACTCCGAAGGTGCATTTATTTGGATTCAAGCGGAGACGATACTTCCTCAAACGCTGAAACAACTTCAACAAATATTCTATATGCCCTTCTTCAATTTTGGATTTGGAAATCATGTCATCAACATATACTTCGGTTTCTTTGTGCATCAGATCATGGAATAGGGTTGTCATTGCTCTCTGGTACATTGCACCAGTGTTCTTCAACCCGAAGGGCATCACTCTGTAACAGAATGTTCCCCAGGGTGTGATAAATGTTGTTTTTTTCCATGTCCTCTGGAGCCATTCTTATTTGGTTATACCCGGAAAATCCATCCATGAACGAGAATACCTTGAATTTTGCTGTGCTATCCACTAACATATCAATGTGAGGCAATGGAAAATCATCTTTTGGACTAGCTTTATTTAGATCTCTGTAATCTACGCACATGTGGACTTTTCCGTCTTTTTTCGGTAATGGGACAATATTGGCAATCCATTAAGGATACACTGACGTCACAAGAAAACCAACATTAATCTGCTTTAGGACCTCCTCTTTGATCTTTACTGCCATATCTGGATGGGTTCTTCTCAACTTTTGTTTAACTGGCGGATACTCTGGCTTCAACGGCAAACGATGCTCGAAAATGTCTATATCTAGACTAGGCATATCTTGATAAGACCAAGCAAAGATATCCATATACTCTTTCAACAGCTCAATCAACCTGCTCTTTACATCAGGATGCAACGATGCTCCAATCTTGACCTCCTTCTGATCTTCTTCTGAACCCAAATTAACCATTTCCAAAGACTCTTTATATGGCTGAATGGTATTTTCCTCTTACTCAAGCAACCGTGAGACCTCTTCTGGAATCTCATCATAATCTTCTTCTTCAGCTCCAAACACAGAACATTCAAAGTTGGGAGAGGGTGCAGGGTCATTGTATTCAACAGGTTTTTTAATTAATCTGCACATATGATTTATGATTGCCTTTTAGAAACTGACACATATAACAAGTGATCATGCAGATCAATTTTCAGCTATTATTTATTTTGAAAAGGTTTTTTATTATTACCATTTCCCAAGAAAAAGGCAGAAAATAAAAGACATAATTTTGGAAGCAAAGCCAACTTTTATTAATGATTCTAACAGTTATAGCAAACAGATAAGCCCTAGAGCATTAATACTTCCACCTGGGGCAGAGTGAAATATTTTCAAAAGAAAGAGACGGATTAATAAAACAAATTACTTTGAAATATGTATGCAAGAAGGAATATCAATGGTGACCCAATTTTGAACTCGGACTCCATGCGTCACATAATTCGGTACTTCCTGCTCTGCTTCATCCTCTTCAACAACATTAATTCCAGAACTAATCGGATGGAGATAGCCTCTGTTGCGGAAAACATCTTGATAACTGTTCACAGAAGAACTTGACTTCAAACCTTCACCTTTACCAATCTTCGGAGAGAAACCCAAACCAGCTCTGTTTTTGTTCACGGGTGGATCCACAAGTCGTCCCCAAACTGCATTATGACCATTGCGCACAACCTGCTGCGCATCCTTCAGTGAGACTACAAAATTATCATTTCTTCTTATGTTGTCAATGGATAAGGCTTGGAACTGGGTTCCAACAGCAGCCTCATTCGCTTCTACAATACTGAAAGAGGATAAATGGGATATCAACAATGCCTGCTCCCCATTTATGATCACTACCTTCCCTTCATGCACAAACTTTAGTTTCTGATGCAGAGTTGAAGTAACAGCCCCTGCTTCGTGTATCCATGGCCGTCCCAACAAACAACTTTACGCGGGAATAATGTCCATTACCTAGAAAGTTATCAAGAACAAGTGTGGTCCTATATGGATGGGCAAGTCCACTTCACCGATGACAAATTTCCTCGACCCATCAAAAGCCTTCACAATGATGCCACTCGGGCGCATATGTGTTCCCCGATACTTTAACTTCATGAGGGTACTTCTCGGTATAACATTCAACGCATATCCGTTATCAATTAGCACATTGGACAGCGAATCCTTCTTGCAATTCATAGAAATATGGAGGGCCAAGTTGTGATTCCTCCCTTCATCTGGTAACTCATCATCGCAGAAACTTAAGATGTTACATGACGTAATTTTTCCAATTATGCTGCTGAATTGATCTAAAGGCATGTCATTCTCCACAAAAGCTTGGTCTAGTACTCTCATTAGTGATTCTCTATGAGCGGAGGAATTCATTAATAAAGCTAGGATGGATATCTTTGAAGGAGTCTGCAATAGCTGATCCACAATTTTGTAGTCGCTCATTTTAATTATTTTCAAGATATCATCAACCTCTTTCTCCACTGTAGCTCCACTAGTCTCTCCTGTAGTCTTCTTAGGCTCATCATTCTCAGCAATTTTCTTTCCAGCAACAACGTCCTTTCGAATAACTGGTGCAAACACACGACCACTACAGGTAACTTTGCTATTATCAGCTATATTTCCAACATCTGGCATTGGCTGAATGGGAACTTCTACCCCATCTTCCAAGATTGTAGCGTTGTATTTGTAGGGCACAACCTTATCTGATTTATAGGGAACAGGACCTGGAAGAATAATTACCAGTGGGGTAACGGTTGGTTTGTTATGGTACTCCACCTCAAGGTGAGCGAGTGCACCAAAACAAGGTACAATGACGTTTACACCTTCCTCAACACAATCAACCCTCAAAAGGTCATTTTCAGCAAACAAATCTTCGTCTGAAGAGAAATACTCATCCGCGGAGGTATATTCTTCCTCTGACTCTTCTCCTATCAAACAAACTTCAACCATATCAATCTCGTGATAATCATCTCTCTGACCTGTGATCTTGATAGTCCCATTGTATAACAGCAATTGAACACCCTCTCTCACAATAGAACATCCTCGGGGGTTCTGACAACAAACTATGCAAGATCCATATTGGTGTTCTACCTGACCAGCAGTACGACAAAAGATAGCATGCAACTGTACGAGATCTTTATTCAAATACTCCACATCAAAAATTATGAATTCACCAGGACATCCAGAAACCATATTCACTTCCTCTTTATACTCTTCCTTAGGCCCGATTATATGGATTAAACCTTCATCCATCATCTCCTGTAAATCAACCTTTATCTTCTCGCAACCCTGTATATTTGTACTGCAAATAGCACAACCGACATGGTAATGCGTATAATAACTGAATTCACAGAGGTCTGCATGCATTTTTACCAAATCTCCTCTAAACAGATTAATTTCAAAAATCCGGAAGTCACCCTGACAACCGGCCACCCTATTTATAGCATTTACTCCCCCGTGCTTGGGTAGAGGATTATCTTTCACATTAGGTCCCATGTCTTTGAAAGATAAAATTCCAGACTTCACCAACCTTTGCACTTCAGTCTTCAAAGGATAACAATTTTCAACACTATGCCCTGGTGCTCCCTGATGAAAGGCACATGTCTGGTCTCCTTTGTAATACCAAGGCAATAGAGATGGTATTACTAGAGGTGGTCGTGTCTGGACCAACTTCTTCTGAATCAATGCTGGTAGTAGCTCTGCATAACTCATGGGTATAGGGTCATAGTTCTCCCTTCTCTGACTATTCCCTTGGTTCCCATGCTGGGATTTTCTTTGATAAGCAACTGTAGTCGGCGCTACATTCATAACAGGAGTCATTGAAGCAACTTGCTGGTGGCGCTGATAATTCCTTCTGGGAGCGTTCACCCTTTTCTCTTGTATGACAGCATTGGTATCCCCCTCTTTCTTCTTTGTAAACCCATAAGCTGGCTTTTTCACACCTCCGGATCCTTCACCCTTTGTCAAATGGCCTTCTCTTACTGCCTCTTCTAATCGGACACCCATTCCTACCATCTCTGTAAAATCATTCGGGGCACTTCCTACCATTCTTTCGTAGTAGAAAGCACTCAGGGTCTTCAGAAATTTTTTAGTCATTTCCTTCTCTTCCATAGGAGGAATCACTTGTGCAGCCACTTCACGCCATCTCTGCACATACTCTTTGAACGATTCTCTGTCTTTCTGAACCATGGCCCTAAGCTGGTCACGATCGGGTGCCATGTCCACATTGTACTTGTATTGTTTTATGAATGCTTCTCCCAAATCATTAAAGGTATGGATGTTGGCGCTGTCTAAACTCATGTACCATTTCAACGCCGCGCCGGTTAGACTATCCTGGAAAAAGTGAATCAGCAGACACTGATCATCGGTGTGGGTAGACATTCTCCTTACATACATCACCAAGTGAGCACGAGGACAAGTGTTTCCCTTGTACTTCTCAAACTCCGGGACCTTGAACTTAGCAGGCACTTTGACATTCGGGACCAAACACAGCTCATTCACATTCTGTCCAAATAACTCTTTTCCCCTAAGAGCTTCATATGTCTTTGCATTCTATCAATCTGTTCTTGTAAATCATCCATTCTGTCAAAAAGACCCAAGTCTTCACTCAGTGAAGGGAAAGGACGACACATATCTTCATTAACAACCGGAACCAGATTCACCGGAGGAGGTGCAGTAGGAACAGTATGCACCACAGGAGGTGCTGGGGTAACAACATTTGGAACCACTGGAGCATCTTAGGGGCCCAAATTGAAACCTTCAGATGCAAAATTCTCCGGCATTCCCCACGGATAACCCTGAGGCATACGGTTCTGAACAACAGTCGGAGTAGCGGATATGGGAATAGTAGGAACTTCAGCATTTGCCCTTGTTGGTTGAGGTTCAACACCTGGTGGCTGATTCTGAGCAACCACCAGAGCTTCCATCAGAGTAGTCAAATTGGTCAAGTCGGCCTTCAAAGCAGAAACTTCTTCGCGTAGCTCGCGATACTCCTGTTCCAAGTTGTCCATCTTCTTTTTGAAATTAGTCTGAGTGTTGTAGTGATGAGTCAGCTTGCTGAACGAAGCAAAAAGCTGGGTAAGGCACCTGGATATGCATAATGAATGCAAGAACTATGTACAATATGATGCATGATATGAAATGCGTATGATTATTTTTACTTTAATATTTCAAGGGATTTAACGTTTATAGACATATTGCAAACATCAAAATAACAAAGCTTTTGAAATACTGAATTTTTTTTAATTATAATAACTTCAAAATGGATTACAAGTTTCAATGATCCCAAGTATAAGATGAAAATACAATCTAAAATCCTAAGAAAAAGAATTGATGGAGATCAATCTGTATGCTGGCGCTTCCCTGTGAGCCTGGTAATCTGAGCTCTCAACCTCTGGTTTTGTTCCATATGTCTAACGATAACCTCTTTCCAATCATCTGAAGCAGGAAGTGAGTAATCAGCACTTGTTGAGGCTTAGGGGAAAATAAATCCCCTTGCCTCTCCATAGACTCCACCGCTCGACTCTCAAGGATCTCGATCAAATCGTCTTTCTCCTTCAGGTCTGCTTTGTAGGAACTCTCTAAAGTATGGAACTTGTTCTTCCATGCATCCCTTTCCTGTTGCATCCTAACCAAAGCAAGCTGCAACTCTTCTAGATCATCCAATAAAGGAGGAATGGTCTTTATAAATAGATCAGGCATGGGTGTCTCCCGAGTATACAACATCTTCAACTGGATAGCTCTCGATCGGACCCACTAAAGATATGGCTCCAAAGAAACAGCACCCCTAGGTACTAAATCTTTCCTACTTTTCTTATGAATGTGACGCCAGGCTTTCGCAATCTACTCCCTAGCTTCCCCGTGGTCTTCTCCTTCCTTCATAAAGAAACTACTCAAATGAATATTGTTTGGTTTATCCCTCATCGGATGACCAAGCTATCGCCGCGCAAGAACAGGGTTATAGTTAATTCCTCCCTTTGTACCAAGAAGAGGTACATTTGGGAAACTACCACAACAGTCAATAATCTTTATATCCCGATAAGCTCGATGGTACCAATCAATATCCAAATGAGTAAGTGCCATGATCTTAGGATCCCAACGAGGTTCCTTCTTGATATCCCAAAAAGCATTATACTAAGGCATATGAGAGATGAACCATCGGTACAACAGAGGCGTGCAACAGATAATCATTCCCCAATGATAAGAACTCCGAAGATGAACAGAGTAATAAGCATCACCCAATAGTGTAGGAACTGGGTTCCCAATCATGAAGATCCTGATAGCGTTAATGTCGACAAACTTGTCCACATTAGGAAATAAGAATAATCCATAAGCAAGCAAAGAAAAGATGGCCTCAAAAGCAACCGTACTCTTCATTCTGGCAAGTAACGAGCTTTCTCCAATAAGAACTGAGCTAGTAATCCTCTAATCCCTCCTTTAGTAGTCATATGGGCTTCCACCTCAGACTTCCCCGGATGAATCAAAGCAGCAATCTCATGTGGTTTTGGCTCACCCTCTAAACCAGTAAAAAGAACATGATCGGTAACGGGTAAATCCAAAAGATAATAATACTCCTCCAGTGTAGGCATCAATTGATAATCGGGAAAAGTAAAGTAGTGATACACCGGATCGTAGAACTGGACCAAGGTCGAGAGAATACCCTCCTTCGTCTTCAGCTTCATGAGAGGAATAATGGATCCATACTTCTTCCGAAAATCTGCAGGACACTCAATCTCTGGAATTAGACTGACAAACTCATCTATCTTGGGATCCTTGAAACTGTATTTCCCGGTCTTTCTTTTTCCAGAATCCATGTTTAATAGTACCTGAGATATTCACAAATAGTCAACCTTTAAATCCCCTGAAATATTGTTTCCTTCAAAAGATGATTATGAGTGCATGGATGCATGATGCAACAACCACACACAAGATCACACATATAGGGTTCATAGGTTCAACGTCACGAGCATGAGTTCGAAGGTACTACCCATAAGGTATTGGTCTAAAAATTTATCACTTGCCGGACAAGGTTCTAGAGGTTCCCAGAGTCTACATCCTTCCTTTGGATATTACCAACTTCCCGATTAACTCGGTAATTAGTAATATTCTCAAGAAAGACTCGTCCGAGCGTAGTATCGCGTGACAACTATTTCCGGATTACTCCGTCATAGCTTCCGCACTACACCTAAAAGACCAAGATAGGTTTGGTATTCTACGGCCCTCAGTTTCAGCAGGCTCCCAGGTCGAAAGAAGTACACCTTCCCGATTACTCGGTAAACGAAACTATAATCAAAGGGGCCTCCACTGAGTGGGGGATCTCATGCCTCCTTTTTTGGGATTACTCCCTCAAAATTAACATGACTATACCGCCCGTCCTATCTTAAAGTTTGCCCAAGTCCGGGTATAGGACTTATGAGTAATCACCAAGCATCCTGAAAACCAGGAAAATCCAAACAAACATATATACAACATATAACACAATAACAACAATAGCACATATACACATATAAACAAATATAGGTTTAACCCACTTAGGGATGGACCAGCAAAAGGTCAATCTGTCCCCAGTGAAGGCGCCATTTTTTCTGTAGCGATAGAAATGTTCAAGGCTAAGCCATTGGATTGACTAAACTTTATACAAATCGAAAATAAAAATCGCCACCGCGCATTATTGTTTCCAAAGGAATGGGAAAAGAGCGAATAACCCAAAAAGGGGGAAAGATTCAAGGTAAGGGGGTTGGTTATGCAAAGGGAAGGTATTAGAACCCTAAACATCTATGGTACTCCGCAGGAATCTCTTTGTAAAATCTGTGTATTTTGGCTATAAAGTGTGTTATATATAAAATAGATGGTGGAGGTGAGAAAAGAAATATATTATTTTATGATTTTTGCACCCGCCGCGGTTGCGAACCTTTAGTGCCTACGTACTACCTTTCGTCCAATAGGGGATCAAGGTACACATAATTCCTCTTTTAAAAATTTGAAATAAGTATGTTGGTTAATTTTAAGAGATAAGACATCATCGTCACTGTCCGTGTGGAAAACATACTTACTACCCACAATCATGAGAAAGGAGAATTTGCATCATCTCAAAGCGGATGATATGGCTTGGATTTTAAAATCAATAACGCCTCACTCAACACCCAAGTGGAAAATCTCTCTCCTCACTACATAATGTAGAAGTATAGTTTATTTGCATCACTACAAGGATTGACAAGAGTCTAATCTTTTTTGAGAAAAGTTTAAAGATAAAAGCCAAAGTGGAAAAATGGTTTGAAATGAGATTAATTAACTTTTAGTCTTCTCATAAAAATGTCAAGGTATTATTAAGTTGATTGAAGTTTATTGATGAAAATGTTTTGAAAATGCATGGACCTAGGTCCAAGTTTATTATGAAAGTGGTTCAAGTTTAGAAATAAGAAGGGTTTTCAAAAGGAGGGAGAATATTTTTGAAATTAAAGAAAATGGGAGGAGAAGAAGAGACTATCCTAAAGCATAAGGTAAAAGCTAAGGATGAGGATCATCTAACCAACAAGAAGCCAAAACTTGACATTATGAGCCAAGATAGAACTCCCATTCTTTAGATTGAAACCAAGCAAGCAAAAATACTAGACCTCTTCAAGTGTATCAAGTCTTCTCAAAAATTGGGCAGAGTAACGGCTGTATGCGGGCGAATTCTAGATTACAAACAAAGGATGCAATCACACAAACCTGCACACAAAAACAAACAAGCAACCCAATGTCTTGAGGTAAACCTCAAGATCTCCAGACAAAATAATCAGATAAGGTCACAAGGTATCCAAGATAGGCCAAGGTTTCTAATCCTAAGTCCAAGGAAAAAGTCCACTTCTCCATCATGCCAAGGATAGTAACCAAATAGTCCAAGTGCCATTAAGAGTTTTTTAGGGTTTAAGTTGGTTATTAAGTATCTTAGGAAAAGGAAAAAGAAAATCTCAAGTGAGCAAAGTGAAAAAGACAAGAAAATAAATGCTCGAGTGAGCAAAGATGAAAATGACGTGGAATGTAAATGCTGGAAGTAAATAGTTCGTAAAGCATAAAAGAATAAAAAGTATAAAAAAATAAAAGCAAGTTAATAATTAGTGGTTAGTTGGATGACCATCTTGAAACTTGCATTTGGAACTCATTAGAGGATTGGTAGAACCAAAGCCTCCACACAACAAGTTGCATTTGCTTTTTGTCAAGTATATCATCCATTTTGGAATTCTTATAAGTACCATTTAATGAT
Source organism: Vicia faba (assembly GCA_948472305.1). Lineage (NCBI taxonomy): Eukaryota > Viridiplantae > Streptophyta > Magnoliopsida > Fabales > Fabaceae > Vicia > Vicia faba. The sequence goes on along the minus strand of OX451736.1, from coordinate 664,601,509 downwards.
CAATGATGTTTAGGTGATCCGCGTTGACCAAAGGTGTTGTAGATCCATTAGAGGATTGGTAGAACCAAAGCCTCCACACAATGAATCTCAAGGTTATTGGATCAAAGAGATCAAATTAACATACTTGGGCTTGCAATCATAAGTTTGGGCCACGAATGATCATTTATTCGAATCGGGACAATATTTAGCGCTATGTTAAGCAATCGTAAGTGGAATTATATATAAGTCGCACCTATTTTGAGGCCGGTCAATAGCAATCTATGCACCAGTTATTTTGAGACATGATATAGAGATCATGCTCTAACAACATTTAGTGCAAGAAGAAGGGTATGAGATGAAGAGGGATTAGGGTAAAAAGATGAATAAACCACTTTTGAATTAAAAATTTAATCAAACTATTATTAAAATTATTCATCCATTTTGGTGGAGTTGAACTCAACACCCAAGATCCAATGATGTTAATAAAGTCATGATCAAAAAATCAACTCAAGACAGCCAGAAAATAATCACAAAATAATAGTATATTTAATATATACATTTAAAGGGTTAAAAAAGAAAGTTTAAAATAGAAAATAATGAGGAAAATATCAATTATGTTCAAATTAATCAAGAAATAAAAAATAAGGTCATAGAAAAATCAGAAATGGATCCAAATATTTTTATAAAAATTTTGGTAATTTTTAAAAATCATAAACTATTTTTAAAAAATAAAATAAGTGGGTAAAATAAATAAAAATAGTAAAAAACAACAAAGTCAGAAACAAAAATAAAACGAGGTTACCAATATTTGGCACAATGTCATTGGATCATTCCATAATTTTTTCAGAATTAAAAAATTTGCAAAAGTATTTTTAAACATTTTAAACAAATCAAATAAGTGTAAATTTCATAAAAAATACCAAAACACAAAAATAAATTATGAAAAAATAAAAATAAGAAAGAGAATAATCAAAAATATTTTTCATAATTTTTTCAGATTTTTTGAACTAAAAATGAATTTTCTATGATTTTTTTGAAGTTTAAAACAATTAAAATATAAAAATAAGAAAAAGAAAATTAAAGAAAAAGATGTGGACCATTGGATGAGAGTCAAAACACGTTAGTAATCTAATCCAAAGGATCTGGCGTGCTATGCATATCATGGTCTTTACTGAATAAAGCACTGAATCAAATGTAAAATCAGAAATTCAAAAAAAACAAATGGCACGCTTTCATTGGTTAGAAGGTGACACGTTGATCATCTTTAACCTCCAGCCTCACGAATTGCAAGTCTCTCAAATTGTAAAATTAGAAGCTCAGACCTATGCCATTCGTTTCGTCTCTTCAAGACAAAGACAACCATACCCTCGCGCCATTTTTATATAAACTGTAACTCAAGCAATTTGGAAAGAAAGGTTTGAAAGGGGATTTAAAAATACATAGTCCAAATGTGTTTCCAGAAGAAAGTAACTATTGCAACTAGAACCAGGGCAATGAGAGCAACACAATGATACCAAAGTTTTAAAGAATTGATGAAGGAATCTACCTATTTAAGTTGAGTTGCAGAGCTCTGAAACTGGACTTCTATGGAGCAATGTAGGGCACAATTCTTGAATGTAATGGTATGGTTAGGTTCAGGGAAGATCAAGGATGGTGAATTGATGGAGAAAATGGATTGAAAAAGGCTTGAGAATAGGATTCGATGTAGCTGAATTCTGAGTTGGGAAACAAGTTTGGCAAGGTGATTCTGGCTATCTAAGCTTGGTAAATTGAATGGGGTAGTATATGTATTTATAGGAGAAGAAAATGGGATCAAAAGGGAGAGTGAATGATGCGTTTTGGAGGGAATTCGTGCAAACCTGATGCACGAGTGAAGTGTGATCCAAACTTCACCAAAACTCATCCAATTCTTTTGTTTTGATGCACTAATCCACTTGGGAAAGTTGGCTAATCATGTTTAGACCCAAAACATGTGCTAATTTGAGGTTTAGAGGTTGTAACATGAACTTCAAATTCTGACTTGTTGGGAAACTTCAATTCCAAGTTACCACTTTTGAAACAATGGCATTTCCACCTCAGGGAGTCTTAAGGCATGATTCTTGATGCTTTGGAAATATTAGGTAACAAACTTTGCAATGGAAAAAGAATGGAATCAAATGGATGTTTGAGCTGAAAGTTACATGGAGTCAAAGTTGACGAAAAATAGTTGAGTTTCCATACTTAGAAATATTTCAAATTCTTCCTTAAAAATGACCTATAATCTCTTGCTTCCAAACATGGCCTTGCACTTAGAATTAGATCTTGACCCAAGAAGATGGAATGAATTAGATCTCTTGAATGATATTTTTCAATTTGAACCACTCAAAATCTCCAAAAATTGAGCAAGTTATGACTTGTTGAAGTTGGCCAAAAATCATGAAATGACCTATAATCTTTTGCATCTTTAAGGAAACTTTCATCCATTTTCTTACTTTGCACATAAAAGAAGGCATTAAGTACACATCTTTAAGATCATTGTGGAAAAAGAATGGGCTCAAGGTGATAAAAATTGACCAAGTTATGACCATTTGAAATCACACATGGAAAATTAGGGATTCATCTGGGTGACTTGTAACCTTTCTTCTTCACCAAGTTCCTTCCACATGGAAACTCCTTGGAACTTTTGAAGTGATTTTTTGGTAACTCTTTGAAGTGAAGAATGTTTTTGGAATTACTCAAAAATACCAAAAGATGAGCAAGATATGTCACTTTGAATTCCAAAACCCTAGCCTCTAGATCAAGAGAATGCTTGGTGGAACTTTGCCAAATTTGAACAAACTTTTTGTGCCCATACTCTTCCTTTGTGAATAGAAATTATTGAGGATGATGAGGAGGACTCATGGCCACCAAAACTACTTTCAAAACAACTTCATGGGTGAGGTTTGAATCTCCCAAGACTTTGACCAGTGCATGGAAATAAACTCATGAACCCATGAAGCAACATGTTAAAAACCTCATTGACTTGACCTACATTATCAACAAGTGAGACAAACCAATATTGAATTTTGTTAATTTAGGGAGAAAATAAAAGCAAAATATCCATTATTATAAGAGAAAACAAGTTAAGGTGCTTGGTAACTCCTCATAGAGCAAAGCCAAAGATAAGTAGAAGAACCAAAAGCCCTAATAAGATTTTGTGGTGGTTGAAACAATATGGTATGATGAAGGGATCTTAGGGGGAAAAATTGGGGTACAACACCTACAAACTCCATGCAATCCTGAACCTAAGTCTACTTGTGTGACTTGTTTGCATTCACTATCTAACAACTTGAACTCCTTGCAGGGCTTGTTTGTATTCATTATCTAACAATGTGAATTCCTTGTAGGACTTGTTTGTAATCATTATCCAATAACCTGGACTTCTTGCAAGAATTACTTATTTACGTCACCTTGCACTTTAATTTGGTGCATAACATAAACATCATGACATCATGCTATAGCATTTTCATTAACCATTTAAAGGATCTCAAAGGGCCTATGGTGTAGGTTATGATAAACCAAACGTCTAGAAAGGTGCAAGCGGATTTATTTTCCTCTAGCCAATGCCGCCAAGGCACGATGTATTGAGTCAGAGGCTATGACCCACTCGACATAGTGAGCTTGATTATCATAGAAGGACATTCAACGATACGAAGTTCTTCAATCAAAGCTACAATCAGAATTCAAAAATTTTCTTGTGTTTACCCCGCAAGATCCTTGAAAATAGTGCATGTATGTCATTACATAACAGGTATTCTCAAGACAGGTTTCTCGTTTTCTCGCTGTTCATTTCAGCAAGGAAAATGGATCTCGAACATAACGATAGAGATCTCCAAGCTTAAGATGTTCATTTCAAGGAAATGTTCCCGAATCTATCCAAGGGGCAAGAAGAATTAAAAACACTCCTCGCTGGGAACATGGCCAAGAAAAATCTGAAGATAATAAGGAGGACCAGTTGGAACAACTGCAAGATAAGATGGAAATAATGAGAATCCAGATGAGCAGTCAGATGGCTCTTATCCAAAATTTAGCTCAGGGACAAGAAGAGTTGAGGATTCTCATGAGCAAGCTTCATTAAGACAGATACGACCGTCTGGGGAAAACTGCTAAAATTTGAGGCCTAATCAATGATCAACCACTCTTGGCAGATAGGGAATTGAGTGACATGTTCATTTGGGAACATGTTGAAAATAAACTCAGGAGAGGTGAAATTCAGGGAAGTTCATCTTCAAGTAATCATAAGAGATCATACAACGGAAAGAAGGAGTCCATTACTGTGTACGACTAGAAGGATCATAATAAGAGTGATCTCAACCAATCTGTAGGGGCAGTACGGACCTCTAATCCAGTACCAGTGAAACAACAATGACAAAGTAATTCACCAAAATCAAAATGTCCTTGGCTCGAGTATTTCAACACATGTTGAGGATGAAGTTGATTACGCTGAAGGACTCTCCTAAGAATCCCAACACCTCCTCTCCTCGGTACAATCATAATGTGAGATGCGCTTATCATTCCTGGGCATGACACTAATAGCAATTGGGCATTGAAAAATAAGATTCAAGACTTGATCGATGAAGGATTGCTGGAGTTCACACAAGATGGTCCTATTGAATTCTTTTGCCATCCCTCAAAGGCAACCATCTGAAGTGATAAGTTCAGACAGAGATACCTTTTGTTCATTAGAATTTTCAAATTGTAATTTCTTTTGATTATTTCGAACATTTATTTTATGTAAAAATTTATTATTCCATTAATGCATTGCATATATTTGTATTGAATTAATCCATTCATTTTCACTATACTGAAACCAGGCTTTTACTTCCTTTTTGTGATATTTAACTCTCGATAAAAATCTATAAGCTTTTAGAGGGAGAATGATGAAAACAATACCGTAATCTCATACAATATGCTTTTGAACATACCTTGCTGACAATGTACAAGCGTTGTTTCAAATCCTAAACAATGGAGTAATAAGGAAGATAATCCCTAGTCAACCCCTTTGAGCCTAAGAAGTAGGAGTTTTATTTTTCATGCAAATTGAAACCTTTAATCATAACCTGGGGCAGGTTAGTTTCTCAATTAAGTAAAATGTGTATTCAGTCGTAAGATCTACCTTCATACACGATGAATAGTGTCAAAGATGCTCTTCTAAATCAAAAGACAGTGATGGTTCCCCATAATCACTAAAACAGGCAGTCACTATTTTTCAAAAGAAAAGCCCACTAAGTCAAAACCTATGAAGGATACTTAGGACAAACTGTGGCATCCCGCTGACTGTGATCTCAAGACAGTTCAGGAAAAAACTAGGGATAATAAAGTCAAAAAGAGGTCACTACAAATCCTCAACAAAAGAAAAAATGTTACAAAAAAATGACTGCCTTCTCAAATAAACTTTTGGTATCCGAACCATCATCGAATATCAGGGAAAAGATTCCAGACTCAATTGGGATCTAAACACACAATTAACTGAGTATTGGACTGAAGAATATCACGAATAATGGGTTGGGTACAAATAAAGTTTGAGCCTTTATCCTTTGTTTCTTAAACCGGGAACCAGACCATGTTACAACCTTTAAAAGTCCTAGCTGAAGCATGGGTTAGTTTGAAAGCATACTATTATAAAAGATATCCTGACTCCTATAAGGTTTACTATAAGTCCTGAGTTGAATTCATATTCTTACAAAACTCTGTTTGTTTACTAAAAACGAATTTTTAAAACTTTAAGACAGACATAAGCTTTGCATAAATGCCATTGTTTGCATATGACTAATTTTTTGACAACAAAGAAATTTTCACAACGAATATTCAATGAACAGAAATCCTATCAATGAACAGAATCACCTCAGATGAAAAGACATTTCCAGTAACAGGCCTTTCACAATCAAGGGGCATGACATGGTGTCTAACTGATCTGGGATAGTCAAGTCAAGATTCAAAGAACCTCTCAAAAGTGATGAATAAAGTGCTTAATAGCTTGGGGCATTGAACATGAGTTCCGACAAAGGGCCATGTACGAGCAAGCAAAAATTTTCTGGAAGTGCTGCAACACTTACTACTATGGACAATGACAATTCTATGGACCCTGCGAACACGGACATAGTCGAAAAATACTATGCATGAAAAAAAGACCTGCTAGGTTGACTGGCCTAGGAAAAAATAAGGGCACCCCGACGAACAAAAAGTTTGGGAAAAAATTTAGGGATATATAAATAAAACTATACACCCGGCAAGTCGAAAACCTGAAAAGGAGGCTTAGGAAAAAAAGGGTATCCCGGTGGACTGAAAATATGAAAGGACAGTTGTTGTACCCCAAAATTTCCCCTCTTACTTATCAAGAATTTTCTCATAAGATCTCCTTTGGACCAAGACTGCATTTGGGTTGATCAGCTCAAGGCACCTCTTGAAGCACTGATGATTGAAAATTAGGGTTTGAGATTGCACAAGGATTTTTGAACTTCCAATACCCCATATGACTTTCATGGATGATTATGGACCCCCAAGATTACTCATGTCAAGTTTCAAGCCTTGGACCATACTTTTGATCAGTCAATTGAACATTTGACCTAAAAATCAGTTGTATTTGGGAAAAAGTAAACCATAGCCAATTTACAGTCAAACTTCATAATTTTTTATCTACATCAACATTTTAGACTCATATGTATCATTTGATCAAGTTTGGACCACAATTCCTCAAGAAATTTGATCAAATCATCAAAAGGGTAAAATGGTCAAAATTAGGGTTTTGACTGGTAAGGGGCAATTTGTGGTTTTTGACCTAGCAAATGACCAATTGGGTTAAGGCATGATCTTAAAAGTCCAATTGGATAACTTTGACCTAATGACATGATTCAAAACACTACAAGTCCATTGGGTTGACAGATGAATTTTGCAATCAATTGATCAAAAGTCAACTGTATACTGAAAAGTCAAACTTTGACTTTTTGGTCAAAATCAAATGCCAAAGATCATAATTAATCAAAACATGACAAAATATGAAACTTTTTCATCAAGAAATCAAGAATTCAAGATTTTATTTTGAGAAGATGAAATTTCTTAACTTAGAAATTTTTAAGTATAGAAAATTTCTTATTTTTTTCCACAATTTTGAGCCAAGTTTTCATCATGATGCAAGATGATTCAAAGGAAACTTCTAACATGAAAGTTGTAGATCTCCATGAAATCTACAACTTTTCTTCACAAAATTTCTCCTAAAAATGCTTGGATCTCAAGTTATAATTTTGTGAATACATGCTCATGAACTAAAAAATGACTTAGTGAAATTTTGCCATAGTTAGGCAGATTTTTGACCTAACTTCATGGCAATTTTTCACATAGTTCCAAGGGGAATCTTCAAAAGAAATTAAAATATGATTTGTAGAGCACATTTCAAGATTTCCAAAATGTCCAAGAAATCTTTGAGATTATTCTTGAGTAGGGATAATCGAAGAGATGAAGTTGGTGTTTTGTCACTTGGATTACAAGCCATTTTGTGAAGAACATTGGATCCAATCCTCAAGCATGCTGTACAAATCCCACTTTGCAGGCTTCTAACTTGAATTTCACTCCATAATTTAATGTTTTCACAGCTGTTGGAAGCTTTAATCCAAGCATTCAATGTATTGTACAAAGTTAATTCCATTTTGGGAAGAAAGGCAACATTGCCATTTTAGAAAAGTAAGCTTTATGCAAAGTCAGCTTGCATTGAGCCTTGCATTTGCTCTTTCTGCACAAACACACTCCACACAATGAGAACAAGTGTGTTTAAAGGTCTCAGCCCCCCTACAAGCTTTGTACTTCACCTTGAAACTATGCTTGATAACTTTGCTTCAAAAACAAGTAACCAAGCAAAACATGTGAGTTTTTGAAATCTGAGTTGTTACAAGTCTTAAAACCTCTTGCTTATAAGTAGACACACTATTTGCAAGTTGACACACGAATTCTATTGCCCTAAAACTGCCTCAAACATTCCAAAACCAAAAACCTGTTCAAGAATACCATTAACATACAGTTTTGAACCAAAACTCGTGATCTTCATACCAAAGCAATCAAACTAATCACTCAAACACCTTCTATACATCATACCAAAGCAATCCAGGCCCCTGTTTCAAGACTGTAGCTCCTCCATCACTATCCATCATTTTCAAAAACCAAGCTTGCAGGTTGACTTGAGTAGAGAGATTCAGGGACATTCAAGGCAAAGTAAGAGTTGGGATACACTCAAGGAGGTCCAGGCAAGCTAAACAGATCCTCAGGCCATCTCAAAAGTTGCTCAAACTCCATTCACGACTCCAGCTGCAAGAGGTAAAAACTCAAACTTCTATCTCTTCATATAAGCATCATTTGATCTGGATTTGTGAAAACAAAATGTAGATATCCTTGCTCTAAAGCTAACCATGTTTATAGTTTCCATTTATATTAACTGTGTATAGAGAATTTTGGATTTGAAATTTCTGAGAAAATTAGGTTTCAATTTAGGGCCTGTAAAATTAGATTTTATCCTTGACTTTTAGTTTACATAAATTATATGGTTGAATTCGTGGGAAGAAACACCACAATTTTCATGTTTGAACTTTCCATTTTTGTGGAGAAATGAGGAAGATACAAGTGGTCCGGCCATGGCTCAAGGTTGAAGATGAAGTTGCCTTCAGAAAGCAATTTCTAATATATATTTATGTTTTTGTTTATGTAAACGGATGTACAGCCACCCCAGTGATAAGGCAACGCACGTTATTGCTAGAGGTCATGGGTTCGTGCCTCAGTGTGCTGCCTTTTGCATTTTCTCACATTTTTCCACATTTTTTTGCCTCTTGCAGCGCTGGGCCTCCACCTCATGGGCCTATTGTATTTTTTTAACATTTCCTCCCTGTCTCATATTTGCACCCCTGACCCATTATTATTTTATTTTTATTTTTATACTCATTTTATTTTCTTAAATATATTTATTTCAATGTTAAAAATCACAAAAAATATAAAAATAGTAGAGTTATATTTTAACTTAGTTTATTTATTTTTTTCACAAAAATTATATTTTATTTTTATCACACTTTATTTATTTTCACTAATTATCTTGTAAATTTAATTAAAACAAAAATATTATTTATTTTATACTAATGAAAATATATTTTTGATACCAAAAGACTAAAGAATATTTTATAACACTATAATTTATTTTTCAAGACAAAAAATATAAAATATAAAAAATACTTTTTTTATATAAACTTCATTCTTTTTAATCAATCAAGAAGAATTAGAGTTTTAGTCAAGAATCTTTCTCTTAATGAATATTAAACTTGACTAATTATTTTCTTTATTTGATTAGGTTAAAATCAAGACCCTTTTTCTTAAGAAACCAAACAAAAAAATATTTTTCTTTTGCATTTACAAATTCTTGCATATTTAATTCATCTTGTATATTATTTATTCTAATTCTTGTATAAATTCAATTTGGTTGTAATAGATTAATTATGTTTATATTATTGCAATCCCCATTCATAAATTGTATACCCCCTCCCATAAATGTTGTAATAGCGTAGTAACTTTAAATTTCACAATTTATCGCTTTTACATAACATGCTAGTAATTAGGGTTTGTATGGCAAGATAAAAGCAATCAAATAGAAAACTCTAATTCAAGACAAAATCAAGCATGAAAATAACACATTTGCACACAAGCACCCCTAGGGTTATCCCACTTGATTGCCTTACAAAATAACCATATTACGCATGTAAGGTATCTTAGCAAAAACAAACAAATACAAGATCATAGTCCCTCGATGACACTATTCAAAGTCGCCTTATAAATGATCTTAGTCCCTCAAAAAAGGATGCTAACATACCTTGCAATATTACTAATCATGGTTATACGATGATCCACGCCCGTCCTATTTACATCCAAAGATAGGGTTGCTTACCAAATCAATGGTAAGACAACAATATCAAAGGAAAAGAAAATGAACAAGAAAGACATTTGAGTAGGTAGATTGCTCCTAATTATTTGCTCCATTTCAAAAAAAAAAACAAATATCCTTGCTATTTTCAAAAACAATCACATACACTTTCAAACATCTTACAAAATTGAAAACATTTTCAAAAGATCAACATCTTTGTATACATTCTTACGAACGAGAATCATTACAAAGATTGCCTAAACAATGGCCTCTTTACAAAATACTTTCAAAAACCACACAAAGCATAATTTCAAACAAAAGCAAGTGATCTAGCAAGTAACTAAGAGCCCATGGAAAACCATGGATGAAAAGGGTGCTAATAGCTTCCCTTTTCATAATCTACCCCCCGAACTCAAGAAACAATCTCAAAGGTCTTTCCTGTGCTTTTTCACCTTTCCTTTTGGATAAAAGAAAAGTCGGTGGTGACTCTTGCTAACCGCAAAATTTGCGATAAAGCGCAAAAACCTCAAGTCAGTTCTCTCACCGTATCACAACAGTCTAGGCAAAAGTTAGGGATTAAAGCGTACAACTATGTCCCGTCATCTCGTCACTTGTCTATCACTAGAAGACTTATTTCCCTGATCAGCATTCACCAAGGGCTCTAGGAGTTGGGATGACGTCCAAGCCGTCCACAAATCCACACGGAGCCATTTCAGGAGATTATCCCTACAAAGTAATCTTCACAAATTCATATATTCCCCACAATCTTCCTAGTATATCGCTCTGGAAGATAAAGGAATATGATCTTACTTTCGACAATGTCACCAACGTACGAAGTTCCAATCAGTAAAGTTCTTTGAAGCTCTCTTCCCCGGCTGAACTTGTTCCTCCAAGGTTGTAAAACCCCCTTCAAACTTCTGCTCTCCAGGAGAGTTCATTTCCTTAACAAGGGTATTTCCTCAGCAAGAATATGTCTCCAATAATAGGCTTTATTTCCCCAAACAGTAGATCATCTTCTAGATACTGTTCAGATACAATCTAGATATAGATTCATTCTGACACTCATTACAGGATCTCTTCTAGATACAGTGCAGATACAATCTAGATATATATTCATTCTGACACTCATTCCAGATACGGTTCAGATACAATCTAGATATAGATTCATTCTGACACTCATTCCAGATATGTTTCAGATACAATCTAGATATAGATTCATTCTGACACTCATTCCAGATACAGTTCAGATACAATCTAAATATAGATTCATTCTAACACTCATTCCAAATACGTTTAAGATACAATCTAGATATAGATTCACTCTGACACTCATTCCAGATACACTTCAGATACAATCTAGATATAGATTCATTCTGACACTCATTCCAGATACAGTTCAGATATAATCCAGATATGGATATCATTCTGAGACTCATTCAATACATCTACAAATACAATCAAGGTATAGATTTATTCTGACACTCCCCAACTTGAGTGTGCTTCTTCCATAAATCTCTAACTAAATTCATCTCCCCGGCTTGAGCTTATTCCTTAGATTTCTATGAATCACCAGGAAAATTCCTCTCCCCAGTGAAGTCGTCACTATCCCCAGAGAGTTTTTACGGAACCTAGAACCAGACCAGATGTCAGTCAACTTTATCCTCCTCAAACGAGCCAGCAAGTTATCCATCTATTTTATCCCCAATCAGGGTATAAACTCCCCATTAGAGAAATGAACAACCAACATTCTTAAACTTTTCTCCCCAAGCAGGAATTAACATTCTCCAGCAGAATTTCCTCAAAGCAAAACTAAATGTTCCCCAGCGGAGTTTCCTCAAACAAGAAAGCAGGAATCCCCAACGAACAATCCCCAGAAGATCGAAGATACACATACTCTTCATCCCCAGCGATAATTATGGATTTATTTTTCCCAAACAAAGATGCTGCTCGAATTTACAAATGCACTTCAACAACATTCCACATTCATACATAATTTACAAAATATCATAGCATATGCATACGAAACGCATATAGAACAATCTCATTTATTTTGAGAACATCGTTACGCAATGCATTTCATACATCATGACATTTCATACAACTAACTCTTTACCTTTTCAAGAAAGATCAGTCAACAGACAAATTTCATCAACCTCTTATATAGCCTGACATTCTTCTCAAAGGCTACATCTGATGAAGAGTTATTTCAGCAGTTTCCTCAGAAGGTCATTCTCAAAAAGACCTCTTCTGGTATGGGTTCATCTGTTCCAGTTAATAACAGGAGAAATACCTCTTCTAGTATGGGTTCATCTCTTCTAGTTAATAATAGGTGAAAAACCTCTTCTGGTATGGGTTCATCTCTTCCAGTTAATAATAGGAGAAAGACCTCTTCTGGTATTGGTTCATCTCTTTCAGTTAATAACAGGTGAAAGACCTCTTCTGGTATGGGTTCATCTCTTCCAGTTAGTAATAGATGAAAGACCTCTTCTGATATGGGTTCATCTCTTCTAGTTAATAACAGGCTAAAGACCTCTTCTGGTATGGGTTCATCTCTTCGAGTTAATAACATGCGAAAGACCTTTTCTAGTATGGGTTCATTTCTTCCAGTTAATAACAGGAGAAAGACCTCTTGTTGTATGGGTTCATCTCTTCCAGTTAATAAGAGGGGAAAGACCTCTTCTTTTATGGGTTCATCTCTTCCAGTTAATAAAAGGCGAAAGACCTCTTCTGGTATGGGTTTATCTCTTCTAGCTAATAACATGCGAAAGACCTCCTCTAGTATGGGTTCATCTCTTCCAGCTAATAATAGGCGAAAGACCTCTTCTGGTATGGGGTTTATCTCTTCCAGTTAATAACAGGCGAAAAACCTCTTCTGGTATAGATTTATCTCTTCCAGTTAATAACAGGTGAAAGACCTCTTCTGGTATGTGTCCATCTCTTCCAGTTAATAACAGGCTAAAGACCTCTTCTGATATGGGTTCATCTCTTCCAGTTAATAACAGGCGAAAGACCTCTTATGGTATGGGTTTATCTACTCCAATTAATAACAGGTGAAAGACCTCTTCTGGTGTGGATTTATTCTTCCAGTTAATAACAAGCAAAAGACATTTTCTGGTGTAGATCTATTTCTTCTAGTTAAAGATAAATCAAGACCTCTTTTGTTTCAGTTTAAATCGACCAATGATTTATCCTAATTCTTTTCCGGTAGACACTTTCTCTGGTTCAATTTAAATCGACTCAAAGACTTATTCTGATACTTCTTCCAGTTGAAGTCAACAGATATTTTGGTTGGCATCTATAAGCCCATATCAGATGACTCTCTGTCACCACTCCAAATGGTATCTATAAGCCCATTCCCGGTACAATCAACCAACAACGTTACTTCATGCACAGACGAGTGCATGTTTCTGGGCACTTAAGTGTTCAATCATCTTTTACCTTCAAGTCACGAGTGGCAGACAAGCCAATCAAAATCTTCAAGTCCAAGAATATTGAACAGGGGCAGCTGTTGTACCCTAAAATTTCCCCTCCCATTTTTTCTTAAGAAGTTCTTTCAAGGTTCCTCAAATACTCAAGACACTCAAGGGTTGACTAGTTAAGATGCTTCTCCTAAGCCAAAAGCCTACAACTAGGGCTGTGAGTTTATCAAAGAAATTTGGTTTTCAAAGGTCTCAAGTGGCTCCCTTGGTTCTCATTAGGTCCTAAACAAGGTTCATGTCAATTTTCAAGCCCTACATCACAAGTTTGCTCAGTCAATGGCTCAAATATTTGAAAATCAACTGTATTGGTCAAAAAGTAAATTATGGTCAACATACAGTCAAACTTCAAGATTTTTGGTCAACATCAACATTTTGAAGTGATATTCATCAATTGATCAAGGGTTGATCATGTTTCCTCAAGGAAAGTCCCCAGATAATCAAAAGTCAAGAATTGTCAAATTAGGGTTTCCTTAGGAGAAGTCAACTGAACTTTGACCAAGCATAACTTTCACATGCTTCATCAACTTTCCCCCAACCAAATCCCATTTTGAAGAAAACTCAATTCTCTACAACTTTGATTTCATGCTCAATTCCAAAAAGTGCTTCATTTGAAAGATATGAGCTAATACATCATATGTCATTTTCAAAAGTCAGCAAAAGACACTTTTTGTCAAGGCAACTTACATCAAGATGATATCTCCAAATGCAACTATGATCAAAAGATAAAGTGTATAGGACATCTTGAGATTTTCAAAAAGTACAAGATCACCTTAAAAAGATGAAAATTGAGCAAGTTATAAGTTTCACAAGTTGGGCAATTTTTAAGAAATGCATGAAATACTAAATGTGCAAACTTGAAATTTTAGACTTGTGACCTAACTTTTTGGACTTCAAACATGTCCAAGACCTTGAAAAAGACTCCTAAAATCACTCTTATCTTGTCTTGTATTTTTTTTATTATTTTATTTATATTTATTTTGTTTTTATTCAAATAAATGCAAAATAAATTTAAAAGAATCACAAAAATCATGGGCTATGTATATGGGTTAGATTTGATCAATTTTGAAGCCCATTAATTCGTGAAAGACACACACAAATGGTCCAGGTTCATTGCACATTCAAAAAGGGAAAGAATCATTCAAAAATGGCAACTTCTTAATGTGTTTTATTCTTGTCTCAAAGGCCATGAATGCTTTCTTCCTTGCCATACATATTCACTTATCTCTTCCCTCTCTATAAATACACAAGCTTAAGATCACAAAGGGACACAAAATTCATGCACACAAAAGCCATCTCAAAATTCTCTAAAAAATCAAAAAGTTGGTGAAAATCATGTCTCACTTTCCAACCCATACCAGTCCAAAGCAGTGATCAAACATCACCCCTGAGTTTTCCAAGAGTCCTCCAGAGCCCAAGTTCAAGCCTCACACATCCCAGATCCTCCTCATAACCCTCCTACGGTCTTGGTAAAATTTAAATTTTCAACTCTCTGAATATGTGATTTAAATCAGTTTTATGCATGAATTCATATTTCTATTGATGTTTTGAGTGAATCTAACGGGTTCGACCCATGTACAAGGCGTTTTGTATTTTTCTTGTTTTTTTACCTTTTCAGATCCAATGCTAAGAAGATCCGTACGCGCATCATACACCTCCAATTCCTAACCATCAGATCTCATCAAGCATGATTTGAATGCCTCAAGCGCACACCCTACCGTGCACCTTCAAGGAGCCTCTCTCATCCGAGCCAATGCAGCCTCCTGGGCTCATTTAGTTGTGGGCCTAAGGATTATTTTTTTTTGCACCCCTCTAAGCCCTTTTTGCAGCGAGGCCCATTTACTTTTTTTTGGTATTATTTGTTTTGCTTAATCAACATTTTTTAATCAGTTTCCTTTAATCAATAAAAATCGAAAAACCACAAAAATATATTTTAAGTTTTTTTATTATTAATTAAATTAATTTTGTTAATTTTAATTAATTATTTAATTATTTTTTAAACTAATTAAAATTAAGTTTCCATTAATTTAATTATTATTTTTATTAAACAAAAAAAACAAAAACAATTTTCTAATCTTAGAATCTTTTAGGGTTTTTCATCCTTTCCCGTTTCATCTCCGCGCGTTATTCATTTCTTTCACATTTTTAATTTCATGAACAATCATGTAACTGTTGAAGGAATGTAATAGTTAAAATTAGGACTCTTTACATTTTTCTTTCCCCATTTTGGTTTGTATTCCCCCCATGCTGAAGCGATGTAATAGCTTAGACTTTACTTTCCGCATTTTTATTTTTCTGCCCTATATATATTTAACTGCTAGATGTATGCTTAATAGGATTGCATGATAAGACTTAAAACCAAAAACTAGAACACCTAATATCCAAGATAAACATAACTGAAACACAACACACTTTGCACACACGCACCTCTAAGGTACCTCCACTTGTTGCCTTCAGAAAAACAGGCATGTCCCTCGAACGTGAGGACGCTTTAGCAAAGTCCCTCCAATACAAAAAGACCATAGTCCCTCAATGACCCTACGAGTTACCTCTATGACTGTATGATGACCCGCGCTTGTCCCTCAAACATCCAATGATAGGGCTACCTACTGACTAATAGTAGGATATCACTGTCTAAAGGAAAAGAGGAAAAGAACAAAGATCGTTTGAGTAGGTAGACCGCTTATAGTTTCTTGCTTACAAAAACAAACAAAACAATTTTTCACACATACACAAACTCTTTTCTAAATATTTTCAAACACAAAAACACTTTGTATGCGTTCTCAACGATACGAGAATCATTACAAATTTCTCCGTACTAAGGCATCTTTTCAAAATATTTTCAAAAATATACTTACACAAAAAAAGCATTTTCAAAGAAAGATAGCAACTAAGAGCCCGTAGATAACTACAGCGGGAATGAGTGCTAACACCTTCTCTTTCCATAATCTACCCCCCGAACTCAAAATTTTTAAAAAAGGTCTTTCCTATTCTTTTCACCCTTTCCTTTATTGGATAAAAGAAAAGTCGATGGCGACTCTTGCTAACCGCAACATTTGCGATAAAAATGCAAAAGCAGTAAAGTTAGTTCTCCCACCGTATTACACTTGTGTTCAATTTCTACCGGAAGGTGACATGTTTTGCCATACACCATTTGAAAAAATGTTAAACCAATAGGGGCTTTGTAAGTCGTGGAATACGCCCATAAAGCATCATCAAGCTTAAGCGACCAATCCTTCCGTGAACTTGACACGATCTTTTCCAAAATCCTATTAACCTCTCTATTTGAAACTTCGGCTTGTCCATTAGCCTGTGGATGGTACGGAGTCGCCACTTTATGATTTACACCATATTTTTCCAGAACTTTTTAAAGAGGTTTATTACAAAAGTGTGATCCACCATCACTAATTAAAACGCCAGAGTGCCAAAACGGGAAAAAAAATTCTTTAAAAACTTAATAACCGTTTTGCTGTCCGCCCTAGGACAAACCATCACTTCTACCCACTTAGAAACATAATCTACCACAACAAGGATAAATTCATCCGAAAATGATGGGGGATGTGATACGGTGGGAGAACTGACTTGGGATTTGCATTTGTGTTCGCAAATGTTTCGGTTTAGCAAGAGTCGCCACCGACTTTTTATTGTATCCTAAGGAAAGGTCAAAAAGCACAGGAAAGACCTTTGAGATGTTTTTGTGGGTTCGGGGGGGAGATTATGAAAAGGGAAGGTGCTAGCACCCTTTTCATCCATGGTTATCCATGGGCTCTTAGTTACTTGTTTTTGATCACTTGCCTTTGCTTTTCAATTGTTTGAAATGGTGCTTTGTGTGTGTGGTTTTGAAAATGTTTTGAAAAAAAGATGCCTTGTCTAGGAAACCTTTGTAATGATTCTTGTTTGAATATATACAAAGGTGTGTGTCTTTTTGAAAAGATAATTCAATGTTTTTGAAAGTTGTTTTGAAGTTGTGTTGTGATGTGTGTTTGAAAAATGGCAAGGATGTTTTACAAGTTTGATCAAGTAACTAAGAGCTATCTACCCTAATTTTACTCAAAGATCTTTCTCATGTTTTTAACCCTTTTAACAGTGTTGTTTCACCATTGTATTTGGTGAACAACCTTGTGTTAGGATGTTGAACGGGACGGGCGTGGGTCATCGTATGCAACCATTGAAGGCAACTTGTGAGACGCTCTAGCAATTTCGTAAGGGACGAGATCATTTTATCGAAGGCAACATCGAGGGTCATCGAGGGACTACAATCTTTGTTTATCGAAGGGACAATTGCTAGAGTGTCTCATACTCGAGGGACATGATTGTATTTTCCGAGGCAACAAGTGGAATTACCCTAAGGGTGCATGTGTGAATAGTGTGTTTGATTTGCATGCATTTTGTCTTGATTATGGGTTTCCTACTTGTTGGTTTTATCTTTCCATACACACCTATTTACTAGCATTTGTATAAAGAAATAAAAATGTAGCAAATAAATATCCTACACTATTACAACCATATTGAAGTGCATAAGAATATAAAGGAAACAATAAGATAAAAAGAAGAAAAAATGAGCTCCTTCGATTTGGGAAGGAGCAGCCTTCGATTTTCATTTCTAGGCTTGCTTCGATTGGGAGTTCGCACCAGTGAGGTCATGGCCTTCGATTGGGCTTTGGCACCAGTCAGGTCATGTACTTCGATTGGAGGCTGGCACCAGCATGGGAGTGCCTTTCGTTTGAGCCTGGACTTAGTGCAAGTGTGCCTCTGGCTGGGCCTTTCTGCCTTGTTGCCTTTTTCGATTGGGCCAGTGAAATCAGTGTGAGTGTGTCTCTGGCTGGGCCTGGAAGTCAGTGTGGAAACCAAAGGCTTCGTTTCATACTCCCGTCTCCTGTTTCTTTCATTTAAAGCATTAAATGGAAACATGGCCTGAGGCCATGCTAGTATTTGTTTGGTAAACAATTTAACAGTTAAAGCAAGTTCAGGTAAACAGAAAGCAAAACGAGAGGGTTAGCTCTGAAAAATATGTTAAAAGGGTGGAAACAAAAGGAACAATGGTATGTACATGTTTTAAACGAAAGGGAAAATTACTATGCCATGGAACGAAAAGTTCAAAGGTAAGAATAACTTACCTTGCTTCAGGCCTTGAATGGATGTGGGTTTCGAACTTGAACTGCTACCTGGATGTTTCTGGAATTCAAAGAGTAGTCACAGGGGGTTTGCTTTTGGTTCGAAGAGTTATCACACAAGGTTGTCTTTGAGTTTGAACAAACTTCTATATTGTGGGGTGTTCTTCAGAATCGGAAGAGGTGAGTGTTTGGGATTCTGGGTTTTGAGTTCTCAAGTGGTGATGAACTTGAGAAGTTTTGTTGTGTTTGAGAAAATTTGGGAGATTCGTTCCTCTGGTCCAAAGATCCTCTTTAAACATGTGTTGGAACCTCTTATTTATAGGCAAAGTTGGCTGAAGCTTTTGGAGGGAAAACAAAATAATTTGAACAATTTGGGTAAACTGCTCTTTGTAGCCTTCGAGGGACAGTGGTTGTATGTTGTTTTGGTGAAAGAATGGGGCAGTGTTTCAGGACTGTTGTGCAGCAGTTTTGGCAAGTGTACCATGCCTGAACTTGGCAGCAAGCATCTTTGAATATTTCATCCTTTCATTTTGACCCTCCTTCGACCAGATTCTTCTTCCAACATATTGTTTGACTTTCTTCCAACAAGTGTCTTTCGAACGAATCACCTTTGTGCATCGTTTGAAGGGGCCATCAACCATGTGCTGAAGTTTGTCAGGGATGGAAATGCAACACACTAAATCTTGTCCAGTCGAAGCTAGTACAAACGTAGTCAATGCTTTGTCGAAGCCTTGTGGTCGAAACAAGCTAACGCCCAGTCGAAGCTTGTATCGAAGAAAACATATTTCCAAATCGAAAGCTCATGCTCGCAGGAAGCATATTGCCCAATCGAAGCTTGGGTCGAAACAAACATAAAGGGAGTCATTGCCTTTTAGTGTGAGGGAAGTTCCTGGCTTCTGAATTGAAGGGTGTTTCCAAACTTGCACTCGAAGGAGGCTCTTTCTCAAAACGAAGGATGTAACCCAAGTTGCATTCGAAGGAGGCTCTTGCACAAAATGAAGGATGTAATCCAAGTTGCATTCGAAGGAGGCCAAGAGTTAGTCGAAGGGTGCTAAATTGAAGGAGACATGTTTTCCTCCAAATTTGTCAAAATGTTATTTTTATCTGTTTTCTCCCTTTTTGACAGTCTCCTTTTAATTTTGGTATTGGAAAATCCCAATGCACTTGTTCAAGCTTGAACCTTGAAAATCCTTGTAAGAAAGGCCTTGAGAATTGAGAGGGAAAATTTTAGGGTACAACAGCTGCCCCTGTTCAATCTTCATGAACCTGAAGAGTTAGATTGGCAGTTTTGCCGTTCGCGACTCGAAGGTAAAAGATGATTGGACACTAGAGTGCCCAAAAAATTTGCACTCGTCAAAGCGTAGTTTGAGGGAATGGGCTTAAAGATGCCATTTGGAGATGTGACAGAATCTTGTCGGAGATGGGCTTAAAGATGCCATCCAAGAATGTTTGTTGTAAGTGCAATGTTGTAGGTCAGAAGAATGAGCATCAAAATGGTATCCATGTCTGGAATGCATTTGAACTGTATCTGGAGACTGAGTCTATATGAGCCAAAGAATGGCGTCCGTGTCTGGAGCTTATCTGAAATGTATTTGAATGAGTGACAGAATGACATCCGAATCTGGATCGTATCTGGACTGTATTTTGAATGAGTGACAGAATGACATCCGAATCTGGATCGTATCTGGACTGTATTTTGAATGAGTGACAGAATGACATCCGAATCTGGATCGTATCTGGACTGTATTTTGAATGAGTGACAGAATGACATCCGAATCTGGATCGTATCTGGACTGTATTTTGAATGAGTGACAGAATGACATCCGAATCTGGATCGTATCTGGACTGTATTTTGAATGCGTGACAGAATGACATCCGAATCTGGATCGTATCTGGACTGTATTTTGAATGAGTGACAGAATGACATCCGAATCTAGATCGTATCTGGACTGTATTTTGAATGAATGACAGAATGACATCCGAATCTGGATCATATCTGGACTGTATTTTGAATGAGTGACAGAATGACATCTGAATCTGGATCGTATCTGGACTGTATTTTGAATGAGTGACAGAATGACATCCGAATCTGGATCGTATCTGGACTGTATTTTGAATGAGTGACAGAATGACATCCGAATCTGGATTGTATTTGGACTGTATTTTGAATGAGTGACAAAATGACATCCGAATTTGGATCGTATCTGGACTGTATTTTGAATGAGTGACAGAATGACATCCGAATCTGGATCGTATCCGGACTGTATTTTGAATGAGTGACAAAATGACATCTGAATCTGGATCGTATTTGGACTGTATTTTGAATGAGTGACAGAATGACATCCGAATCTGGATCGTATCTGGACTGTATTTTGAATGAATCTGGAATAAGTATCAGAATGTCAGCCATATCTGGATCGCATCTGAACTGTCTCTAGAAGGAATCTGGAATAAGTATCAGAATGTCAGCCATATATGGATCGCATCTGAACTGTCTCTAGAAGGAATCTGGAATAAGTATCAGAATGTTAGCCATATCTAGATCGCATCTGAACTGTCTCTAGAAGGAATCTGGAATAAGTATCAGAATGTCAGCCATATCTGGATCGCATCTGAACTGTCTCTAGAAGGAATCTGGAATAAGTATCAGAATGTCAGCCATATCTGGATCGCATCTGAACTGTCTCTAGAAGGAATCTGGAATAAGTATCAGAATGTCAGCCATATCTGGATCGCATCTGAACTGTCTCTAGAAGGAATCTGGAATAAGTATCAGAATGTTAGCCATATCTTGATCGCATCTGAACCGTCTCTAGAAGGAAATTAGAATAAGTATCAGAATGTCAGCCATATCTGGATCGCATCTGAACTATCTCTAGAAGGAATCTGGAATAAGTATCAGAATGTCAGCCATATCTGGATTGCATCTGAACTGTCTCTATAAGGGATCTCAGAAGATGATGATCTTTTCCTGTTGATTGATCTTTCCTAAAAAGGTAAAGAGTTAGTTGTATGCAATGTCATGATGTATGCATTGTGCAATGATGTTCTCAAAATAAAATGAGATTTCTGTCATATGTATTTTGTATGCATATGTTATGAATGTTGTTGAAGTGTAATTTTGTCTTGGACTTTGCTCAAAATGTTTCCACCGGGGGTCCCTGCTTTGTTGTTTGAGGAGAACTCCGCTGGGGGATATTGAAAATTCTGTGGGGAGTATGTTTATTTCTGCTTGGGAAAAGAGTTTAGGAGTCTTAGTCGTCCGCTGCTCTACTGGGGAGTCGAAGTTGAACTGATATCTGGTCGGGTCCAGGTTTCGCAGTAACTTGCTGGGGATTGTAGAGTAGTCTACTAGGGAAGAGAAGTTGTGGTCCTTTGATTTGTGGTAGTTGGAGAGGCAAACTCAAGCTGGGGAATCCTGGTGTTGTTGGGGAAATAAACCATGTCGTCAGTCTGCTAGAGAGGTGACATCTTTGTTGGGGGGAGTCCTCGAGGATTCTTGAGGTTGATTCAGTTGGGGAAAGGAGGTCAGAGATTATACTCTTGCTGGGGAATCATCCTATGAGAAGGACATTGGGGAGACTTGTCATTGCCCCTAGTAGCAAATGTTCGTAGAATTGCCAAAAATGTCTAGTTGTACGTAACTCTTTGCTGAGTTTGGTGTCCAATGCCCCAAGTGACGGAGATGGAGACTTTCCCCTGGTTACTCTGCACTTCTTCAGAGATTTCTTGAAATCTTGACTGGACTGCCCTGGGTGTGCTGGATAGTGACATGTCATGCCCCCTTGTTGATAGGAGATTTTTCAATGGAAGTGTCATCCTTTTTGAATTGATTTTGTTCACTGGGAGAGCTTTCGTTCATCAGATATTCATTGTGTGAATTTCTCCGCTGTTAAACAAATAGCCATATGCAAACAATGATATTCAAGTAGTGCAAAGTTTATGTTTGTCTTGAAGTTTTTTGAAAATGCGTTTTAGCGAGTAAAGAAATTTTTCTAAGAAAATTCAAACTCAGGATTTAGAGCAAATCCTTACAGGAGTCAGGATACCTTTTGTAACAGTATGCTTTCGAACTAACCCATGCTTCAATTAGGACTTTTGAAGGGTTGTAACGTGGCTTGGTTCACGGTTTTAAGAAACAAAGGATAAAGGCTCAAAGTATATTTGTACCCACCCGCTCTTCGTGATGTTCTTCAATCCTAAACTCAGTTAATTGTGCATTTGAACTCCAAACGAGTATGGAACGATGTTTTTGGTGATGGTTCACACAAGTTGAATTTGTTGGAAGGCAGTCATTTTTGCAACATTTTTCATGTTGTTGAGGATTTGTAATGACCTCGTTCTTTTGATTTATTATCCCTAATTTTTGCCTAACTGTTCCTGTTTTCGAGATTACAGTTAGCGGGATGCCCCAAATTTCTTAAGCCTCCTTTATAGGTTTTGGCTTAGTGGGCTTTTCTCTTTTGAGAGATTGACTGCCTATGAGATAAGGAACCACCACTGTCTTTTGATTCCAGAGGAATGCTTTTGATGTCCTTCGTTGTATTATGAACTGAGAGTTTTGCGACTTCAATGCGCATCTTTTGAATTAACTGAGTGACTACCCTGCCCTAGGTTTTGATTAAAGGTTTTAATTTGTGTTAAAATAGAAAACTTCTACTTCTTTGGCTCGAAGGGGTTGACTAGGGATTATCTTCCTTATAACTCTGGTGTTTAGGATTTGAAAGAAATGCCTGTACATCATCAGCAACGTCTGTTCAAAAGCATACTGTAAGAGATTATGGCATTGTTTCGTCATCCTCCCTCTAAAGGCTTGTAACTTTTAGCAAGAGTTGAATGTCATAAAGAAAGCATAATTATAGTGAAAATGAAAGGATGAATTCAAGACAAACATATGCAATGCATTAATGAAACAAAGATTGACATTAATAGATAATTGTTTTAATAGCAAAAGAAATTAAAATTGAAAATTCAAAATGAACAGAAGCCTCTTTGTCTGAACTTGTCACTTTAGGTGGTGAGCCTTTGAGGGACGACAGAAGAATTCAGTCTGGCCATCTTGTGTAAACTCCAGCGTTCCTTCTTCAGTTAGATCTTGAATTTTATTTCTCAACGTCCAACAGCTATCGGTGTCATGTCCAGGACTGTTGGAGTGGTACGTACATCTTGCATTTGGATTGTACCTAGGAGAGGTTGTGTTGGGATTCTGAGGGGGGTCCCTTAATACAACCAGCTTGGCTTCCAACAGGTGTTGCAGTGCTTGAGATAATGACATGTCAATTTTGGTGAAGCGTCTTTCAGATGTATTCCGCCTACGCCGATTACCCTGTTGTTGTTGGCAAGGTTTTTGTTGGGCTCGTGACACGGAGGCAAATTGGAAAGGTGCACTCTCGGCTTCTTGTCTTAAGGGAGGCTGAATGATGATTTGATCCCCAATCCTAGATGTTTGCCCCACTTGGTTGTCTCGAAGCAGTTTGTTGACAAGAACCCTGAGCTCTTCTTGTCTTTGAGCCAGGTTTTGAATGAGAGCCATCTGGCCCACCAGTTGTCCCATCATCTGGATCTTCATTGTTGCCAGCTCAATCTGCAGCTCTTCCAACTGATCATTCCTGACACTGCTTGAATTCCCCAAGACCATGCCCCTTGTGAGGAGAGCTTTCACTTCTTCTTGCCCCTGGGACAGGTTCAAGAACATTTCTTGAAGTTGAGCATTCTGATCCTGGATATCTTTGACAGTCTTCTCTAGAGCCATCTCTACTGAAATAAACAGTAGGAGAATAAGGAAACCTGAAAAGGAAAACCTGTTACGATGCAATGCATGATATGTGGATGCATGTTTTCAAGAATCTCTCGGGGTAAGCACAAGAAAAATGTTAGAGGTTGAACTTTGATCAACGTCTTTGATTGGAGAGCTTTGTATCGGTGGATGTCTTTCCACGAGAATCAAGCTCACCATGTCGAGTGGGTCATAGCCCCCGATTCAAGTTGTTGCACTTGATCTTTGACGGTGTTTGTTTAGAGGAAAATGAAACCTCTTACCCTTTGGTAGACGTCTGGTTCAACGTGACCCTGCATCGAAAGACCCTCGAGATCCTTGAAATGGTTATTGAAAATGCTATGGTATGATGTTATGTACATGTATGCAAAAGTAAGCAAGTATATATACAGGCAATCATATTCACACAAAGCAGACAAGTCCTTAGGTTTAGGCTTGCATGGGGTTTGTAGGTAAGTACCCTCTTGAAGTTAGTTGGCTCAAACCTGTCCTAAAATAGAAATCGGGTTCTAAGGAGCTTAATATCACTGGATTGTTTTCTATGTTCATTGTTTTGGTTTAGCCACTTAACTAGCAACCAAAATATTCCAAGAAAACAATCCTCAATGAGTGTAGTATCGAGTATCTACCAACTTCGGACTGCACCAAAGTCGGTCATCTCACTACCCCTAAAAAGGCCAAGATGGTCAAGTAAGGTTCTAAGAGTTCGTTAGTGCTTCATGACATCACTCAGCGGCCCCGTATTCTCCTTGACTACTCAAGGGCTACCGGTACCCACAAATATGTCACACTAACATAGATACTGCTTCAACCATGTCGGTATACCCCGCACAGTTCCCTCACAGTTTATTGCTATTTACCTAAAAAGGTGCCCCCAAATCCGGGTGTAGGATTTACAACAAACCCAAACAAGGAACCCAAAAAGTAAAGCAATCAAAGCAAGCATGTAAAGGTGATCTAAAACCCTAAGGTAACCCCACTTTTAGAAATTTCCCCAACAGAGTCGCCAGTTCTGTGATACGGTGGGAGAACTGACTTGGGATTTGCGTTGGTGTTCGCAAATGTTTCGGTTTAGCAAGAGTCGCCACCGACTTTTTATTTTATCCTAAGGAAAGGTCAAAAAGCACAGGAAAGACCTTTGAGATGTTTTCGTGGGTTCGGGGGGTAGATTATGAAAAGGGAAGGTGCTAGAACCCTTTTCATCCATGGTTATCCATGGGCTCTTAGTTACTTGTTTTAGATCACTTGCCTTTGCTTTTCAATTGTTTGAAATGGTGATTTGTGTGTGTGGTTTTGAAAATGTTTTGAAAAAAAGATGCCTTGTCTAGGCAACCTTTGTAATGATTCTTGTTTGAATATGTACAAAGGTGTGTGTCTTTTTGAAAATATAATTCAATGTTTTTGAAAGTTGTTTTGAAGTTGTGTTGTGATGTGTGTTTGAAAAATGGCAAGGATGTTTTGCAAGTTTGATCAAGTAACTAAGAGCTATCTACCCTAATTTTACTCAAAGATCTTTCTCATGTTTTTAACCCTTTTAACAGTGTTGTTTCACCATTGTATTTGATGAACAACCTTGTGTTAGGATATTGAATGGGACGGGCGCGGGTCATCGTATGCAATCATTGAAGGCAACTTGTGAGACGCTCTAACAATTTCGTAACGGACGAGATCGTTTTATCGAAGGCAACATCGAGGTTCATCGAGGGACTAAAATCTTTGTTTATCAAAGGGACAATTGCTAGAGTGTCTCATACTCGAGGTATATGATTGCATTTTCCGAGGCAACAAGTGGAATTACCCTAAGGGTGCATGTGTGAATAGTGTGTTTGATTTGCATGCATTTTGTCTTGATTAGGGGTTTCCTACTTGTTGGTTTTATCTTTCCATACACACCTATTTACTAGCATTTGTATAAAGCAATAAAAATGTAGCAAATAAATATCCTACACTATTACAACCATATTGAAGTGCAGAAGAATATATAGGAAAAAATAAGATAAAAAGAAGAAAAAATGAGCTCCTTCGATTTGGGCAGAAGCAGCCTTCGATTTTCATTTCTAGGCTTCTTTCGATTGGGAGTTCGCACCAGTGAGGTCATGGCCTTCGATTGGGCTTTGGCACCAGTCAGGTCATGTACTTCGATTGGAGGCTGGCACCAGCATGTGAGTGCCTTTCGTCTGAGCCTGGACTTAGTGCAAGTGTGCCTCTGGCTGGGCCTTTCTGCCTTGTTGCCTTCTTTGATTGGGCCAGTGAAATCAGTGTGAGTGTGTCTCTGGCTGGGCCTGGAAGTCAGTGTGGAAACCAAAGTCTTCGTTTCATACTCCTGTCTCCTGTTTCTTTCATTTAAAGCATTAAATGGAAACATGGCCTGAGGCCATGCTAGTATTTGTTTGGTAAACAGTTTAACAGTTAAAGCAAGTTCAGGTAAATAGAAAGCAAAACGAGAGGGTTAGCTCTGAAAAAATATGTTAAAAGGGTTGAAACGAAAGGAACAATGGTATGTACATGTTTCAAACGAAAGGGAAAATTACTATGCCATGGAATGAAAAGTTCAAAGGTAAGAATAACTTACCTTGCTTCAGGCCTTGAATGGATGTGGGTTTCGAACTTGAACTGCTACCTGGATGTTTCTGGAATTCAAAGAGTAGTCACATGGGGTTTGATTTTGGTTCGAAGAGTTATCACACAAGGTTGTCTTTGAGTTTGAACAAACTTCTATGTGTGGGGTGTTCTTTAGAATCGGAAGAGGTGAGTGTTTGGGATTCTAGGTTTTAATTTCTCAAGTGTTGATGAACTTGAGAAGTTTTGTTGTGTTTGAGAAAATTTGGGAGATTCGTTCCTCTGGTCCAAAGATCCTCTTTAAACATGTGTTGGAACCTCTTATTTATAGGCAAAGTTGGTTGAAGCTTTTGGAGGGAAAACAAAATAATTTGAACAATTTGGGTAAACTGCTCTTTGTAGACTTTGAGGGACAGTGGTTGTATGCTGTTTTGGTGAAAGAATGGGGCAGTGTTTCAGGACTGCTGTGCAGTAGTTTTGGCCAGTGTACCATGCCTGAACTTGGCAGCAAGCATCTTTGAATATTTCATCCTTTCATTTTGACCCTCCTCGACCAAATTCTTCTTCCAACATATTGTTTGACTTTCTTCCAACAAGTGTCCTTCGAACGAATCACCTTTGTGCATCGTTTGAAGGGGCCATCAACCATGTGCTGAAGTTTGTCAGGGATGGAAATGCAACACACTAAATGTTTTCCAGTCGAAGCTAGTACAAACGTAGTCAATGCTTTGTCGAAGCCTTGTGGTCGAAACAAGCTAACGCCCAGTCGAAGCTTGTATCTAAGAAAACATATTGCCAAATCGAAAGCTCATGCTCGAAGGAAGCATATTGCCCAATCGAAGCTTGGGTCGAAACAAACATAAAGGGAGTCATTGCCTTTTAGTGTGAGCGAAGTTCCTGGCTTATGAATCGAAGGGTGTTTCCAAACTTGCACTCGAAGGAGGCTCTTGCTCAAAACGAAGGATGTAATCTAAGTTGCATTCGAAGGAGGCTCTTGCTCAAAACGAAGGATGTAATCCAAGTTGCATTCGAAGGAGACCAAGAGTCAGTCGAAGGGTGCTAAATCGAAGGAGACATGTTTTCCTCCAAATTTGTCAAAATGTTATTTTTATCTGTTTTCTCCCTTTTTGACAGTCTCCTTTTAATTTTGGTATTGGAAAATCCCAATGCACTTGTTCAAGCTTGAACCTTGAAAATCCTTGTAAGAAAGGCCTTGAGAATTGAGAGGGAAAATTTTTGGGGTACAACAGGGGAAAAGGTCCTACAAAATCTATGCCCCAATAATAAAAAACATTTATTTCCAACATACTATTCAAAGGCATTTCATCTCTTTTTCCAATTCATCCACTCCTTTTGCATTTATCACAATTATTAGCATGCAAGTGTGCATCTTTGAACAAAGACATCCAATAAAAGTTCGATTGAAGGACTTTCGTTGTCGTACATAAACCATTAAAATGACCTCCATATAGAGAATTGTGACAATGCCAAAGTATACTTTTTGATTCCTCCAATGACACACATCTCCTTAACAAATTATCACTTCCAAGCCTAAAAATATAAGGTTCATCCCACACATAAAATTTAGCATCCACCAAGAATTTCCTCTTTTGGTCCTAAGTTAGATCTTCTGATATCAATCCAGATACCTTGTGATTCACAAAATCGGCAAACCACAGTCTAACTTGTACCATAAAAAGCTTTTCATCAGAAAATTCTCTCTAACTTCACTTTCTTGGTCAGTAACCTCTACATTGACCAAACGGGATAAGTGATCTTCTACCAAATTCTCAGAACCTTTCTTATCACGAATTTCAAGATCAAATTCTTATAACAAAAGTATCCATTGAATAAGTCTTTGTTTAGAATCCAGTTTGGTAAGCAAATACTGTATCGCCGCATGGTCACTATAGACTACAACCTTTGACCCAATAAGGTAGGATCTAAATTTTCTAATGCATACACTATAGCTAACAATTCTTTTTCGATTGTTGCATAGTTACTTTGTGTTTCATTAAGAACTTTGCTAGCATAATGTATAGCATGAATTTTTTTTTCCTTTTCTTTGACCAAGAACCGCACCAACGGCATAATCGCTAGCATCACACATTAGTTCAAAATACATTTTCCAATTTGGTGCTACGATTATGGGTGTGATTGTCAAATTTTGTTTCAAATTATTAAAAGCTATCAAACAAGCATCATCGAAAATAAGAGAATTATCTTTGTTGAGCAAGTTGCTCAATGGACTTGCAATTTTGGAAAAGTCTTTGACAAACCTTCAATAGAAGCCCGTATGACCCAAAAAACTTCGGATTCCTTTCACGTTCAATGGTGGTGGTAATTTCTTGATAACCTCCACTTTCGCCTTGTCAACTTCAAGCCCCTTGGATGAAACATTGTGACCAAGAACAATGCCCTTGGTAACCATGATGTTACATTTCTCCCAATTAAGCACTAAGTTGGATTCGAAACACCTCTTTAAAACAATATCAAATTTTTTTAAACAAAGATCAAAAGACACCCCAAAAACGGAGAATTCGTCCATGAAAACCTCCATAGTCTTCTTAATAAGATCGGAAAATATAGATTGCATACACCTTTGAAAAGTAGATGGTGCATTGCACACACCAAAGGGCATCCTCCTATATGTAAAAACTCCAAACGGACAAGTGAAAGCTGTTTTGTCATGGTCTTCTGGATTTACCAAAATTTGGTTATACCCGGAATACCCATCCAAAAAACAATAGAACTCTTAAACCGATAACCTTTCTAGCATTTGATCCATAAAAGGAAGAGGGAAGTGATCTTTACTAGTTGCTTGATTAAGCCTCCAATAATCAATACACATCCGCCATCCCATTATGGTTCTTGTCGGAATCAATTCATTCTTTTCATTTCTTATTACAACCATTCCACCCTTTTTTGGAACCACATGTACCAGAATCACCCAAGTACTATAGGAAATAGGATAAATCATCCTGACATCCAATAGTTTTACAACTTCCTTTCTCATAACCTCTTTCATT